>JANAVB010005276.1:0-338024 GCA_029216955.1 Iris pallida
AAGCCAACATACACCTAACTCTATATAGCATGCAATTATTCAATACTCAAATAGGCAAGAATTCACATTGGATATACACTAGGTAATCTATTACTTTAAGCTATATATGTCTACACATATATAAACGCATATATTAGTATTCAATATTAGGTCTATAATCATGGTATTTCAAATGGTTATATAAACTTATATATTACAACACAATATGCTAACATATATTAATATACATACATAGCTAAGTTAACTATATTCATAAATACTTATTTAAGAGGCTATGTGTGTGTATGTGAACATGGCAAAGGGGCAAGTGAGGGTTAAATGGGCATACATAGTGTATACATATCAAAGAGTGTCAAAGTGTAAGTGAACAATGTGTCAAGTGATATGTCAACATAGTGTAAGGGGGTACATGAGGTAATATAGGATTTGTGTTAACATAGAACATTACATATCATTAACTTGTATATTGCATACATTACATCTATTATTACATTACATTCATGCTTGCATTCATTCATCATTCATTTATTCTCTTGCACTACTATATGCACCATACATTACATACTATGGAACCTACATATTCATTACAAGCCATACTTATACATGCTTACATTAGATAGGATACTTACACCTCATACATCATTTATTTAAACATTTACTCATGCTTGCATTCTCTATTTAGTTACATAATGTATATACATTAACATGGGTTAAAATCAAATAGAACATTATATTACACACAATGGTGCACAAAATGCATATGCCGAATAGTAACTCCTACTAATAATAAATACTGTACCATCTCAGCATGAATTAAACTCTATGATTAAAGTATGTTATAGATCTATGTGTTAGCTTTCCGAAACTTTAAACGGATCGCGTTTTCGTTTCCGGAAACTCTCGGAATCGCAAAAACACCGAGAACGCGTTTGTTTTTCGTACAGCTGACACTCAAATAATTCTCCAGAAAGTTACAGAAAGAATTAGGCCTATTAATACATGTTTTTGGAAATCTAACTTCAATACGCTTCTTTTAAAAAAAATGAGAGATTAAACCGAGCTTTGAGCTAGAAGTTATGACATTTCGAAGTTAGGGCTGAAATTAAAAACGTGGATAAAAATTATGACGGATTTAGATAGTTTGAGCCAAAAGAATACACAATATATATCCTAATTATCCACAACAAAAATAGCAATAATAATATGAGGAACCACACTCACAAACTTGATTATATAATCATCATGAACCATTTATTACATATATAAATATAGATACACTCTCATTACAATATATATATATATATATATATATATATATATATATATATATATATATATATATATATATATATATATATAAATCTATATATGTAACATGAACACATCCACAACACAAAGGACACTCCTATGATCTCCAAATGGACACAAAATAGACACAAATGGAGATACAACCATGGGGGTCATTCCTATGGGTTCAAAATAGACCTATATGCATGAAAAAATGAAAAGGAGAAGGGATTTATACCTCCCGGTAGATCGAATCGAAGAAAAACCTTCCCGGAGCGACACCGACACGTAGAGATTCCAAAAGGACACGAACGAGCTCCGAATCCTCCCAAACTTGGGTAGCTTCCTCCTTGACTGGAATGGAGAAGGAAAGAAGAAGATTTGGTGGTGAAATGGAAGGATTTGGTGGAGAAATTGTTAGGGATTGCTCTCTAGGAATTTGGGGAAGAACAAGAGAGAGAAAAATAGATGGATAATGACAAATGGGAGGCTCAACTCTATCCTTATTGTGGCTGGCCATAAAGGTGATTTTGTCCTATTAGAAAAAGTCCAAAAGCCCCTACTAACCTATTCTATGAGTATTAGGAAAGGGCTAATTGGTTGGGGCTAAATTAGTCATTCTATAGTCTCTAATCACACTAACCTTATCCATAATAATTAGTCTAACCTCTAACTAAATATTTCTATCATGTGGACTAAAATTAATATCATGTGGGCCATGCCTAACTAGTGTGTGGGTCCCACTAGAGTCAAACTACCCCCGGGTCCCCGTTTCAAGTCGGATTGAGTTGAAATTCGAACCCGACTCAAATAACCCCAAAACAATATCATAAATAATAAAATAATATCAAAATAATTCAAAGAGGTCAAATACAAAAATATCCTTAGGCCAAAAATAATATTAAAATATTATAATCACATGGTTAGGCTCTAGGTCAAACAGTCTCTAGGGTTTCACTAGCAAAACGTCAAAACCACAAGTCATTGATTTAAATAATGTTAAAATAATTTAAAATTACCAAAAATCATATCATGAATTGAATATCATTATTAAAATAATTATAAACACGAAATTTCAAAATTACCCTCAATCAGAAAATTAAAATAAAATGAAAAAAAATTAACCCAAAATTTAGGGTGCTCACATCCTACCCACCTTACAAAAATTTCGTCCTCGAAATTAAAATGTTCGTAATCCTTCTAGGTCAAACCCCCACAATCAAATCTCAGAACTTAAATAAATCATACCATCAAAAGGACGACATACAGGGTCATGGCATACGGTGGTAGTGAAAGTCTCATCTAGGTATTCTAGTCATGCTAAACCAAAACGGTCATAGGGTATCAAAACACACAAGCAATCTAGGGTGCTAAACAAAAGTTACAAAAACAACAAACCATCAAAACTGTAAGGCAGTCTACCATCCTATATGAAAACTGATACTTATCATAAAAATAAAGAAAAGTAACTACCCATTATCTTTAAAGGGTTCAGAAAAAAAAAAGAAAATCAAAATCAAAGTTAAGGAATGAAAGCCAATTCCATGGAAAATTTCCAATCACAATACGTATTAAGAATATTTAGTCTTGATACGATCTAAGTTGATCAAATTGGAGAAAATCAAGATTTAGGCAATATGGAGGACAGGTTCAACAAAGTCTGAGATCGAGCATACAAGGATAGAGATTCAGGTCACAATCAAATTTAATTCAATTAAGTACAACCCAAGATATAAATATGATAAGAAAAGATAATCGAAGTCGATTTGGTCGGATTAAGGAAACTAGGATTCATTGATATTGAAAAACTCCTTTTAGAGAAAACAGGAAAAGATTTTATACGAAGTCAGCAAATCATCCCTCTCTAATATTATCAGTTTATCATTTGCTAAACCATATTCTTTTTTTTTTTTCTCACAAGTCCCAATATGAAAATCAACCTCTATATAACTATCATCGAAATTTTATAACCTTCAGTCATCTAAACCTTTACCACAATCACCATAGACAAAATCTTTAAGTTCCAAAATATTTTCCACGAAACATACCCCTCTTTTTAGGAGTCAACACTTATTCATTTAATCAAAATTTCAAATTCCTTCACCTCGTTTTAAATTAGATCCGAAACCTCTAAATCCAGTTTATGGAATCCTTGGACTTGTTTAAATCGAGTCTCGTATTCACTAAACTCCAATACCACTATGTCACACAAAATTTATTCTTTTTTTATAAATCAACCTTCATATTTTCTTCAACGTTCACCTTCAAATATTTTTTTTCTATAATTTTCTTCCAATCATCTAAAATAATTTCTATAACGTAAAATCCTTGTGTTCTCTCTGTCTCTAGTCACCATCTTACAATATCTAGTTCAATTTCGCATAATCATTTTATTCGATTAAATTCTCCTTTCCATCTCTAAATTTCTACATAGCCTTGTAATAGTTCCCAAGAATCAATAACAAAGATTTTTAAGTTCTCAAAACTAGGTTGACCTTAAACATCCTCATTAGTTTTGAAATACATCCATGAATTATTCATAACCCACTTTCTGTGATTGTTTCTAAATTGATAACATTTATCCCTCGATTTCATTTTAAACCTTTACCACATCTCCATTTCAAATTTTTCATATTTGACATCCAACACTCTGATTCCTACAAAATCATCATATGATAACCAATTACATCATTTTCGAACTAGATGATTTATATCACTTCCTCAACATTTCTCAGATAAAAAATGATATAAAGATTCAAGAGTTTTCAAGGTATAGTTGACAGAATTATATATGAGACAGGGAATTGATATAATCAGGACAGGTATATAAGACAAGGAATGATGGTAGTAAAAATATTGGCAGGAAAAGATTGATAATAGAATCTGTTCTGCTTATATATTTAAAAGAGGGACCCATTTTTTTTTGAAACAAGAATTATAATACTAAATCCAAAATAAGGCCTAGCAAAATCATTGGTTTATTGTATTAAGAAGAAATAAATTTTTGTAAGAAGTTACACAAGGTTTATAAAAATAGCTAAAGCTACATCCTAAGTAAACAATGAGAAACAAAACAAAACAAAACAAAACAACAATAATTCCTTCTCTTTTTTTTGAATGATTGAAACAAAAGTAGCAAAAACATGTTCGAAAACATTTAAGGTACAATCTGATAATCATATGCGTCTATCCAAAATTATGGTACTCTAAATTCTCGTCATACTAGTGAGCAAGGCTACGATAATCACAGAGTCCTTAACTTATGCACATACCTCTAGAATCATGATATTTAATATTTTCGCGATGCCGCTAGCTTGGCTGCGAAAACCTTAAATTTCCACACCCGAAAAATATATCCAAAATCAGACTATATGTCCTCACCATGCTGGCTAATGTGACTATAGAAGACAAGATTTCCATAACTTAGATGACCTAGCCCATATAATTTCATCTTGCCAAAAATTAAATTAAATCAACAATGAATACCAAAAAAAAAATCAAATTTATCAACGAACATCAAAATTCAGAAATGAACAAAATCCTTCAAATCATATAACTACAAACTCGGATGCTATAGCTAACATCAAGATTCAAATTTCAACAATCTTCATCAAAATCAATAAATACAAACTCAAATTCAATAATAATCCATCAAAATCAAATTCAATAGCAGAAAGTAAAGATAAATCAAATCAAGAAAAAAAGAGAGTTTTCAAATCGGAGTTAAACAAGATTCTCAAGGGTCATCCCAGGAATCTCCTAAGGGTTCCTAACTGTGATTGAGTATCTTCAAAATATATCCTATTCCTAGTGCAGGCTGTAGAGGTACTCTAGTTCGAATACCACTACATAAACTCGACCTGCATGGGCCACCACTAAAAACGTGTCACGACCCGCACCCACCGTGAGGGTACGAGTACGTAACAACGCCCAGCCTACGCCGCAGTGTCGGCGGTAGAACGCTGTCCTAGGTCTCAATGCATATAACAGTATAAGACTAAACAGTTTATACTCTCCGAATGGGGGTGACATAGCATATACAGTCTCAATCACATCTAAGGTAGAGCATGATAAAGATAGATAAAACATGAAATCCAAAAGAGATACAGGAGATAGAAGTCTAAGTGTCTATGATACATAAACCCATAAATACATCTCAAAACTCAATACAGTATTCCACAAAGTAAAATACAACTCCAGACAAAATAAAATAACTACCTAAACAACCTCTAATGTGTCTCCTCTAGGCTAGCAGGCACCTCCAGGCTATCTGTAAAATTTATCTACAGGTCCAGTCAGGACGGGAGCGAGCACAAAACATCTCACGCAGTTCATATCGAGTTAGGAAATATAAATCATGCAATAGAGTAAAGTACATGAAACGCTAAAAGAAGAATGTATAAAAAACAGTAGAGATTTAATAACAGGAAATATCTAAATATGATAAGTAAGAACTGTAAGGAACATGTGATTTAGAGTACAATCTGGTTATGTAAACGGGCTAGGAAAATGCAATGGTAACTCCATTGTACGTGGGTGTACAATAGACATATACAATAGTTATACAATGTTGTACAATAGGATTTGAGTACATAACCAATTCTACTCTCCCTCCCCAATCAATACACAAGGATCTACTCCAGTTACGTTATCTTATACAATAGTGTACAATGTTATACAATGGATGTACAATGTTATACAATAGTGTACAATGGTCTATCCCTGGGGCTCATGTGATAATGAGAGTACAATATGCACAATGAGTATACAAGGATATGGGTATTCAATAAATACAATATGGAAGTGAAACGCACGTCACAATATGTATTTAGTGAATACAAGGAGATAATATCTCAAAAGAAGATCCATATAGTACCAATCCGTGATAACAGTCGTGTCAGCATCAAGTACAGTAATCTAGAGCAAGAATGTAAATCCATACAAGTATGAAACGGTCAGAGAATGTACTCGCCTGATGTCTGAATATCCAAAGTAAATATACTGTCCGAGGAGAGGTGTCTGGCTCCTAATTAGAACAGCACAAGTCACAACATGTCCAGAAAGGTAATATAAAGCACTACAATGTATTCTACATGAATCTAGGTCAAACTAGGCCAAAGTCAACCCTTGGTCAACTTTGGTCAACTGCACTAGTCAAACTAGGTCAAACTAGGTCATGTCCTAACCTAGTAAGTCTTACTAGGCCTAACCAAGACTATCCTAGCAAGCACACATCAATATAAGGCTATAGAAGCCAACATACACCCAACTCTATATAGCATGCAATTATTTAATACTCAAATAGGCAAGAATTCACATTGGATATACACTAGGTAATCTATTACTTTAAGCTATATATGTCTACACATATATAAACATGCATATATTAGTATTCAATATTAGGTCTATAATCATGGCATTTCAAATGGTTATATAAACTTATATATTACAACACAATATGCTAACATATATATAATACACATACATAGCTAAGTTAACTATATTCATAAATACTTATTTAAGAGGCTATGTGTGTGTATGTGAACATGGCAAAGGGGCAAGTGAGGGTTAAATGGGCATACATAGTTTATACATATCAAAGAGTGTCAAAGTGTAAGTGAACAATGTGTCAAGTGTGATAGTGTCAACATAGTGTAAGGGGTACATGAGGTAATATAGGATTTGTGTTAACATAGAATATTACATATCATTAACTTGTATATTGCATACATTACATCTATTATTACATTACATTCATGCTTGCATTCATTCATCATTCATTTATTCTCTTGCACTACTATATGCACCATACATTACATACTATGGAACCTACATATTCATTACAAGCCATACTTATACATGCTTACATTAGATAGGATACTTACACCTCATACATCATTTATTTAAACATTTACTCATGCTTGCATTCTCTATTTAGTTACATAATGTATATACATTAACATGGGTTAAAATCAAATAGAACATTATATTACACACAATGGTGCACAAAATGCATATGCCGAATAGTAACTCCTACTAATGATGAATATTGTACCATCTCAGCATGAATTAAACTCTATGATTAAAGTATGTTATAGATCTATGTGTTAGCTTTCCGAAACTTTAAACGGATCGCGTTTTCGTTTCCGGAAACTCCCGGAATCGCGAAAACACCGAGAACGCGTTTGTTTTTCGTACAGCTGACACTCAAATAATTCTCCAGAAAGTTACAGAAAGAATTACGCCTATTAATACATGTTTTTGGAAAGCTAACTTCAATACGCTTCTTTTAAAAAAAAACGGAAGATTAAACCGAGCTTTGAGCTAGAAGTTATGACATTTCGAAGTTAGGACTGAAATTAAAAACGTGGATAAAAATCATGACGGATTTAGATAGTTTGAGCCAAAAGAATACACAATATATATCCTAATTATCCACAACAATAATAGCAATAATAATATGAGGAACCACACTCACAAACTTGATTATATAATCATCATGAACCATTTATTACATATATAAATATAGATACACTCTCATTACAATATATATACACTCTCATTACAATATATATATATATATATATATATATATATATATATATATATATATATATATATATATATATATATATATATATATATATATATATATATATATATAAATCTATATATGTAACATGAACACATCCACAACACAAAGGACACTCCTATGACCTCCAAATGGACACAAAATAGACACAAATGGAGATACAACCATGGGGGTCATTCCTATGGGTTCAAAATAGACCTATATGCATGAAGAAATGAAAAAGAGAAGGGATTTATACCTCCCGGTAGATCGAATCGAAGAAAAACCTTCCCGGAGCGACACCGACACGTAGAGATTCCAAAAGGACACGAACGAGCTCCGAATCCTCCCAAACTTGGGTAGCTTCCTCCTTGACTAGAATGGAGAAGGAAAGAAGAAGATTTGGTGGTGAAATAGAAGGATTTGGTGGAAAAATTGCTAGGAATTGCTCTCTAGGAATTTGGGGAAGAACAAGAGAGAGAAAAATAGATGGATAATGACAAATGGGAGGCTCAACCCTATCTTTATTGTGGCTGGCCATAAAGATGATTTTGTCCTATTAGAAAAAGTCCAAAAGCTCCTACTAACCTATTCTATGAGTATTAGGAAAGGGCTAATTGGTTGGGGCTAAATTAGTCATTCTATAGTCTCTAATCACACTAACCTTATCCATAATAATTAGTCTAACCTCTAACTAAAATATTTCTATCATGTGGACTAAAATTAATATCATATGGGCCATGCCTAACTAGTGTGTGGGTCCCACTAGAGTCAAACTACCCCCGGGTCCCCGTTTCAAGTCGGATTGAGTTGAAATTCGAACCCGACTCAAATAACCCCAAAACAATATCATAAATAATAAAATAATATCAAAATAATTCAAAGAGGTCAAATGCAAAAATATCCTTAGGCCAAAAATAATATTAAAATATTATAATCACATGGTTAGGCTCTAGGTCAAACAGTCTCTAGGGTTTCACTAGCAAAACGTCAAAACCACAAGTCATTGATTTAAATAATATTAAAATAATTTAAAATCACCAAAAATCATATCATGAATTAAATATCATTATTAAAATAATTATAAACACGAAATTTCAAAATTACCCTCAATCAGAAAATTAAAATAAAATGAAAAAAAATTAACCCAAAATTTAGGGTGCTCACACCCCGGTTACAGCTCCAACACCAGTCTCTACTGAAGAGCCTTCAAATGATCCTGTTGAAACAGTTCCTTCTAAGCCAACAGCAGCTGACAAAGGCAAACAACAAGTCCGCTTCGACAAACCATTGAAGAAGTCATCTCCTACAGGACTTGAAAAGCCTTATAATTTTGATATATTGGCTCAACTAGCCAATACACCAGCTAAATTATCAATCTTCGAGCTCTTATGCCTCTCTAAAGAGACTCGAGAAACTCTGAGTGAAGCACTGCTGCAAGCAGAAACCTGCCTAACTCTCCTCAAGAAGTTGGAAACAGAACCTGTTTCTCATTGCCATAATGTATTGGAATTTATTCCAAACATTACCTTTACGCAGGACGATATGCTGCTAGAGGATAATCGACATGACCGTCCTTTATATCATACAGGATATATCGATTCTATGAAGGTTGATCGTCTACTGATTGATCCAGGATCCGCTCTCAGTATTATGCCAAAAGCTATGCTAGATGCACTGAAGATACCTGTGCATAGTCTTTCCAGCACTATCACTACCATCTTGGGATTCAATCAGGGAAAAAGTGAGCCTTTAGGCAAGATTCGCCTCAAATTTCAAATAGGCGATCTTCGTACCAAAGTCACTTTTTACATCATCGACAATCATGGTTGCTCATATAATGCTTTATTGGGAAGACCATTCTTGCATGAACATAATATCGTTCCTTCGACTCTTCATCAGTGCTTCAAATATGTTGATGATAATGGAGAAGTTCAAAAAGAGGTTGCAGATCTCTATCCATTCAAAGGGGTCGAAGCTTACTTCAATGATGCTCGTATGTACAAAGATGAATACTCAAAAGTCTTACAAGCTATGGATAATGATGATGCGGCTTTGAAGCGCGTATCGGAGCCTTTCAGGAGGGCTTTATTTGCAGGACTCCTGGCTTGATGCCGTCGGAGGTGGCCGTGCTGGAGCCTTGTCCCGGAGTTTGATGACAAGGGGAGATGGAGTCTTCCATGGCTTCCCTTTCAGTCGAACCCTCATGGGTCCTTCTGTGACGGCTGCAGCTTCTGCTTCGTCATCGGCATCATTGGACTCGTTGTCCCAGGGGAGTGGTTTGTACAGATCGGTATCCGTACAGTACGCTTCAAAACCTCAGAACGGGTCGATGTCAGCAAACTCTGTCTTGACGATCGCGTTACTGGCCACGTACTTCATGCACTAGTGAAGGGTGGAGGGGATGATCATGTACTCATGGATCCATGGCCGTCCAAGCAACATGTTGTAGTTTACGTCCGCATTGATAACGTAATAGGTAACCTCAGTATGAAGATCACCTATTTAGCACTTCAATCGGATATTGCCCAGAGGCTCACTCTTCCCCGCGTTGAAGCCGCTGATGGTGGTGTTCGATGCCATGAGACGGTACATCGGGATCCCTAGAGTTTGGAGCAGACTTCGAGGGATGATGCTAAGCGATGAGCCCAGGTCGATGTGAATGCAGTCGACCTTAATGGCACCCAAGTATCTTGTGTAGTACAGGGGTTAGCTGTGCCGGTTGTTCTTTAGCGGTATATCGTACTGCGTGAAGGTGATGTTAGGAATCACCTCAACCACGCTATGGCAATATGGACATACCGCAGGGTCTTCCTTGGGCTGCTTCACCTGTGAGAGGTAAGCCTCTGTATTCTGCAGCGCCTCGCTGAGGGCATCCCGAGTTGCTTTGGAGAGCCGGAGAAGCTCGAAGAGTGATAACTGAGCCGGCGTGCTGGCCAGCTGCGCAAGTATATCGAAGTTGTAGGGCTTGATCGGGCCTACTGCCGAGTCCTTTTGTAGAGGCTTATCAAAGCGGACCTCCTTCTGTTTATACTTATCTGCAGCATGAGGTTGAGAAGGTCCGGCTTGTGCTGTATCGGGAGTAGAATGGGTCGTCGATGTGGGCGTCTCTTCTTTAGGAGCTTGGTTTTCCTCTCGCTGGAGAGCCGAACGAGTGGTCACCCTGGTGTCTTCTGCCGATGAGGAGACCATGCGACACGTCCTGACCTTCCTCCCTTTAGTCGGATGCGCTGTTGACACAATCATGTCAGGAGTGAGATCTGGATGAACCCATAGCACTTCACCTTGGGGTGTTGTAAAGGAGATGAGGCCCTGAGCATTGTCCCTGGCGGGCGGAAGGTTGACGACTTCCATCATTGCCTTTGGGATAGGGACGACGTCGTCTTGAGTCTCGGCTATCGAGAAGCTCCCGAATTGTATCGTGACCATGTTGGCCATCACAGTCTTTTCCTCGTAATCGAGGGAGATGACTTTGGCGTCGTTAAGACGTTGAATCTGTCTTTTTGACACGTAGTAGTCGCGTGTTAAGTGGTGGATGTATTGGTGGTAATGGCAGTACTTAGGATTATCCACCTTTTCTCTTTCGTCAGGATGCTTGGGTGGTGGAAGCTGCAGCCTGCCGCCCTTGATCAGCATCTCGAATAATTCAAGCGTGTCTTCGTTATTGAAGGAGTAGGTTTCCTTCATTATTGGGTGGTGGAAGCTTGCTTGCCTTTACCGTCTTTTACTCGCTTCCCTTTATCTTCAATAGAGGGGAAGTTCAGACCAATGAGTTGTGCGTCCTGTGCCTTCTTCTGAGCTACGTCTGCTTCAGTAATGAAGGGCGTCCACTCGTTGCAGGGAGCACCGTGCCACAGTTTGATGACAGGAAGCATATTCTTGTGGCATGTATCCATGAGTATGGGCTCTCAGGCATGCCTGGAGGTAGCCTTAGGGCGGCCTGGCGGAAGCGTTCAATGTACGCTCGTACGGGCTCCTTTTCTTACTGAACGATGTCTATGAGAGTAGACATCGTCATGTCCAGCCCTCCTTCATAGAACCATTCCAGGAACATATTCTTCTGGTCTTCAAACGATTTAATGCAGTTATCGGGCAAACTGCAGAACCATTCATAGGCCACCCCCCTGTAGAGCTCCAATGAAGATGCTGGTGAGAAGGGCATCGTCCTTTGACAGGTGTCCTGTTACTGAGGTAAAGTACCTCAAGTATCGTCTGGGTGACTCCTTAGTATCATAAGGGATGATAGTCTGTGGTTTATATTTGGAAGGATAAACCACATTGTCCTACTCAGCAGGATAAGGCTGCCGGATGCCCATCTTTCAAAGTGTGGCTCGTTTTTCTTTGGCATCATGGCGAGTGTATAACTCTTCGAGTGCTTATTGTATTTCGTTGGACACCGCTAGATTGATGGTCGACAGAGTGGTCGACAAATGCGCAACTTGGCTTATGACGGGCAGGGTACAAGACCCATCACGAACCGTGGGAGCCGTAGGTGTGGAGGCAGTGGGAACCAATCCATCCTTGATCTCCAGAACGACTGAGGCTAAAGTCTGCATGGATATGTTCAACGCGTTAAGACTTCCTTCGAGAGCCTCAATGCGTTTCTGCTGATCAACACTTCCGCTTGATTCTTCGTTGTCATCAGTCGCCATGTGCACAGATGTTATGTGCATGTAAGTAGAAGGGGTGGTAAATCTTTCACTTTCTGGTTCGGAGTACTGGTGCTCATCGTCTTGTAGGAAGACTGGCAAGTTGCGATCATCATCTGACTCAACATTGTTCCTACTTCTGACCACTTGCGCCCGCAGAAGTGTCAGTGTCGTACGTCTCTTCGTCATGCTGAAACGAAGGATTGTTATGCACTATAGCAGGCTGGCTACCCCCAGCAGGTGCAGCGGTCGATGAACCGTCTTCTAGCGACGATGATCCGTCTTTGGAGCGCGTGTGTTGGAACAAGCCTTCCTTGGGCACAAGCTTCTTGCTACCCCAGGCCGATTTTTGAACTTGCCAACAGAGGAAAGGGGTTTCTTAGATAGTTTCTTCTAGGACGGAGAGTCCCAAGCAACATTGCATGAAGCAACATGGAGCTCTTCTTCTTCCTCACATGTTCTCGATCGCAGCCTTTGAAAGACGGACTTCCTCTTTGGCGGTGATGGATCTGCTTGACAACAACAACAATTGATGGTAATCTGAGTACAGTTGTGTTTTGATTTAGATACCAACTGTGTCTCAGATTCTTCTCTCGTCCTACGCTCGAAGAGAGCAGACGAAGTCTTCATGCCTCTACTTTTTTCGTGTACATAGGAGCATTGTGCGCAGCCGAAGAGATATGGAGAAGGCATTCTTCCATCGAGTTCCTGTGGGTGAGGTCCGAGTATGCTTCGATCATAGAGTCGCTGATGATGTATCCCCGGCCTTGTGTAGTGGGAGTGGGTGCTCAAGGGATGACGGGGTTCCACCGGACGAGGCTTCGGAGAGTCTGGGATGGTCTTGTATAGCTTTCCATCGGCTGCGCACGTTACTATCAACGCAGGCCTCTTGTCTGCCATCGGCGTAGCACTTTTGTCGCATGGGACGAGTGCTACCTTGGATCTCCTCCTACCACGATTAGATAATGCATAGTATTCAGAATCCAACATGGCCATACCTGATGGACCGGTTATTCTGTCGAAGACAGAAGTTCTCACCGGTGTAGCATCCTCTACGAGCGGGCGACCTATCATCTGTTACTTTCGGCATTACGCCTTTGTTACGTTTGCCATATGATAGCCGTGATCTTCTCTGCATTTCCCGAGCATGGGATCTGAGAGAGATGGCCTGGCATCAATGGTCGAAGGGATCTTCGGGGCTTCATCAATGAGGGGGGTCTGAGACGCAGTCTCCTCCGTTGTGCTGCTCGTCGCAGCCGTCTTAGGCACCTAGGTCCGTCGAGTCTTATTCGGTTTTACGAACCGCTTCGAAGGGCTCGACTTCTCTTTAGAAAGGAGATCCTCCAAAGCTTGCTGGTCGAAGCGTACGACCAACAACTTCTGAGAGGATCCCATCAAGTCATCATCGGATTGCGTCACCACCTTCTCGTTTGAGGAGAAGGTAGTCCCCAGCAGAGTCGCCATCTTGTTTGACATGACAAAAGGTTGAACGAACGTTTTGTGTGTTGAACGTAAAAAAGAGTACAATCGATTCTTATGCGAAAAAATCTATGTACAAAAGTTTCTGGAAAAGTGTGACGGTGGAGATCGAGCACTGCACACTGCAGCGGCTCCTTTACTCCGTTGATGATCCGATGATGATATGATACTTGCTATAACTTTCTGGTGCCTTCGATGGAACTCTAGGGTTGCCGATCAGAAGGACACCGAGGTTGAAGATTTTGATAATTCCGTGAATCTTCTTCTCCTTGTCGATCATGTTATTAGGAGAAAACCTCTCATATCACTACAAAAAAAGTCTTTCTAGGACGCCAAAAATCTGTCTTAAAAAGGCCCAAATCAGTCCTAAATCGTAATTTGGGACGAATTTTAGGACGGGATGTAACAGTGCTATTAGGGTGGCATGGCAAAAAGTTTTAGGACGGAAAATACCATCCTAATTTGCTTTTTGGGTCGAAAAATCTAACTGTACCAAAAGAGTCTAAATTATTATATGTTTATGACGGTTTACTAAATTGTCCCAAAATAAAAGTTTGTGACACATAACATTCGTCCTAAAAAAATTTGTCAGAGTCACAAAAGAATTTCGTTTATATCTAGGACAATTATATAACAGTCCAAAAGTAATACTTATAAAATTATTATTTGTATTTTCCAGCTATAAAACATACCATTTAAATGCACATATAACATAATTCATATGATCATGGCCGTTGTCGAGCTTGTCCTCAGACGTATCTCCAGGAGTCGGAGCTCCCATACAAAAAAGCTTAACAACATCAAACATTCTTTACTATCATTTACAAAATAGAAAAACATATTACATTAAGTAGAAGACAAAAAAATCCATATATAACTATAATGTTCAATTGGTAAACAACAGAAAAGCTTAACATTAAGCTTCATTTACCATCATTTACAAAATAAATCCAAAATACAATACATTACCCACACCATCACTTACAAAATGAACCCATCATCTCCACCATTACATATAAAATTATGAACCCAAAACATTAAGCACTACACCATATTTTTGAATCATCTGTTAAACATTCACAAAAGTAACCCAAATTTTTTTCTATCACAAGATCCATCGTCCATCATTTAAGTAAATCCAGAATGCTTTTGAAGGACCTGCAAATAAAATTAAGACATGCCAATATATTAGTTCGTCCAAAAATTAGTTTAGGGAAAAAAAAAAGAAAATATAATATGTACCAAATTTCAGAAGAACAGTTTCAGAAGCTTCTAAATCAGAAGAACAGTTTTAAAGCTTCTAAATCAGCTATCAACAAATCCATACCAGGCAAGCCAGTCAATTTTTTTACCAATGTTTAACACATGCATTAAATTAAAATAGGAACAATTCATGCACCAAAACATAGATGAGATGAAGCAAAAGAGGCAGTACAACACTATAAATATCTTAACTTACAACATTTATTATTATACCTCATGATCCAATTATCCTCTTTCCTTAACCAAAAATACAAAATAAAAAAAGAGTAAACTAAAATATATAAATTTAAAACATATTGAGACCAACTTCTTCTAATTACAAAATCTAGAATATAGCTCTAGAACCACTAAAAATAGGTGCAGTCTCCTTTCCTGTAACACTACTTATTTTGAAACACAAAACATACATCTAAATTCCATCCAAGTTGGTCAAATTAAGCCTAGAATTGAAAATCCAACTCATAAATCTACATAAAATCACCAATTGAAAAAAATTAATTACACCAACATCCTTCATTTGCTTTGGTTCTTGTATATACTTTTATATCCGTTCCACATAGGAACAAAAAACTTAGTAATATTTAGCTTTGTTCTATTCTTTTTTAATATTGACAATAATATATTTAATAAGATACTAACATAATATCTTGTGCTCAATTATGATAATAAACCTCTCTAAAAATTACTGTTATACTACAAAATTACCTGACAAAAGATGTATGAATTGAATATAAGTGTATTCAGTGCAAGACTTGCACTAGGGCCCTCCAACAGTAATACCCTTTCACCTTGCGTTTGGAGATACAATATTAGGTTAAATTGATAAAATGACTGACCTAAGATATTTCTCCACATCACATTGCTGATAAAATTTCCTTTTCTACCAACATGTGTTCCTTTTATTAATTCATCTTGAGATGCTTCGGTGGAAAATGTAAGGGATCCAAAAGTATCCATGAACAATCAAATAGCAAGCTGCAATTTTATGGCCATACTTTCCGATATACACACTCTAACTTAATTATATTACATTTTTTCCATTTTCCAAAAGGGCAGGACCAACAAAAATAATATCGATATAAGTGTATGTGGAGAATTATTTTTTATAAGTTAACTCTAGGCTAGATTAAACCTAAGAGATTAATTAAAAAAAACATACAACGTACAAGATCCTAAGAGATTCCTTTAACATATCTTAACTCATTCCCCTCTTCATCTAGACTGATTCTTACTCTAGAAGACTTTTAGAAGTTTGTTCCTATTAGGATATCTGACAACAAGATAGCATACCTTCAGTCTTCTCACAACCTCAACATCTGTCATTCCCACAAAACCAAGTGGATCCTTGTTCCCATTTAATGCAGGATTATCATCCTGGGTAACAAAAAATATTGTATTAATTACCGGAACAACTAAATGAACAAAAGAAAATCTAAATAACACATAAACCTCAGAAATTAGATAATTTCCAATATCTGTAGTAGATCAAAAATACATTATTATTTTCATATTAAACAACTTATCTTCAAGTTTCTTAAAGCCTCGATAAACGGCCTCAACATGGCTCTGTTGAAGGGGCATACGTCGCATTCAGTTATATACATGTACTACAATTTCAAAACTTTTAACAATGGTGATAAATAATGTTTATATATATATATATATATATATATATATATATATATGAAAATAAGTGTCCCTAGCTCACCCGACACACACGCACGACACCCACTGTCTGTACAGTTTTGATACTGAGTTCGACCCCCCTGTTTGGACATGATTTTATACTTCTTGGACACGCACATGACACTTGGACACTCCCTAACATGCTAGACACCTTGACACACTGACTGGACACATTAGACACTTTGGGATTTGATGTTGGGTTCGACCCATTGTTGCATATCATGACATTGAACATTGATGTTCAGTCTTCCTTAACTTACTGTCCTTCCACTCTTTGTGCACTCAGAGATAGGTTAGCTTCCTTATCAACCATCCACTCATTCAGTTGACTGAGCACCTAATTGAACCAATTTCCACCTTATTTCAGTCTTGCATCAGCAGGAGAAAGGAAAAAACAGTTTGGAGTTGTTAGGAGCAGCAGATAGGTTATGCTATGTATGCATCTGTAGGGGCACATCTTGTTTTAGCCCTTCAGTCACCATTCTGTACTGTCCCTACTTTCACATGGCAGACCCAGTAAGGATCAATCGACATGCCATGTTGCAGCCCATTTTTATTCAGGTTTTATTCCCCTTTCGACTTGATATTAGTCCCATGAACTTTGAGTTGTTCCATATTTTTAGTTCCTGGATATTGGCTGTGATGAGACTGTGTTGGATTAGTAGAAGTTTGGATGGGAGTTAAGGCCATATGGCCTATGTCAGATATAGAGAATATAGTTAGCAGTAAGAGAGGTATGTTTTAGAATATCAAATAGTTTAGTACATAGTGGATACATAGTTGAGAGATGAGTGAATATATGAGTGAATAGGAAGATGGCAGGTTAGTATAGAAGGATAATCCTGTAGGCATTCCTGAAGGTAGCGATACATGTCCAAAGGAATAACTGTTCATCCATTCAACTGTCCTAATATGAATCCTTATGTTCATGCATATCAATCATATGAATACACCTTATGTTTATATGTAATTGGGAGGGTTATGAATGTTACTTTACTTTATGCATGTTTGATATATAGGTTTGGATTTGAGGGCTAGCCTTAGCTTCCTTACCCTTTTGGTTCAATTGTAACCTATGGGTATAGTGTATAGAGGTGGTATGTAGAATATATACACATCATATGAGATATATTTGTATATATATGATGTAGTTTATAACTAGGGACTTTGAGTTTAGTGTCATATATGGTTAGGCTATACCAAGCCTTAGCCAAAACCTTAGACTAGACTGTTAAAGACCAATATGGACCAAAAATCCAAGTTGACTTAGTTTGACTAAGATAGTTGACCAAGAGTTGACTTTTGAGCTAGAGAGGCCTAGAGCATGTAGATTTCATTATATACTTCTGATATTCAATATTGAACACATTGTATCCTGTATTTCATTAAATAGGACATTATGACTCCAGTTCAGACATCTGATATACATCAGTCATTCAGGGTATCAGGCGAGTACATTCTCTGATAGTTCTTTCATTTACTTGTCAATTACTGTACTTCTGTTTTAGTTAGTTCTATTTGATTCTCTGTTACAAATACGATTTGATATTGCTGGATCCATTTCATGCGACACTCGTTTATTCATGTCTGGCCTCCATTTCTAGAGCCACTATTGGCATCACCTACTGGAATTACCCTGGAATCACTTACTAGTATCATTCATGTGCTGGCTGGACTTGTACTTATTTTTGTGTCGGATTATGGATTCACGTGTACTTGTTGGGCGGGGAAATATTGGAGTAGATATATGAACATCACCAATTACTGGAACCACTCCCTTGGAATTATACTAGAAAGATAGCCATCCCACAATTGGCCGAATGTGCGATGTGTCGTATTACCTACAGTCGTTTACGTGTCGATCTCGGTATTTTAAAATACACTGTTATTATATAGTCTGGACTCACCCTGGAATCATTGATCACTGACTGGACTCACCTTATACTGGACTCATCTTGTGCTGGATTCATCTGGTATTAGATTTACATTGTCTGGACTCACATTGGGATTTACACTTGACTTACATTGTACTGTCTGGACTTATATCATGTTACTCTAGTTCAGCTAGATCTTATTTTACAGTCTTCCTTGCCATGTTTCTTCTCTTGTTTAGTTACCTTACTTTCCTTGTACCTTAACTGTTTCTCTACATCACTACCTGTATAAAACTGCCATGTTCATCAATGTAACTGTCTATAAACTGCTTTATAGTTTTTTGTCATTTACTTGGGATTTCTAGATGAGTTGTGCTCGTTCCAATCCTGACTGAACCTGTTGAAAATATTACAAATGCTTGCCCCGAGGACACTTGCCCTACTTACTATGGACCAGAAGATGTTTTAGCTACCTTTGGCCTCGACACTCAGGAGTGATCAGGAGACTAGCTAGTAGACTTGTTTTAGATTCATGTTTAGAACTTGAATTGTAATAACTTGAGATATTGAGTTGTATTTGAGTTTGTTTGAGATATTATTATTTAGTAGTTTATATTTATTGTTGTTGTTTAGTCTATAGTTATAAACTTCTGTGTTATCTTATCGTGCTTAGATTGTGATTGAGATTTTGTTATATCTATACTTGTCCTCCGTTAGGAGTTGAGATTTGATAAGTACATTATATAATTGCGTGAGTTGTTGATTAGATAGTAACCTAGGACAACGTTCTACCGCCGTCACTGTGGCGTAGGCTGGACGTACCCACTTCTCGTGTCCCTACACTGGGTACGGGTCGTGACACATTTTTAGTGGTGGCCCATACAGGTCGAGTTTATGTAGTGGTATTCGAACTAGAGTATCACTACAGCCTGTGATAGGATTGAGAGATAGGCTTTAACAGAGAGGTACTCAATCACAGTTAGGAAAATTCTACTTCAAATTATACCATCTACACATCTTACTGATTTGCCTTCTTTGAAATAAACTGTCCTCCTTTGATTATATCGATTCCTGCTCAGTATTGACTTCCTTGTTCGATCTGTCTTCAGGATGGTGGAGACACGATCACATCGCTCTGGTACAGCAGCCGCTGGATAGGGGTCTGCCACCTCTCGTCCGGTGCAGTAGGATACTGGGACCATAGCACCTTTCGTTCCTGTTCAGGCAGGGACAACTGCAGCCTTTGGGGGTACACCTCCACCTGTTCGGAGGACGATCCCAGTCATTCCTGAGATATTTTAGCAGCAACATCAGCAGCCACATGCGGGATTGGTTGATGCTACCCAACTGTTTTCCTTTGTGGAGAGGATTTAGAGTTGCACCAGCAGCAGCAGTGTCAGACTGCCGACTTCCGTCAGGGTATAGATGAGGCTCACCAGCTGGTCCGGACGACAGTGGAGATGGTGACTATCTAGAGGCCAGCACAGACACATCAGTGCCATCAGAGGACGCAAGGCATCCAGGAGTTTCAGAAGATGCGTCCGAGGAATTTCCTTGGTACAGAGGGCATCCACTATACAGATGACTGGATAGAGCATATGGAGGAGATATTTCGATTAGCAGAGATACCAGTCTAGCTTCAGATCGAGGCTGCAGGCAGCCAGATACAGGACTTGGCCCGTACATGGTACTAGACAAACCCTAAAGTGGGAACCGAGGGACAGACTTAGGCAGCCTTCAAGGAGCAGTTCTTTTCAGACGTAGCACTTGGAGGCATAGAGACACAGTTTGAGAGCCTGGTTCAGGGGAACAAGACAGTCGGGGAATATGCTAGAGAGTTCTGCCGGCTGAACAGATTCATTGAGGACCTGAGCGAGAAGACGAAGGCAAGGAAGTTTCGCAGAGGTTTGATCAGAGAGGTTCGGTCATTAACCAAGAGTGATAGGGATGCTTCCTTCGCAGCGATCTTAGCAGGAGCTATGGCAGCAGAGGATGATCTGGGTTGAAACTGAAGAGGAGTCGAGATGCTCATCTAGCCAGTAGTAGTGGAGGTCCTGCTAAGAGGCCTCACATACAAATTCAACAAACATGGGCACCAGTGAGAGTACAGCAGGTACAGCATCAGCCTAGAGGACAGGACCACAGGGTGCAGACTTGTGCCTACTGCAGGAAGGCAGGGCATGTTTGGTAGTCTTGTAGGAGGAGGCTGAAGGTTTGTCTATTTTGTGGGTCTGATGCTCACAAGATGATAGATTGTCCCACTGCACCTCCTTTTGCGGGGGTAGGCCACCAGTATCTCAGCACCAGAGGGGTAGAGCTTTTGCAATGGCGGTCGAGGAGACCGTCGCTGCAGGTGACGGGTTAGCAGGTTTATCCTTCTTGTTCTTCTTCCCCACCTTCATGTGTGATTTCCATTAGTACCTGCCAGGATATGCTTGTGATATGCTAGATAGCGTAGTTACCCTGTTCAAGACTGTGGAATCACGACCAGTAGGACAATGATTGGATGTTATCTTGACCTTGTTTGATTGGGGGTTTGACCTAGAAGGGGTACGATCATCTTAATTTCGAGGACGAAATTCTTCTAAGGAGGGTAGACTTGTAACACCCACTTTTCATAAATGAGGATAATTTTAAACTTTTGTAATTATAATCATTTAATAATGATATTTAAATTATATTATGATTTTTGGTGATTTTTAATTAATTTAAAACTAGATAAAATGTTGAATTATGATTTTGATGGTTAACTAGTGTAACCCTAGTTTTGCTAAGCCTAGAGACTAACCATGACCAAGGGAGCCTAGTCATGTGATTAGGATGACTAATTACAACTTTTTAGCCTAAGGGTATTTTGGCCATTTTTGACTTATTAATGAAAATGAATTTTGATTAATTATTATTGTGCTAATTGAATTGTTAGAGACTAACCTAGAAGCTTAACCTAATCTAGATTAGTCTTGAGGTTAGAATCATGGTTAGAACATTCCTACTAAGTGCCAAGGTTAGTAATATCTAGATATTCCTAAGTAGGATATTTTCTCTTTGAGATATTTGTAAAAAGAAGCCTTAGGACTAATTGAACCAATAAGAGGACTAGAAATTGGGTGGAAGAACCCTAGCCACACATCTAGCTATTGCCAAACCCTAATTTCCTTAGTTTGGCCAGCCATACAAGCCCCCCCCCCCTCCTACAAGTATCACACTTAAGAGCCCTTGCCTCTTTTTAATACCTAGAAAGAACCCTAATTTGTTCTTCCCTAAACTTCTTCCAATTAATCCAAATTGAGTCCAAATTGAGTCAAATCAATTGCAACATCATCCCCAATAGTAGAGGAGACTTGTGGGTGCTTGCTAGCAAGGTTTGAGGACATTTGAACCATAACAAATCGAGGAAGACATCGACTCTAGGCTCTTTACATTGAGTTTGAACTCTCAATAGGTAAAACCCTACAAACCCTAATGAATTCCTGATTTCTTTATATAGATGCATCCATTTAGGGTTCACCTAGGTGTGGCCCAAGTTTGGAAGAAATTTGTGTCCACTTCGTGTTTGTATCGGTGTTTTTAAATAAGTGTTTGGTGAAATGCCACAAAGAAATGGATTTTAGTAATTTGCAAAACTAATTACATGTTTTTGAAGCTCTTAATGTGTAGATTAATTCTGTTTATCACTGAACACGATTTAGGGTCGTATTCGTGTCCAAAATGGACACAGACATGCATAACGAGACCACTGTGCGCTGTCCTGCTGCTCGGGTACTGTAGAGGACACAACACGACTTCGTTTGACACGATTTTTGGTGGACACGTGGGGGCATACACTGATAGCACGCACACAAATTTTAGGAGATTTCATCGAGTGGATTGTGAGAAATCCTACTTGTACTTGTTTTACAAACACACACACACGCGCACATTTGGTCTCTGATATGGCCTTGGACACGTAACACGACGTGACTTGGTCATGACCTAAGCTACTCGACACATACCCTGACACGTACCCTATCTACTGACACCACTTCATAACACGAGGTTAGACACAAGTGTCCCTAGCTCACCCTACTCACATGTACGACACCCACTGTCTACACAGTTTTGATACTGAGTTCGACCCCCCCTATTTGGACACGATTTGACACTTCATTGACACGCACAAGATACTGGGACACTCCCTAACATGCTAGACACCTTGACTGGACACATTAGCACTTTAGGTTTTGATGTTAGGTTCGACCCACTGTTGACATTGAACATTGATGTTCAGTCTTCCTTAACTTACTGTCCTTCCACTATTTGTGCACTCAGAGATAGGTTAGCTTCCTTATCAACCATCCACTCATTCTGTTGACTGAGCACCTAATTGAACCAATTTCTACCTTATTTCAGTCTTGCATCAGTAGGAGAAAGGGAAAAACAATTTGGAGTTGTTAGGAGCAGCAGATAGGTTATGCTATGTATGCATCTGTAGGGGCACATCTTGTTTTAGCCCTTCAGTCACCATTCTGTACTGTCCCTACTTTTACATGACAGACCCAGTAAGGATCAATTGACATGCCATGTTGCAGCCCATTTTCATTCTGGTTTCATTCCCGTTTCGACTTGATATTAGTCCCATGAACTTTGAGTTCTTCCATATTTTTAGTTCCTGGATATTGGCTGTGATGAGATTGTGTTTGATTGTAGAAGTTTGGATGGGAGTTAAGGCTATATGGCCTATGTCAGATATAGAGAATATACTTAGCAGTAAGAGAGGTATGTTTTAGAATATCAAATAGTTTAGTACATAGTAGATACATAGTTGAGAGATGAGTGAATATAGGAGTGAATAGGAAGATGGGCAGGTTAGTATGGGAGGATAATCCTGTAGGCATTCCTGAAGGTAGGGATACATGTCCAAAGGAATAACTGTTCATCCATTCAACGGTCCTAATATGAATCCTTATGTTCATGCATATCAATCATATGAATACACCTTATATTTATATGTAATTAGGAGGGTTATGAGTGATACTTTACTTTATGCATGTTTGATATATAGGTTTGGATTTGAGGGCTAGCCTTAGATTCCTTGCCCTTTTGGTTCAATTGTAACCTATGGATATAGTGTATAGAGGTGGTATGTAGAATATATACACATCATATGAGATATATTTGTATATATATGATGTGGTTTATAACTAGGGATTTTGAGTTTAGGGTGATATATGGTTAGGCTATACCAAGTTTCCTTTTACATAGCCTTAGCCAAAACCTTAGACTACACTGTTAAAGACCAATATGGACCAAAAATCCAAGTTGACTTAGTTTGACTAAGATAGTTGACCAAGAGTTGACTTTTGACCTAGAGAGGCCTAGAGCATGTATATTTCATTATATACTTCAGATATTCGATATTGAACACGTTGTAACCTGTATTTCATTAAATATGACATTGTGACTCCGGTTCAGACATCTGATATACATCAGTCATTCAGGGTATCAGGCGAGTACATTCTCTGATAGTTCTTTCATTTACTTGTCGATTACTGTACTTCAGTTCTAGTTAGTTCTATTTGATTCTCTGTTACAAACACGATTTGATATTGCTGGATCCATTTTATGCGACACTCGTTTATTCATGTCTGGCCTCCATTTCTGGAACCACTACTAGCATCACCTACTGGAATCACCCTGGAATCACTTACTGGTACCATTCATGTGCTGGCTAGACTTGTACTTATTTTCGTGTCGGGTTATGGATTCACTTATACTTGTTGGGCAGGAAAATATTGGAGTAGTCATGTGAACATACCCAATTACTGGAACCACTCCCTTGGAATTATACTGGAAAGATAGCCATCCCACACTTGGCCGAGTGTGCGACGTGCCGTATTACCTACAGCCGTTTACATGTCGATCTCGATATTTTAAAACACACTATTATTATATAGTCTGGACTCACCCTGGAATTATTGATCAATGACTGGACTCACCTTATACTGGACTCATCTTGCGCTGGATTCATCTGGTATTAGATTTATATTGTCTGGACTCACATTGGGATTTACACTTGACTTACGTTGTACTGTCCGGACTTATATCATGTTACTCTAGTTCAGCTATATCTTATTTTACAATCTTTCTTGCCATGTTTCTTCTCTTGTTTAGTTACCTTACATTCCTTGTACCTTAACAGTTTCTCTACATCACTGCCTGTATAAAACAGCCATGTTCATCAATGTAACTGTCTATAAACTGCTTTACAGTTCTTTGTCATTTACTTGGGATTTCTAGATGAGTTGTGCTCGTTCCAATCATGTCTGGGCCTGTTGAAAATATTACAGATGCTTGTCCCGAGGACACTTGCCCTACTTACTATGGACCAGGAGATGTTTTAGCTACCTTCGGCCTCGACACTCAGGAGTGATCAGGAGACTAGCTAGTAGACTTGTTTTAGATTCATGTTTAGAACTTGAATTGTAATAACTTGAGATATTGAGTTGTATTTGAGTTTGTTTGAGATATTATTATTTAGTAGTTTATATTTGTTGTTGTTGTTTAGTCTTTAGTTATAAACTTTTGTGTTGTCTTATCGTGCTTAAACTGTGATTGAGATTTCCTTATATCTATACTTATCCTCCGTTCGGAGTTGAGATTTGACAAGTACATTATATAATTGCGTGAGTTGTTGATTAGATAGTAACCTAGGACAGCGTTCTACCGCCGACACTACGGCGTAGGCTGGACGTACCCACTTCTCGTGCCCCTACACTGGGTGCGGATCGTGACAGTTGCAATGACACATGGCAGGTGTTGAGATTCCCCTCAAACGAGATCTCTGGTGGTTATCAAAATAATCGAAGGAGGTGACACGTGGCGTGTGCCAATTTGCTTATTTGGATGTAGCCGAGCAAATCTTGGGATTACATCTCAAATTTGGATTCTGTGTAATCTTCGTCTGAGATTTAAATCAATCTGCATTTATCAACTTGATCAATACCAATCCTAACTTTGAGAGAGGCGGTTTAAGCAAACTGATTGGGTGGGACTATGTCGTCTGTGCTTCAGACAAGGCTGGCTGCGCTTCTGGGGCGACGAGTAGACTGTGCTTCTGGAGACGATGGAGCCTTTGTGCTTTAGGGCGATGAGTATACTATGTTTCGAAGACAACGGGGCCTCTGTGATTATAGAGGCAACGAGTAGGTTGTGTTTCGAGTAAAGTCACTATGCTTTAGGGCGACGAGTAGGCTGCGCCTTCAAATAGACCATTTTACTGTGCTTTAGAGTAGCAGTCGGGCTTGTGCTGGAGGCAAACGGTGTTTCCCAAGTCTTTGCTGAGAAAAAGGGGTCGTTGAATGGGCCGGGTACTTGGATCGAAGTAGCTGTCTGCGCTTCTGAGAGGGGGATGTACTGTCTGTGCCTTGCAGGCAAAATGACATAGCGGGGTGCCTGCGCCTCCGGTTGGAGACAACTTGGCTTTTAAGTCTTCTTTTCAGGAGAAGTAAATGACTACCTTTGAATGCAGACTCCTTCGTAATTGCCACCGTTAATTAGGAAGTTCCAATGGGAATTTTAACAGTTTGGAGACTCACTTGAATATGCCTATTAATGGAGACCGATTGTGCCGAGTCCTAGGCTCATCCCATTAATGAAGGAATTTTGACCGTCGGCCAAGTGGCCTATAGTTTGGACCACTCCCGGTCCTATAAAAGGGGAAGTGTTCCTCTGAAGAGTCACTATCTTTTTCCTGGCACCCTTCACCACCATGTTTGATCCAGACTTAGCTTTAGACGACCGTTGGCCTTACATAAGTCGGCTATTGATTGGGGCTTCTTTCGTTCGAAGGAGCCCTGTTCTTCTAAAAGAACTCTGTGTAGAAGGAGTCGTCACCGCTCTTGAGAAGTGTCCAAGTATCCTCCCTAAGGATTTTGACTCTGGGCGATGTCTTGGAGGTCTTGGAGGTCCAAGCTACGGGGTTAGGATTGGTTGCTCATCCGATGAGCAGCCGGCCGTGCTCTGCCCCACTTATTGAGGGCTGTGGGGCTTCGTTGTGCTGTGGTCTGGGTCTTCCACTACTTCTGTATATATTGGAGCCCCAGCTTCTTTCGGTGGCGAGATTATTTGCTCTGACGATATTGTGAGTCAGCGGGAAGGAGACTTTGATGGAGACTGTATACATCTCCTCAGGTCTTTCCACCCATGATGATCAATCTGTGGAGGCTGCGCAGTGAAAACGAACCTTCTCGTGGATCTATAGGAGTTTCTATTCTCACTTATGTAGCAAAGACTTTGCAATTGATCCCTGTAATTAGGATTCTGGAAGTTTCCCTCTTATGTAATTGCGACAAGTCTGTTATAGACCATTGTAGCCATGATTAATAAAAAATCGAGGCTTTTCTGAACTTAATTCTGAGAATATCTCTTCCTTTGGCTGGTCTGTGCATCTGATCGCCTGTGCCTGTGTGAAGCTGGAGGGTAATAAGGGCACCCGCCTGTGCCTATGGATGCTGCATTTTTTTTGCTTCTACATACTCAGCACAAAAGAAAAACTTAGAATAGAAACATTTTATCTCATAGTGATGGAAATAGTAAACTGATATATAAAAGAAACTCAACACAAATGCATACACTAATACAAGCCAACTAAAAGAAACTCAAGTTGATAAGCTTTGACAGAAGCATTTATCACTAATATATAGGAAACATAGCTAGTGCATAAAAAGTGACGCTATATCACTAAAGAACATCATCAATAGTCATCCTCCTCCTTATCATCATCATCACCCACCGCCTTAGAAGGACCGGCCTCAGCAGATCAGTTAGAATCATAACGGGCAGCAGCAGGGTCAAAGTATTGCTGAGCCTCTAGATCATCAATGCGATAACCTAGCACCGAGGGATCACGAACATGGGTATAGGACCACCAGGGTTGTGAGCAAAGCTGTAAAAAATGTCCCTCATGGTGTTGGATATGGCCTGAAGCTGAAGAGTGGTGTGGAAGTCCATGGACCTAAATTGATCCAACATCAAGGTCTGAAGGGACTTAAGGATGACACCACTAGGAGGATAGGAAGGATGTGAGCTATAGGCTGATGGGTCAACTTGAGCGGAAGGAGCCTGAACTGCAGGAATATGAGCAACTCTACGATGCTCATGAAGATAGGTAGGTATATCATCCTGAGCACAGTCATCTAAGTAACCTCAAAGTACTGAAAGATGTAAGGCAAATACATCGCATAGAGAAGTCGCCATGGTTTCTTACGACACTTCTCCATAGCAGAGATAATAGTCTTAGAAAGACTAAAAGGAACTTGGAAGTGAAGATGATAAATGGCAGATAGTTCCAAGTAGGAAATTTCATCAATAGAGGTATTTTTCGGAATAATAGCAAAAAATAACATCCGATGTAAATCATAAAAAATAATTGTTCAAGTGCTTGGGGCATAAAGTGCCTTTGGACGTGAGTTTGGTGCACATAAAGAATCACGAAAAGAATCAAAAGTCATATGTGTTGAAAATTGCACTGAGGTGATTTCCTCTAATGTTTCCCCTATATTGGAAATGTGAAGCATAATTACCAAATCATCCACATCAAATTCAATGTCAATTCCACCGACTTTTGATTTAACATTGCCTTTTATGACCGATAGATTGCAATAGAACATGTAGATTGCACTAGCATAAACCGGAAAACTAGATTGAACTAAATCGAGTAAGTAGAAGTGTTCAAAGACATTGGTGTGATCAGGCAACAAGTTAAAGTTACTGGGACATCCCAAACAAATTTTTCGTTGATGGAAATTATTAAACCATTCATTAGAAACATCTTGAGACACAAAAATAAAATCATCAAAGTAGTCTCCGTCCGCAAGGCGGGAATAAACAAAGAGAATGAAACTTCCTCTGGAGTTGTAGAGGATGAAGCTTCACCAACTTTCCTCATCTTTTTGGAAAAATGAGAAATTTTGGGAGCCCTTGAAGTGAAAGTAGAAAAAGAGTAGAGATATACCGAAATTGATGTGAAACAGTGGAAGAGAACCCTGAGAAAGCCCTGAATCCAAGTTCTTTCGGCTTAAGAGGCTTGGAGAAAGGAAAAAGAGGGTTGTTAGGGTTAGGATTTTGGTGTATTTTCGGCTGTGTTGATGGAGAAGATGATGTTTGAGGGTGTATATAAAGGGGAAAACCCGACTATCCAGCTTCTGTTCTGATTAACCCTGGCCGAGTTCGGCCCGAGCTCTGTCCAAGTTCGGTCCCTGGATAGTCTACACAGAATTAGAAAGTTTGATATAGGTTTTAACATAAATGCGAAGTATAATTAGAAATACTTGTGTTGAAGAAAAATAATTTATATTAATTAACCAAAATACACAAACCGTATAGAATATTTCGGGTTAGCTGTAGGGGCCGGATCCCAGCTAGCGGTAGTCCGAAGACTAGTATACCGTGTCGCTTCAAGCTATTTACACATGTGTGATAGAAGGGCCCTTTCGGCTTATAACCAAAATATTTTCTATGAATTTATGATTTCGATCAAGTAATATTTTAATTATGACTTCATCATCAAAAATTTCTAATTCCCTTCTTATGAAGTTAAAACGATCTTCAGCTAGGGGCTTAGTGAAGATGTCGGCTAATTGATGCTCAGTGTTAACAAATTCTAGACTAATATCTCCCTGCATTACATGGTCTCTAAGAAAGTGATATCTAATTCTATGTGTTTAGTGCGAGAGTAACATACAAGATTTTTCGTAAGATTTATTGAGCTAGTGTTATCATAGTAAATAAGGATGTGGTTATAAGATAACTGATAGTCTTCCAAAGTTTGTTTCATCCACAAAATTTAAGCACAACAACGCTATGTGGCTAGATATTCAGCCTCGGTTGTCGATAATGCAACAAAATTTTGTTTTTTAGAAAACCAGGAGCTAAGGACTTTCCTAAAAAATGACATATGCCACTGGTACTTTTACGATCGATCTTGCATCCAGCAAAATTCGCGTCCGAGTAACCTATCAGGTCAAACGAATCGATTTTGGGATACCATAGACTAATCGTCAAAGTAACTTTGAGGTATCGGAGGATACGCTTAATGGCGCTAACATGTGATTCTTTAGGACATGCCCGATATCTAGCACATAAGCATACTGAAAACATAATATTTGGTCGACTAGCAGTCAGGTATAGTAAACTACCAATCATACCTCTGTACTTACGCACTTCAGTTGGTGTACCGCTTTCATCTATATCAAGTTTTGTAGACGTTGTCATAGGAGTTCCAATTGGTTTGACGTTATCCATGTAAAATTTCTTTAGCAGGTATTTTGTATATTTTACTTGATTGATGAATATCCTATGTGAACTTTGCTTGATTTGTAGCTCAAGGAAGAATGTTAATTCTCCCATCATGCTCATTTCGAATTCACTCTGCATACAGTTACTAACTCGTTACATAGCATCTCATTTGTTGATCCGAAGATTATATCATCTACATATATCTGCTCTAATAAAATATTCTTATCCAAAGATTTTATAAAAAGAGTAGAGTCAACCTTCCCTTTTGAGAAATCATGTCAAGTAAGAAGGAACTAAGGTGCTCATACCATGCACGAGGTGCTCGTTTGAGATCGTAGAGAGCCTTACGAAGCTTGAATTTGTGATCAGAATTTTTGAAATCTTCAAAGCCGGGTGGTTGTTTCACATAATCTTCTTCTTTTATAAAACCATTTAGAAAAATATTTTTGACATTCATTTGAAAAAGTTAAAAACTATAAAAACTTGCAAAAGCACAAAGCATACGAATGGATTGTAGTCTAGCAATCGGAGCATATGTCTCATCGTAATCATTGTTGTCTTCTTGATTATAGCCTTGAGCTACTAGACGTGCTTTGTTGCGTGTGACTGAACCATTCTCATCTAACTTATTTTGGAACACCCACTTAGTACCAATGATCGCATGATCATGAGGTCTGGGAACGAGTTCCCAAACTTGATTTCGTTCAAATTGGTTTAGTTCCTCTTACATTGCTGAAATCCAAATTCATCACTAAAAGCTTCTAAAACATTCTTAGGTTCTATTTTAGAAATAAAAGCAACATTAGCAACTATATCTCTTGTGCTTGAGCGAGTACTTACATCTTTTGATACATCTCCTATTACCAGTTCTTTCGGATGATTTGGTGTAAACCACAATCGTTTCGGCAGACTTTTTAGGTAAGAGGATGGTGTATCTTCAAATGTTTTGTCTGAGGGAGTTTTCTCATCTTCATTGTCACTGTCGTTGTTGCATTGACTGTTCAGCTCGTTGAATGTGACATTTATCGATTATCCAATAACGACTGATCTTTTGTCGGATTCCCTATATCCTTTGCTCTTTGCAGTATATCCAAAGATATCCCTTCATCAGCTTTTTTATCAATTTTTCTATGTTGTCTTTAGTGTTCAAGATAAAACATCTACAACCAAACACCTTGAAATAGCTGATGTTAGGAGTTCTATTGAACCATAATTCATACGGAGTTTTCTTGGATATGGAAGAACTCTGTTCAAAACATGGCATGCTGTATAAACAGCTTCAGGCCGAAACTACTTTAGAAGATTTTGCTGGTTAAGCATAACTTTGGCCATATCGCCAAGAGTTCTGTTATTCCTCTCCACAACACCATTCTGTTGAGGAGTTCTAGGGCAAGAAAATTCATGTGATGAACTATTTGAGTCACAAAATATTTTATAGTCATGGTTATCAAATTCTTTTCCATGATCACTTCGAATTCGGGTGATCATGAATCCTTTATCATTTTTTACCTTTTTACAAAAAGGCACAAATTCATAAAAGGCCTCACTTTTATTTGCAAGAAAATAAACCCAAGTATATCGTGAATAGTCATCAACTATTACAAATGCATAAAGCTTACCGCCAAGACTGGCGACTCTACTTGGTCCAAACAAGTCCATATGTAATAATTACAGTGGTAGAGAGGTACTTACAACGTTTACTGATTGAAAGATGATCTAGATGCCTTGTTCTTTTCATATTCGGCACAGACTATATCTTTCTTGAATATAATATCAGGTAAGCCTCTTACTAGTTTCTTTGTGGACTATCTTGCAATAGTGTCCATGTTCGCATGTCCAAGACGCATACGCCATACCCAGCTTTCATCTTGAGTTGTGAACAAACACTTTTCTGTACTGTTAGTATTTTCTGACAGATATAATACATATATGTTGTCCTCTCTTATTCCCTCAAAGTAAATTATTCCAGAAGTTTTATCATAGACAAGGCATTTATTCTTAACAAAATTCCATAACCATGATCAGTCAATTGACTAATACTTAGCAGGTTATGTTTTAATTTTGTTACTAAACATACATTTTTAATAATGGGTGAGGGAGAAGTACCTATGTCGCCAATTCCAATTATATGTCCTTTCAAGTTATTTCCAAAGGAGACATAGCCTTCTTTGTTCATCGATAGAGTTGCAAACAATGTGTTGTCAACTGTCATATGCCTGGAGCAACCACTATCGAGGATCCATTTTCGTCTAGTAGAAAAAGGAAGGTCCACCTACAATACAAGCTGAAGATATAACCTTTGGTACCCACTTTCTCGAGGATCTTGTTTTGTTAGCTTTTGGAACCCAAACTTATACATGCATGTCTACAAGCTTCCTAATCTTGCATTGAAGTGGTAAATGTCCTTTTATACCATAATAATGACATGTAGCAGAAGTGTTAGTGCTAGGTGGAGTTCGAAAATCATGTATTTGTGTTTTTGAAGACGTGTGTGACTGTTTGCGTAGAAAAGTATACATAAATGCATAACTTCTAGAAGTTCTAGCAATGTTGGTCGTGTTGTGTTTATGCTTAGCCTTGTGACTTGTTTTCACTTGAGCTTAAGGCTTGACAACCTATTTTTCTAACTTAATCTCTAAGTTTTTAGGGACATCACAGGCTTCATTGTACTTGAACCTAAGTGCATCTATTCTCTGAGTAGCAATGTTATACCTCTTTTTCTCTAGCTTATAGAGATCGTTGAGTTTTACATTTCCTCGGTTAGCTTTTTCAAGCTTTTCAAGAGTGTCATGTAGACTCGGGTTTAAAGAAGTAACCTCGTTCGTGTTACTAAAAGAGTTTCTAATATCTTCTAGCATATAAGATTGCTTAGAAAACTCAGATTGTACAAATTTTAGCTTTTTTTGGTGCTTTTGTACAAATCCATCATTTTCCTCTGATCTTCTAACAAATGAATGAAGGCATCAGACAGTTCATCAAATGTGAATTCTTCATAGAGAGGATTCGATATTAACTTAGCATCTGTGGCCATAAAGCATAGATTTGCTGTGTTGCGAGGTTCTTCTTCTTCAGAATCACTAGCCTCGCTTTCATACAAGATGCTAGTATTAGTATAATTCCTTGTCGAAGTCCTTCTCTTGCTTGACTGATCATGCCTGCTACCCTTTCTTACAACAAGACAGTCTTTCTTGATGTCACATGTCTTCTTACAGCTGTAGCAGATTGGTTCTTCGTCGTCTCTGGAATCTTTCTTCTTTCTGTTTGTCTTCTCATACTTAAGGAATCTTCTGAAGTTCCATGTCATGAGGGCTATTTGCTTGTTGTCTGAGCTATCAGATTCACTCTCGTCATCGAAGGCTGTCTTATGGTGAGCGTTAAATGCTATAGCCTTCTCTGTTGGTCCTGGCTCTTCGAAATCCTTAAGGTCTAGCTCATGTGTCATAAGCTTTTCCATGAGAGTTTCAAGAGTCATTGTAGTGAGATCATTTCCTTCAAAATGGTTGTCGCTTTGGGATTCCAGTTTTTAATCAGCCCGCAAAGTACTTTTCGAATCTTCTCATGATTGTTGTGTTCTTTTCCAAGGAAAGATAAAGGGTTAACAATATCTAGAAACCGAGTAAACATATTTGTAACAGTCTCATTAGGCTTCATTTTGAAGGCCTTACACTCTTTTATTAGTCGTGAGATTTTGGACTCCTGTACCTATGAAGTACCTTCATAAGTTACCTCAAAAAGTTTCCAAACCTCGTGAGACGTGACATATGTTGACACTCTGTTAAACTCAGTTCTATCTACTACACAGAATAAAGCATTAATAGCCTTTGCATCAAGACTTGCTTGTTTCTTTTTATTATCGGTATATTTGTCATGTGATTTTTCAACTAGATTACCATCTACCACAATAGGTAGTGGTTTCTTGTAACCATCGATGACAATCGACCATAAATCAAAATCAAGAGACTTGATGTAAAAGCCCATGTGTGTTTTCCAATACATATAGTTTGTGTCATCAAATAGGGGTGGCCTATTTGTAGATTGGCCTTCACCATTGATTGTGTATAATGATGCCATATCTTAAGGAGATTAAATCCAACTAGAGAGAAACCGTGCTCTGATACCAATTGTAGGATCGATGGCACCTCTAGAGGGAGGTGAATAGAGTGCAGCAGAAAAATATTCCCCAATTAAAAACTAAGCAGGTAAAGGTAGATATATATGAAACTTAAATGCAATAAAGTAAAACAATAAGTAAGTGGAGACAAGAAAGTAATACGCAAACACCAAGGTTTATACTGGGTTTCCTCTGAGAGGACTAGTCTAGTTCGCGAGAACACTTGCTCGCTATAATCCACTAGTTGAAATAGAGATTATACCGCGTGCTTTACTTCCAAGAACATGCCAACTTCATACCATCGTGTTTTAATTCGAAGCCCACGATCAAACTTCAACACCTTTCTAAAGAAAGATTTTATACTCCAAGCTTGTACAACTCGAATACTCCTAATCGGAAACCACCGACACTTAGAAGAACATGAGTTGTCTTGGAAATAGGAAGATTAAAGCTTTTTGTAGATAAGAAGACTTTGAAATAGATAAAGAATGAATGGGTGATTAGAAATGACAAATTCTTCTCTTTTTATAGGAACTTTTACGGCAGAGTTCGGGCAAAACTCGGTACAGGTAACATTCATAATTTTGAACGTTGTAGATCCAAAAGAATATGTATTTATTGCTGACGAGGAGCTATATAGGTAGACCAAGTTCGGGCAGAATCTTGACCCGAGTTCGGGCAGAACTCGACCCGAGTTCGGGCAGAACTCGACCCGAGTTCGGCTAGGGGATTTCTAGGTCAGTTTGGTTTTTGTGGAGTTTTGGATAAACAAAGAATTAGGATTTTGTTTTGGGTCAGAAATATGGTTTTGTGAGGACGGTCTTCCAAGTTGCCAGTGATACTGACTCACAATTTTCTAGACTTAATAAAAAAGAAAATACAAAATAAAGTAGAAAAATCTGCTTTGACAAAATATGTTGCAATCTTTTTTTTATCAAAGTCAGAGTTTTAAGTTAATTATCAAAATCAGTTCGACCATGGCTGTATGGGCCAACGCATTTGTGTAGCTCAGATGACAAATGACCCACAACAGCTATCTTAGACCTTCTATGTGATAATGTAGGCACAACAACAAATCCAGCTAGAGACTTAACGGAGACAGATGGCGAATATGGATCGCATTATAGCAGCTTTGGAGAGGGTGACTCCACCAGCTCGTCAGCCAACGACGGGAGCACTTGCTGATTTTTGCCAGCTGAATCCAACCAAATTCCCAGGCAATGAGGGCACCAACATCCAGCACCAGTTGGAGGCAGCAGATTTATCGAAGGAGCGATGGATGATTATCGTCAGGATGCAGCTGACTGGCAATGCACACCACTGGTGGGTCACAGTAGAAAGATGGCTTAGCCCGGATAATGTCACTTGAGAGGACTTGTCCAAACTCTTCCAAGACATGTGTATCCTGGTTACATTTAGAGCAGAGCTTCAAATTCAATTCCTACATCTTATACAAGGTACCATGAACGTGAAAGAATACAATACAGGTGTTTCTACGACTGAGCCATTTTGCACCTACACTGATCCAAACAAAAGAGGAAAAGGTAGAAAAATTCTACGACAGGATGAGCTGCAGGATACATGAGAGAGGCGGGACAGAAGAGACCCCTTACACCAGCCATAGCACATCAAGGAGTACCAACAAAGCAACCAAAGATGCATCAATAGAGGTCGTCCTATCCAGCAGCATCTGAACTTCCTACTTGCCATCACTATGATAAAAAACGACACATCATGAAGGAATATCGACGACGGCTAGGATTATGCTTGGGTTGTGGACCAAGTCAGCATTCAGTATGAGACTGCCCAGAAAACCAGAAAGCAATATCAGCCATGCAGCCACCAGCACCGAGACCAACAAAGCAGCCACCTAGGCCAGCGAAACTGGCACACTACAAGAAAAAGGCCATTCTTGACGATTTATTCCTCGATGGTCGTGAAAAACTGTCAAGAAAATGAGTTATCTTGACGGTTTAACCTTACATCAAGAAAGGACACGTTTTATGTTAATTTAGAAATTTTATATCATAATAGTTGACGGTTTTAGAGGATCCGTCAAGAAATCCTTTTATTTTAATTGACGGTTGTTTGATAACTGTCGTTAAATGGTAAGGCTGCAAAATTCCTGCGTACAATTTAGATGTCATTTTGGTTATTTTTTTAGGTTCTTTTTTTTCTTGACTATTTTTTGTAGAGAGAACTATCGAATCCTTTCCTCATCTTTTATTTCTGCCCGAGCCCTCTCATCCTCCTCTATTTCTCCATGGCCAAAACATTCTTTCTACTACCCTCCTCCTTCCTTGTCTCACCAAAATCATACACCTCCACCACCTTCTCTCCTCCAAATTCTAATCTAGTCTCCCAATCCTCTTCGGTCCTACTTTATTGACACTCCAAAACTACTTCTTTTCCCGAAATCCCTAGGCCAAAGTCTTTGTCCCTCTTTTTTTAGAGCAGCCAAACAAAGAAAGGAAGACAACCTATGAGTTTCAAAAATCTCCATCACTAGATCTGCTGCTCATTCTTTTTCCCTTCCCAAACCCTAACCATAATTTTTCTTTCAAAATTCCAATTCCCCTTGATCATTCCTCTTTTCCCTCCGCCTAACTCCACCCTTGCTACCTTTCCCCGGCGAGCCGCCTGCCGCCTTTGAGCAGCGTCGAGCTACCCATGAGCCCGACCATCAAGCCAAGCCTGACCACTCGAGTTTTCGCGAGCGGCTTTGTCGAGATCGAATGGATCCACAAAGTTAAGGGGTTTTTAAATGGTAATTTTTCATCAACCGATTTCCTATCGCAATTTTTTGCTCTCCCACTTTCTTGGCAAAGAGTGGGTTTCTTATTTTGCTCTCCCACTTTCTTGTAAATTATTTTTTTGAGACGTTTAGCCACCGAGCAAGTGTTAGCTCGTGTTGAAACTTAATTTCTGTCTGCCTACGGGCTATTACATGATTGACAAATCCTAGGGTTGATAATGTATGACTTTAACTCCTGCTAGTCTTCGCATTTTGTGTTACTAGCTTCAAGATCATCTGAATATGTAATGTTTGGGACGCCTTACTTGTATGTCTGATAATCTAATATCTTGTATCATTTACTTGCTTGTTTGAGATTGAGACACTAGGCTTGTTCTTGACCATAAGAGAATGATAGCTTGTTGTTAAACCCTCATGCATCGAGACAGCTGTGACCGTATTGTGAGGTGGAATGCACTTCAATATACGTAGTTGGCTGTGTTTGTCCCTCCCTCCCCAATATTCTGGTTCAGGGGCATGACAACAATATGGCCCTCGAGTCAAATTTTGGAGTGGCGGGTATAGATGCTTCTAAGATAGTACTTGTAATCACCATGTCCTCAGGCTCCTCAACAGCTAGTATTATGGCAAAGGCCTGACCATGCCTCCGTCCTCTATTATGCTGCCTATCTCTCTTATATTGTGCCTCCTGAGTGGCCAATGGTATATTCGCTTGAGTAGGTGGTCCTAGTCCTGGGGGTACTGGCCCCTAGTCTACTCTGTCCTTATGCTACGGGCACTGCAGAGCCAAGTGTTGATCTATCCTCATCTCAGGCATTGCCCAAGCATCCTTTTGTTGTCTCTCTGAACATGTCTTTTCTTGACGCAATAATGGCAAGTCGGGAGATCCTTCGCTGGGTAAGGGATAACTATCTACTTGTGAAGTCGTCCGGGTCGTCTGATATGTCTTTCTGATTGTCCCCTGGCTGGTCCAACTGTAGTAGTAGGAAACCTCGAAAGTACTGGATCCTTATTGATAGCCTCCTGGAGATGGGCTTCTTCTAGCACCTCGGCATACAAAACTCTAGACTGCACTGTGGTGTATCTCTAGAGCTCCTTCATAAAGCAATAATGAAATCTTCACTCCTTCTCCACATCATTTGTTATCAGCATGGTACCAAAACGACTAAGGCGACTGAACACAGCATCACAATCATCTACAGTCATGTTCTTCTACTTGAGATGGAGGAACTGATTGTAGACAGTGTCTCGAACTGTAGCAAAGAAGTACTTTACCTTAAAATACTCTAAGAACTACTCCCAAGTCTGGCCTCTACCGATATCTCGCTCGATCGACACCCACTAGTAATGCACACTTCTTTCAAGCTAGGTTTGAATGACTGTCATTCGTACGTCTTCTAGCAAATACGAAGCATTGAAAAGCTTTTGAGTGTTGGTCATCCAATCGATGATCTCCTTCGGTGTCTTCTAGCCTTAAAATGGCTTCAGGTTCATCTACCAATAGCCATGAATAGTACCCACCGTCAGAGCGGGTGTCGGCGCTGGTACGGGTGTAGGTACATAGGCTTGTGCTACCAGCCTCTCTACAACCATCATCAAGTTGTGCCTCATAACCTCGATCTATTGCATCTGCTATTGCATCATGATATAAAAAAATTGTAACATCTGTGCCTGGCCATCTTGCTGAAGCATCTGGGGCATCGATCCATAATGATGCTGCGGGTATGCACCATGGGGCATCTGAGGCAGAAATTATCACGACAGGAACCCATTTTTTGGATGCGAATGCGTGCGCAAGTCCAGCCTACGTTGTGACATTAACGTAGTAAGTTGTCTAGCCCACAGTGCTCAAGTCACAATATTTGCTCATAAAATAATTTGTTCTATTTATTTTGCTCCTTCACGTTAACTAAATCAATTTACAATATCCAAGGTTTACATTTGAATACAAAATACAATATCTCACAAATTATAGAAAAGACAACTAAATGAATACTCAACTATCTAACTAGTCTCTACGTTTGGCCTTCAATACAGTCATATCTCCCCTAAGGATCCCACACAGAGTGTAGTAAGCGGCCATCTGACAAATTGATTTTCAGTCAGGAAATAACGAGTACTATTCAAGCATGCAGTTCCAAATATATCATAACGACTATAAAATAGTAAAAAATCATAACATACATTATGAAAGGAATAAACTATAAAATATAGAACGAAAAACATGGTGAAATAGTTAGTCACGAATAATAAGGACAAGTAAAATATGTAACAAGGAAATATAATCCTTTATGTGATTTGAAGTACATGTTTCAATATGTGATCGGTCTGGGACAGTTATACCGCACGGTCTACAAGGTCTACTATGCAAGAAATATAAACAAAGCACGGTCTACAAGGTCTACTATGCAATATGCAATGCAATATGACAAAATTTAAGGTCGGATCACATATTTACTTGGTACTTCCTCGCCCGACTACTAGACATGGAATACGATGATCAAATATGACACAATAAATCGGTAAACATAAATTCACTAACCTGTGTAACGAACGTGTCAAGAATCAAATATGTGTCACTAATCATGCAACTATAGTAATTAATAATATTGGAAACAAACAAGAACTGTAATCGCCTGGTATACTTAGCTAGTGAAATAGATAATACCATTTCGTTCATAATCGTTCAATTGGCTAGGGCTGATATGCCGGAGTCCGAATTCGTAAAGAAGATAGGAATATGATTAGTCGTGATTAATGATTGGATATTCATAAGAATTTGCACAAATAAATACATATAATATTTTTTTGGAATTTTATTTAATATATTTGAAAGTTATATTTTTATTAGTAAAAATATCTTAGGTAACCATTTGAAAATCCATGAAATCATTATAGGGCTAAACATAACTTTTATGAACACATGATTATAGGTCAAAATAGCTATTATTTAGAATATCATAAAAAAATATAATAGTTTATATAGGACTTTGAGGCCTAGTTTAAAATTTTATGTAGAGCCCAAGCCCGATACAATAAAAAAAAAATTGTTACATATATAATTTTAGAATATATTATATATGTATATTTTCAAAATAATATAATTCATAACTAATAATAATAACAATAGGATACTACTAATATATATATATATATATATATATATATATATATATATATATATATATATATATATATATATGTTGAGTATAATTACTAAAAATAATGATAAGATTCCTAATAATACACTCCTGCAGTACTACTGTTGCTATTTTCTCTAAAACACGAGGAATCAGAAAGAGGGAATAATTGAAGAAAGAGAAAGAATAAAAATGAAAGAGAAGCAGCAAGAGAAGGAAAAGAGAGAGAGAAATTGAGGGGAAGGAGAGCGATTGAGAAAGTAGCAAAGAGGAAGAAGGAAAGGGAGACTACAGGAGTTTGGTTCTTCAGCACTCGGTGGAAGGCGGCTTGAGTGCGACTGCACTCATCGGGCGGTGTGGAAGGTCCTTACGGCCACGACGCTGGAGAGCGGTCGTCGAGGCTGCCTGCGTCGATAAGGTGGTAGCAAGAGGTACTCTCAGGAGGAGGGAACCTCCGGCGTTGTGCGGTGCGGCATTGATGGCGGATGTCGGGGGTGACTTAGGATCCGGTGCCTGACGATGGCTCAGGAGAGCGTGGTGTCGAACGCGGCTCGCCGGAGGCTGAGGACGGCTGGCGCCGGAACCTGGCGATCACGGCAACGCGGGAGTCGTAGAGCGGCCAGGAAGTTGGATCGTGTGCGGCAGATTTGTTAGTAGGCTGGTAGGGATCTGGAGATGGCTCGTGTGGGGGATGACCGGCGTCGAGATCAGGTGTGTTTAGGGTTTGCTTGATTTTTATGTATTTAATGATGTGTCGTGTCCGGTGGTTTGGATGATATTGCCGGGGCACAATTTTTGATGTAAAACTAAGAAAATGAAATAATTATAAAGACAACGTTTCAAAGCAACACTTGAAAGAAGGTGCACAACAGAGATCCTAGGAGGATTCTGGATTACGAGAATCTAAAAAGATTTTGTAACCATTAGTAAATGACAGTAGCACTTCTAAACCGAAGGCACAGATCGATATGCTAACAGTAGCAGGAAGATGACAGGCGATAGATGAATAATAGCCTGCTGGGGTGTATGATCACCGTTGCTCAAAGCTATATTCATCCCCACATGAATAGCTTCCAGGAACCAGCAAGTTTGTCGGAGAACTTTGGAACACTCCTGCTCTTTTGACTCCTCGGATGGTACACGAACTCCTGTGCAAAAGCAACGCTGGTGCAACGCCTCTCTTTTCTCTCACAGCTTCTGTTTACTTGTGTTAAGAAATACTTGTAAACTCTTGCAACTTTCAGTTAGCCTCTGTGTATCTGTACATCCCCTGTGAGAGAGAAGAGAGCCTTTATATGCCTGAGTTGTAACTGCCCGGTTAGCATAACGTTCGAGACGTGGTAAAAACCACTCCGAACGTGCAGTAACCGCTCAGATCTTGCACAGGCATGATCTGATGCAAGTTGCACACATCGTGTACCTAGCGCGCCTTACACGTCGCACGCACTGAGCCACTTGCTCCACTTGTTAGCCCTGTGCGCCCTGTGCTACCCGCACAACTGGGTGCGCAACTGGGGGCACACCTGGGAGCGCACCTGGCTGCGCAACCTGGGCCGCGCAACTTGGGCCGCGCCACCTGGCCGTGCAACCTGAGTCACGCGCACCTGGCCATGCCACTGGGCATGTAACCCGGGCCAGGCAATATGGCAGCTCAACCGGCCGTGCAAGTGACTCGCGCAACGAGCGCAACTTAAGCGTACTATGCGCCTAGCGACGATGTTGACGTGCTAAGTGGAAAGTGCGCCAACAAAATGCCACATTACCCCTCATGAGCCCGTGAGCCCGAGTTTGTGTCCGAGTCCTAGACCAAGTCCGAGTCGCTATGCCCCTACGGGGCTTAGCTCCAATGGAAATAAATTTCCCAAGAGCAAAAAGCATGAATGCTTTCAATTGTTGATTTATCCTTTTTCCATTAGAAAAATAACCCCACATGGCACACCCATGTGCACCTCCACACCACATATGCATCTCTAAAAGAACATAGCTAATATATAGAGATACAACTCTTTTGGCCTAACCGATGTGGGACTAAAGTTCCAAAATAAAAAAGGCTAAAACCAACAATCCCCCACATATCTCTATATATGGATATAAGTGTTCCCTACAGTAACTGTCCATCATGCATTAGGAGAGATGTCGCTGACGACTTGAATCTTCCTGTATGGGTCAAATAACAGACTATAATACAAGAATGGACTAAGCCTTGAATTCTGCACTATAGCTGAAATTCTTCCCACTCACATAATGTAGTTACATGTCCTTCTGGCTTGCACATTAAAGGCCCTGTGCCAGCCTGGTTTCAGTGTATAATTTTGGGCGTCTACAAGTTTACCCTCAAGAGACGGCCTGAGATCTCTGTCCATACACTATAGGTGAGTTCATTATTAAAGAGACATGGCATGAAGCGCTTTGCACTTCCCTACCGGTGCTACGCCGCTATGACATAGCTTAAAGATGAGGCCTTACCCCGTAACAGGAACCTCATCGTAGTGTCATACTACTGTAGCATGAGGTCACTGCCTCTCTGTAGTGCGAAACTACCCAGCATGAAGCCTTAGGCTCCCTTGCGGTGTTACGCCGCAACGACATGGCTTGCAAGGCCGAGGTTTTATCCCTAACCGGGTACCTCATCGTGGTGTCGTGCCACTGTAACATGAGGAAACCCTCCTTTTTGTAGTGCTGACTACTCCCCTTTTATTTCAACATACAGCATTAGGCTACCTGCCTATTTGCGGTGCTGCGCCGCTGTGACTTGGCTCATACAACCGAGGCATTACCCCTTTCGGGAACCTCATAGTGGAGTCACCCTACAGTAGCATGGAGTTTCACTCCTTGTAGTACTGCACAACCATGCTTCCTGTAAAGCACACCAGGCATTCACTCTGCCTGAGAACTCATTAAGGCGTTTAAGCCAACCTTCCCACAGGATTCGTTTTCCGCATAAAACAACAGTAGACAACAGTGGTTGTAGGTCCGTAACCTCTACATGCCCAATAGAACATGTACCTACCGTTCCAGATATTATTCCGATAAATGGTCCTCCCTTGAACCAAAAGCTAGATGCCTAGTAGATTTCTATTTGAACTAATAGCATAAAACTTTATGGTAGGATTGCAATAATACAAGGAAATATAATATTACAATTTATCAAAAACTATAGGATCCAATAAAATTAAATAAGTATATTTATTTAAAATAATATTTTTTATAAACTTTTTATGTAACGAAAAATAAATATTTATAACTTATATAGGTTTAAGGAAATGAACAGGAAGATTCCCATAGAATAAAATCTCACATAAAATAGTTTTATAAAACAAAATGCTCCAACAAAATATCGACAACATTATACGATCGAAAATGCGCTTCAATTAGAATTCTTATTTTCAAGATTTAAAAAAATCCGGAAAATAGAAAAATGCAAAAATTTGAAAATTTTCAAAATTCGGTTAACGGATGTTACAAATCTACCCTCCTTAAAGAAATTTTGTCCTCGAAATTTAAGGTTGGCAGGAGGTCAAAACACAATCAAGAGTTTAGTCAATAACTTAGGCAAGGTCAAAGAACGACGATTTTGGCACGATCAAAATAATTAATTCAAAATCACTTAGGCACGACTAATGATTTTGGCATGCTAGAATCGTAATATGAACAATATTATTGAGGCATGATTTAAGAATAAACTTAAGTCATTCAGGCATAGCTAGGAGAATCGAAAGTAGATTCAAAATTCAAATATGGAATGATTTAGTCGAGTTTGGCCTGAAGATAAATAAAATTAGATTCAAAATCGTATAGGCATGATCAAGATCGAAGCTTAGTTATGACCAAAAATAATATTTCGGCATGATAAGAATTGAAGTCACAGTCTTATAGGCATGATTTAGAAAATAAATTCAAGTTATTTAAGTACGAAGTCACGACAAGGAAAATCAAAATCGTTCAGTTACGATCAAGTTAGGATCAGGTCTAAGTACAGAACGATGAATATTATCTAGGCTCGATAAGGTTAGATTGAAGGTTATGTAAGTACGATCAAATAAGGAAGCGACGCAATTTTGCACCACTGGAAATAATCAAAGGTTTAGCATGATCAAATTCTAAGGATCAAGACCACATGATTACGTGCAAAATCAAGGCTTAGACGTACTTAAGAATTTGGAATGCTTAAAATCACTTAGGCATGATTTAGGATATAGCTACGAGAAACAATTAAACCTAGGCATGATTTGGAATAAAATTTGAGCATGAGTGACTAGTAAATCGAAATTTAGGCACGACAGAAAAATCTATTCAGATGATCATGCCCAAATTCTGACATGACTAAGTTCATAATCAAATTAGATTATCGTTATCAAAGATCAAAAATTTAGGCACAATTTATGAGTTAAGGCTAACATGTATAGTCACGATTATTAGAATCATGATTGTTGGACTCAAAGTTGTATAGTCATGCCAGGTCTTCTAGGCATGAACAACATGAAGAATAGTGACTAAATCAAATCATGATTAGCAGGGAACTAGTCATTATTAAGAATTTAAATCGAAAGTTTAGGCACGAGCGATAATGTAATTTAAATCCAAACATGATCATAACCGAAATTTTGACTCGATCAAGGATAAGGTCAGTCTAACCTTGATCCAAACAGTATTTCGATACGGTGAAGAATATAAATGAAGCCTAGGCACGACCAATAAATTGGTGGATATTTAGGTCGCAGTTGAACTTAAATCACTTGAGTGTGGTCAAGATTCAATAACCTTAGCACGATAAGGAAGATGATCAATTTGATTTGGTTACGGTAAGGGTGAATCATAATTTAGCGATATTGAATTTGATGATCGATTAAAGGATAGGGATCAATCTCTTCCACTAGGATAGGAAATCAAGAGATATGATTTACAGAAGGAAGTCAAAGTAATCATCTTACCCTACTTCGACTACTACCAGGTTAGCTGATCATCCTTTGCCAATTATACCTTTATCTTACAAGTCCAGACATACCACTACAAAATCGTGATCTTCAATCATGTAAATCAACCCTTTATATGACTACTACTAAAAATCAAATCTTTGGTCATGAAGATTGAACCTTTCTATAAATACTATAGGCTGGGCCTTTATTCCAAAGGTAGTACCCGTGAAGCATACCCTTTGTTACAACTCCTTAATTTCTTTTTTTAATCCTTTTCCACGTATTCATCTTGAAAGTCCAAATTTCTCTACCTTGTCTTTACTTAGGTCAAAAATTCCTGAATCAAGGTTTATACAATCTTTGAACTTGTTCAAATCACACTCCTCGTATTACTTAAATCTAATGCCACTATGCCAAATAAAAATTTATTCTCCATTATTTAAAAAAAATCAACCTTCACATTTCCTCTAACCTATACCTTCAAATATTATCCTTCTTAAATTTAGAAGTCCCACAAGGTCTCCAATATTCCCATAACTCAAATTTTTTTAAACTAGTTCTTAATTATTCTCTTATCGATCTTTTGTTTATTCGTGCCATCTCTATATGTAGTCGTAATCTCCTTTCTATGTATTCTTGGATTCTTACATTCAGTATCTTAGCCTTGATTCAAATACGAAACATCTCGAGAATCAATAACTTAAAATTTCAAAGTTCTTAAGACCAAATTGGCCTCGAATATCCTCATTAGTTCTAAAAATGCCACTACGAAATATTGCAGTTCCCACCATCAATGTACATTCCATTTCTCGAAATTCTCCTACGTTCTTCCTAAAGTAATTCATACTCAAAATAATTCTCTAAGTGTAGTCATCTTCCAAGTTGATATTACTAGTTTTTTGATTTGTTTAATCTCAGTCATATCTTTATCCCACTAATTCTATCTCAATGTCCAACGTTTCATATCCTTACCAGGATCACCGCTTGATAACAAATTATGTCCCTCTGTGCTAGATGATTACGATACCTCCTCGACCTTTCCTAAGTGGAGAGATACGAGAATTTAAAAGATTTCAAAGTGTAGCTGATAGATTTAGATATAAGATAGTTTGATAGATGCAAGTAGGACAGAGTAACCAATAGGAAGAAAGTGATTACAGAAGTTTATCTTGCTTATCTGGTCATAACGGAGTGAACCAATTAAGATATGATCTGATAACCATACACGTCTACCTGAAATCATGTTACCCAAAAAAAATTCTATGCTAGTAAACATAGCTGCAATAAATAATAGAGTTCATAACTAAGGTACATGCCCTATAATCATGTTATCAAGAACTTTTACCACGCCAACTCGTATAGCTGCAAGAAACTCTAAAATCCATAAGTAAGATAAGTATACCCCGAATCAGGCTCTATATTTTTGTCTTACCAGCTAGTATGGCTGTAATAAATTCTAGACTCCTAACTAAAGTAAACATTTATCTTTCACACAATCCTCATCAAATATGTTATCAGAATATACCTTAATTTAGTCTATATAATTCATTTCATTACCAAACCAATGTTAACAACAAATACTAAGATTCAAACAACGAACAAGGAGTAGTAGACAAAAATAAGTGAAAACAGATTTTGAGGTAGGGTTTAGAGTGAGATTCTCAGTAGTCGTTCGAAAGGTACTATCTTGGTCAAAATTTAAATTCCTTGAAAATGGACTAAAATAATTCTCGACCTTCATATATAAGATTGGCTAATCATTTTCTCTCATCAACCTAAATGGTATATAAATTCAACTTCTACTCCTTTGTTCTTTCTATAGTCCATAAAACTTATCTATGCAAGAATAGAGTTCAGCAATGGACAGGTGTTTCAAAAATTATGATAAGCAAAAGCGAAATGAAAATAGACTCAATATAGTTCGAAGTAAGATTCTCATGTGTCATCCCTAGAATTTATCAAGAGTTTCTAATAAGTGATTGAGTACCAAAACTCCAAGCATATTCTATGACTCAAACCCTTACCCTAGGGTAGGCTCGCAGTAGTACGGCTAAGCCTAAGTACTACCACGATTTCGCATTATTTGTAAAGATGGACCTGTATGGGCCACAATAAAAATGTGTCATGGCCCGCTCCCAGATATTCGGGCACAAATACGTGGGCCATGCCCAACCTATGCAACAATATCGAAAGTAGAATGCTATCAAGAACCTAATAATTATCTACATCATCTAAATGATCCACAATTACCCATATACTCAAAACACATCACAAATAGCTAAGGAAGATATGAACTGAAGATTACAATAACACTGATTCAAACAGATTCTATAAAGAGTCATCTATGACAAGAATGTATCTGAGACAAATCAGATAACGAAAATACAATCTAATAAAGAGAGAATAGCCTATAGCTTCCAGCAGACAACTCATGATCAAAGTACATTGAGATCTGTCATCATAAAGTCCAGCGTGTGGGTCATAACATTACCTAAAAAATAGTTATCCAGTCAGGATTGAAGCGAAGTACATAACTCTGAAAGCAGTTCCATTATATGGTAGAAAATATATAACTCGTAACAGAACAAAATACATAATGTACTAGAATAGAATTATAGAGTAATAGAGAAATACCATCACGAAGATATGAGAAACTGAGTACATGAACAAGATAGAGAACATGTTAATTTGAAATAAACACAAGTGATTTATAGCAAAAATTAGTTATATGATTGGTTTAGGTTGTACATGATTATTATATGGTAACTCGATTATACGTTTAGGTATAATCGACATATACATGATCTACACTAAGGGATTTAACCATATAACGACATTCTACTCCCCTTCCCAATCAATACACATGGATCTAACCATGACGTGTTACGTACATGCTTGTTAGTTTGCACATGAAGTACATGTGAGCACATAAGAGTACATGAGAGCATATGAAAGTACATGACTAATATGAATATAAGAAATACACGATGCACATGATAAAGTACATGAATATGAAGTACACGATGTACCCGATAAAGGATAACATCTCCTAACAGGATCCATTTAGTAACAGTCTGTGTAACAATGTGTCAGCATCGGGTAAAGTACTCTAGAGCAGGTAATACATATACTATTATGATAAAAACAATCAGAGAATGTACTCACCTCAATTTGTTGGAGTCAACATGCACGATATGAACGTATCAATACGGGGTAGGTATAATGCTATGCTCCATAAGATGGTCCCAAATGAGGGCACACACGGTTCCATCAGGTCCAAAATAGTCCAAATTACCTAGTTTAGTATATAGAAGTCCAAAATCAGAGTTCGACACGATAATTGGATCAAAAAATAGGGAACGGGTATACTAGTCGCGATTCACGATTTTGAAACAAAAGCATAACTAATTATATATACTATTAAAAACCCTGTATAATATTCTTGAAACTCTAACTTATAAATCAAAATACTTTTAGATATTAATTGAAATCCTAGAAAACTATTTATAATATATAGAACTATATTTTGTTCATCAAATATTCCTAGTTGATAACCCAGAAATCATTTGAATTATATAACCCAAAATATATATACCTATATAGGTCCATAATAAATTATGTTTACATAGCCCAACTCAAAGTATTTAACTTAAAAATATAGGGCCCAAGCCCAAATAATCTAGATTTAATATCATAGAAAAAGAAATGATAAATTAATCATGATACCATATAATATACTATATATATACACATTATTATTATATATATATATATATTTATATATATATATATATATATATATATTATATATATATAATATATATATTATATATATATATATTATATATATTATATATATATATATATATATATATATATATATATATATTGCCGAAGCCTATACACGTATACTAACAAAAGGAGGGGAGGAGGGAAACCCAAAACGACTAGACCCTGGATAGGAGGGAGTTCCAGAAAGCCATCTGGCCGTGATTGCAGTGGGCTCGCCGCTTGCTGCACTGCCTGATGGTCTCCATATTAAGTTGATCGGCGGAGTACTGATGGCCTTCATATCTCGCCTTGTTGCGGTTCTTCCAAATAACCCACGTCGCAGCTGCTGCAACGATCTGATGACCATGGGACCCGGAGCTCCATGCCGTGATTAGGTCTTCGTAGCACTCGCCCCCTAGATCCATCCTGCAGCGTTAGAAGAGTGTACTCCAAACCTTGGCCGGAAGATCTCCCTGACAAATGATGTGGTCAACCGTCTCCGAGTTGCGATCTGTGTAGCATGTGCATGCGGACGCTAGGTTGAAGCCGATAGTGCTGAGGGTGTCATCAGTGGGAAGGATCTTGCGTAGGGCTCTCCAAATGATGAAGGACCACTTCTTGGGGATGCATGTCTGCCAGAACGGAGCATGCTAGGGAGAGGCGCCCCTGTGCCTCGGATCACTTTTCAGGCCGATTTGACCGAAAAAAACAACCCGACGCGTCATCCTGCTACCGAAACTCGTCAGCGTCAGTCCCGATCGCCAATCCTTCACGTCGTATGAGCTATATCGCCTCGGGACCGACCCAATCCTGCTCCTTATTCTAGATCCAAGCTTTCCCAATGGGGTCCCACATGTCCTTGACCTTACAGAACCTATAGGCTTCTGAGCAATTAGGAAGTAAAGTATCCCCAACCCATCATTTCAGGAAGGTCGGAGATTCTCCGTCGCCTACCTTGAGATGCATCACTGGTTCGGCAAGAGAGCGCCCGATGAGCATACGACGCCACGCTGCTGAAGATCTACTGTAAGATATAGCCGTCGATGGGTGGATGTTCTTAAAGTATCTAGCCTTCTTAAATCTGGTCCATAAGTTCTGGGTGGTGCGCAGCTTCTACCACAGTTTCATCGAGAATGCTTTAACAATGTGGGAAAGTTTGGTGAATCGTAGCCCCTCTCCTTGGTCGGCCTGGCCATGGAGTCCAACTGGCCCAATGATGTTTGTCGTTGCCGTCGCTGTGCCCCAAGAAGAAGTTGCTGAAGATGCTCTCGATAGAGTTAAGGACCTTCTTGGGGGGAGAGCACGCCAAAAAGTTATAGATGGGGATTGATGTGAGAACGTGGTTAATAAGGATCATCTTGCCGCCTGGAGATAGCATCGCGTTGTGCCATCCTTCAAACTTTTTTCTGATGCGGCTGATCACTTCCTCGAAAATACCAGCGTTAGATTTCTCGTATACAAGGGGGCAGCCCAGATATTGGAATGGGGGCTGCTTGACAGGGAAGGAGGTAGTATTGGAGAGGGTGCTTGCGTGCTCTCTCTTGATCTTGTGGTGAGTGTAGATAACACATTTATCTGGGTTGACCTTCTGGCCTGAGCAGCTTGCATATTTCTGGAGGGTGTTGTGGACCACCTCTACCGACCCGACGTCCCCGGATGTGAAAATAAGGATGTCGTTAGCAAATGCTAGGTGAGTGATAATAGGGCAGCCATTGGCGATAATATAGTGGTGGAAGTTGGTAGTACAAGTCATCTTATTAAGGTTCCTGCTCAGGGCGTCCGCCGTAATGATGAAGATAGTGGACGACAAGGAATCACCTTGCCTAACCCCGTGGTTCAATTTAAAGTAGCCATCAGCCTGACCATTGATCACCGTAGAAAACTAGGAGTTGCTGATCGATCTCCACACGATGTTGGTCCAGGTTTCGAAAAATCTGAAAGCTCTGAAGACCCATATCATGAATTGCCAATCTAGCCTGTCGTATGCTTTCTCTATGTCTAATTTGATAGCTATGTTGCTCCATCTTGCCGGAAACTTCATACAGGTGATTAATTCTTGGGCTAACATGATATTATCCTGGATATTTCTGCTGCGGACAAAGCCACTCTGATCCTCAGAGATGATCTTGGGAAGGAGATCATACATACGGGATGCGACGATCTTGGATATGATTTTGTTGGTGAACGTGCAAAGACTGATTGGACGGAAGTCGCAAAAAGACTCTGGATTATCTTTTTTTGGAATGTGGATCAGATTGGTGCTCGAGATGGCTCTCGGATACGTCGTACCTTGAAAGAAGTCGATGACCGCCTCATGGATATCTGCCTTAATGATGTCCCAGCAGGAGCAAAAAAATACCCCCGAAAACCCATTTGGGCCAGGGGTACTATGCTCGTCTAGAGCCCAGACGGCGTCTTTCACCTCTAGCTCGGACGGTGGGAACTCTAGTCGGATGTTATCGTCGTCGTTGATGAGATGCGGAATTTCCTCCAGGAAGGAAGGGTCCCTGATGACTGTCTCTTTGGAGAACAATTTGGAGTAGTACTCAGCCGTTGCCTCCTGGATACCCTTTTGTTCTTTGATGATGTTCCCGTTACTGCCCACAATTTGATGAAGGGTGAGTTTCTGCCTGCGACCATTGACGCATGCATGAAAGAATCTCGAGTTTTTGTCTCCCTCGTTGTCCCATTTAAGCTTGGCTTTCTGCTTCCAAAAATCTGTCTCCACTTTCAGACGGAATTTAAGGATAGCTTTGGTGAGGTTGAGAGCAGTCCTAGCCGCTGGAGATCTATCATTCATGAATCTGATCTCTGCTCGATTGACGTCATCCTCGGCCTCACGGATAGCCTAAAAAATGTCCACATAGGCCTGCTTGCTCTATACCGCCAGGGCTTTCCTCGTGGCCTTGAGCTTGATGGCCACCCTGGTGAGGGGCTCGACGTTGTCCGTGCTGTTCCACGCTTCCATGACGACGCCCAAGAACTGGAGGTGATCACTCCAGAAATCCAGTAAACGGAAGCTCTTTTTGTTCGAACCCAAGTTGCTGGAGATACTAACTAACAGAGGGGCATGGTCGGACTCTGTGGCGTTAAGGTGGGAGAACTTAGAGGTGGTCCCCATTCTATGCCAATGAGCATTCGTAAGGGCCCTATCCAGGCGAGAATATTGGTGGCGAACTCCATCCTGCATGTTGTACCAGCTAAAGGTGCTGCCGGTGAACGAAAGGGGAGCGAGGTGGGAGTTAAAAATGAAATTGTTGAAATCTTGCATGGCTGGTAGAGGTGGGGCCGACCCCCGATCTTCTTCTCTCTGCACGTGACGGCGTTAAAGTCCCCAATGCAGAGCCAAGGGAGATTGTTGTAGTGGAGGTGGATGTCCATGAGGTTGTTCACAATGAATTTGTGCTCCGTGATGTCACAACTGCCATGGACTGCCAACAGGATGGCCCGCTTGGATAATAACGGGTACTCCATCCAGCAGGAGAGGGCCTGCTTGGAGTTGTCAATGACACCAGTTTTAACATCCTTCGAGCAGAGGATCCAAATGTTGAGTCTGCCAGTAATGGCCATAGGAAAGCCTAACTGCAGCTGAATGGATTTGAGTCTCTTATAGGGGATTTTGGGTTCAATGATGATCAAGATGTCAATCTTGTGGGTTTTCTTAAGGCTGGTGATTCTCCTCTTGGTAGGTTTGTTCGCCAGACCACGAACATTCCAGGAGAGGATGTCAGCATTAATGGAGTTTGTTGGGGGGGGGGGGTTGGTTAGCCCGCTTGGCAGCGGATCTGGTTCGAATGTCCAAGGATTCATCAGATCTTTTCTGATTAGATTTCCTGATTGAGGTCGTAGCCTCCCCCGCCATCGAGGTGGATGGGCTGGAGATTGAGCCGTCGGTGTGGGTGATGAATATCGTCGGTCTGATCAAGCAAATCTCCTACCGAGTCCGACACGGGTTCCTCGGGGGGGGGATGAGAATGGAGTCGTCCAGGTTGCCCAATAGGTCTCCTTCCGATCGGAGGGGGAATTCGGCGGCGAGAACCTGTAATCCTCTCTGAGCTTGATTTGGTCCAAGTATGGCCAGAGCTTCTATGACATCGACTTCGTGGGAAGGGTGAGTCTCAGGAAGGCAATCTGTGGTGTGTGGATGAACATGTAGGACCTCCTCCGCGTCTTCCAGCTTAGAGATACTGACGTCCGATGAGTTTTGAGAGTCCACGAAAGATATTCCAATAGAGGTGATCACTAGAGTAGGCTCCGTCGTTTCCTCTTTGAGGACGTTAAACTGGTTAGAAAGGTTCATAGTTGGTGGGTGGTAGGGGACCACCGTTCTGTCCGATGAGGGGATCTCCGTTATGTCCGCTGGGGAGCCTTGTTCTGTTTCGCTTTCGCTGGGGTGAAATATGATGTGGGAGTTCGGTGGCGGGAGCAGGGGGACCTGGTGGGCGACTGAATCTGATCTTCTTTGGTGTGAGCTACTGGCCTAGAAGGTTTCCTCTTGAGCTCAGGATGGAGACGATAACAATGCTTGGATAGATGCCCGCGCAGGTGACAGTGGGAGCAGAAGATGATGTGGTTATCGTAGATGATTTGCTGGGTGTGGGACTGGTTGCCCAGTTCAATAAGGATGTGGTTGGAGGGATCGTTAGAGAGATCTAGTCCCACACAAATCTTCGCATAGTGAGCTTTGGTTAGGTTGCTTGTTTCTGGAGCAGTGGCCACATAAGTCCTAAAGGAATTGGCTATATGCCTTAGGACTGCCGGAACGAAGCAAATGAGGGGAAGATTGGGAAGAGTCACCCATGCGGCAACCGTCGTAGAGTCTTCCTTTCTGCTAAAGTTCGTGGACCATTTAATAATCTTCATCTGATGGGAGTCCACTCTGCTGGTGCCTTTGGACCACACAGTCCTATGGTCGGTATCTGAAGAGAGATGGAGCAGGATATGCCTGGGGTCTAGAGGTGCAACTCTATATTCTGCTGTCAGCCGCCAACTGGCGATAACCTTCTGGACCCTGAAGATTTGGGGCAGCCCGAGGAAAATTTAAGGACAAAGGAGAAGGGGAAAGAGGTGGCCAAGGATTCTAGTTCCAGGTTGAAGAAAGGGACAGTGGGTACAGGAAATGGTAACAGATAAGCGACTTCCCTAAGGTGGACGTCGTTGAATGGGAGACGCTTCTTGGCTGGCTGCTCTGTCTGGTCGAAGCATGTCGGCGTAGGAAGGCGCCGGAGCAAGGGCAGTGCGAGGGAGGGCCCACTGCACAGAGGGGAGGCGGTGGAAGGAAGGGCTGCCCTGGGGCCTCGTTCCCAACAGGGATTGAGAGCCAGGAGATCGGCCGAAAGGGAGGAGCCCGAGGAGGGAGAAGGGGGGTGGGGTACCGAAGCCGCGGGGGGGGGGGGGGGCTGCGAGGACCACAGCACTATCCTGGATGCCAGTCTGGGTGCGCATACGCCAGGGAGAGGGAAACGAGCTGCCGAGGCAGGGCCACATGCGCCCACTAGAGAAGGGTGGCCAGAAGCGGTCGACGAGGAGGCCTTCTCGGCCAATGGCAGAAGGGAAGGGGCGCTAAGAGCTGGGGGCAGACGCGTCAGAGGCTGTGGAAGGGCCACATGCGCCCAACGAATGAGGGACGCCATATGCGCCCGAGGAGGGGGCCAACAGCGCCAAAGGCGGGGGGGGGGGGGGGGTAAGCGCCAACGGCGCTGGGGGGAACATATGCGCCTGGGGGGACAGAAGCGCCAGAGGCTGAGGAAGGGCCACATGCGCCCAACGAATGAGGGACGCCATATGCGCCCGACGAGGGGGCCAACTGCGCCAAAGACGGGGGTGAGTATGCGCCAACGGCGCTGGAGGAGACATATGCAGCCAAGGCAGGGGGCCATATGCGCCCAATGCTGGGGCCATACGCGCCCAAGGCTTGGCAGAAGTATGCGCCTCCGAACGGAGGGCCGCATATCGATTCGACTCCGTGCGGCTCGAGCGTGCCGCTTGGAGGATAGGCGGGAAATACAAAATTCAAAAAAGAATTCAGAAAATTTCCCGCTAACTCTTGACCAGAGGAAGGCTAAAGGGAGGGTGGAGGGGTAGGGGAGAAGGCGGTGGCGGGGGAGGGAGACGGCCGCTCGGAGAGCCGGAGTGGGACGCTGGCGGCCGGGGGACCAACCAAGGCGGCGATGGGGGGGCCGTCGAGCCAGCGAGAACAGAGGGGGTGGGGGACTGAAGAAGAAAGCTTGCGGCCGGGGGACCAACCAAGGCGGCGATGGGGGGGCCGTCGAGCCAGCGAGAACAGAGGGGGTGGGGGAGTGAAGAAGAAAGCTGGCGAATGCCAGGGTCGACGAGGGAGAAGGAGGGGTGGTGCTGATTCACGCAAGAGGCGGATGGGCGAGGCGGAGGCGGTGGCGAAAGACCGAAAAAAGCGAGGAGATCTGGGGGGGTCGGCTGGCTGGGCCCTAGGGGGTCGCCATGCGGGGAGAGGGAGGGAAGGAAGCGGGGGACCGCCAGCCTAGGAGAGGCCGGCCGGAGAGGAAGCTGTGAAGAGGGGGCATGCAGGGAGAACAAGGAAGGGGGAGGGCTGCTGCATCTTGAGATATATATATATATATATATATATATATATATATATATATATATATATATATATATATATATATATATATATATATATATGTATATATATATTTTGTATATTATATATATATATATTTTTTTCTTTTTTTTGTATATTATATATATATATATATACATATATATATATATATATATATATACATATATATATATATATATATAGATATATATATATATATATATATATATATATATAGTAAGTAATATAGCATGATAAAATATATACATATACTACCCTCCAACCATACACACATATATATATATATATATATATATATATATATATATATATATATATATATATATATATATATATATATATATATATATATATATATATATATAGTTCTAAATAAAGTAATATAGCATGATAAAATATATACATATACTACCCTCCAACCATAACCTTTAACAAATAGCATTAGCGACAATGTTAATAAAAATATTAATAACCATAAAACTTCAATTACACTCATTAACATTAATGACACCCATTATGATCTAAAACCCCTAATCTTAAAAACCTAATCTTTTTATTTTATCTTATTTATTTTAAAGAAAAACCATGCAAGACCCAGCCTATATAATTGGGCCCTATCAGCTGAACCCAAACCCATGCTAACAATCTTAACATCCTAATTAAATTTGAAGAGATGACAGAGGGGTCAAGGCTGCTGACTTAAATTCGAAGTGGTAGTCTCATTCTGTTGTTGCTCATTCAACCAATGTCTTAAATAGAAATTAAGAGGAGGAGAGAAGCTGCTAAGGTTCTCATTGATTCCTAAATTCCTTTTCAAACCCAATTCTTAATAACCACACAGAGAGAGAGGAGATGAAGGGAAGGGGAGCTCGTCGAGGGGCGATGTCGACAGAGGGGAACGACGCACAGACGTGGTACATCTTGGAAAGACTCGTTGGAGGTGGGGGTTTCCAGATCTGGGGCGGCTCTAGTGCTCCCTGCTGTGCTGGAGGCCACGTGTGGGTCACGTCGGTCGGAGAAGCCGTCAAGGTGCTAGTGTGGTGAGGCTCAACGGGCATGGGAGCGGTGGCCATGCTTGGAAGATCGGTGCTGGATTCACGACGGAGCGGTGGAGAACAATGAGTTCTCACACATTCTCTCTCTCCTTCCCTTGTGATTGTTGTGGTGTTTGGTGGTGGTGGCGTAGCCGTGGCAATGAGTATAGGGGCAGGTATGGTGGTTAAAAAAATGGAGTTGATAGTTGTGGTTGTGATGGTATTTGTGGGGATGATGGTGGTGGTGTTGGTGTGGTGGTTTGGCTTGGGGCTGGGCAGGAAGGCAGGCGGTGGTCGAAAATGTTCTTGGCGGTAGTGGTTATAGTATTTGCTTTGGTGGTTGATGGTTACGGTCTGATGGTGGTAGTTAGATGGGGCGATGGTGGCGGTGATGGGTGGCCGGTAGTTTGGTGGTGGTGTTGATGTATTGATCGGGGGTAGGAAGGAGTGGTCGTAGGAGGCATTGAGGTAGAATGGTGATGATGGTAGTACGGTCGTACTCGACCGGGTTGGCCAGGGTCGTGGTGGTCGGGCGGATGGCAATGGTGGTGTTGGCGGTTGTTGTGGCCAGGAAGGGGAGGTAGCGCTGGGGTCGTGCTGCGTATGGTCGATAATGTTGGAAAATTAGAGGTGGCGACTGATGTAAGAAATTTTGGGTTTAGGGAATATTGTTATGATGTAACCTATTAGGTAGTGTGCAATATTTGTAGGGTAGGAAGGAAAACTCTAAAGGCTGTGTAAATGTAATAGAATTAAGGAATTATTGGAATACTAACTACTATTACTAATTGCTAACCACTAACATTATTGTTATCCACTAGTTAAATTAGTTATTAGCTAATAATTTATTTAGATAATAGTTACTAGCTAATTACAATTTAGCTACTAATTACTTATTGTTTGCTAAATTCCAAGCTCTAGCACACTATCCAAGCCAATGGCTTGGTAGGCTAAACTTGGACCAAAATGGTCCTAGCCCGACACGAGGGAAATATAATATTATAATTTTTTTGAAAACTATAGGATCCAATAATATAAAATAAGTATATTTATTTAAAATAATATTTTTATAAATCTTTTATGTATCTAAAAATAAATATTTATAACTTGTATTGGTTTAAGGAAATGAACAGGGAGATTCCAATAAAATAAAATCTAATATAAAATAGTTTGACAAAACCAAATGCTCCAACAAAATACCGATAGCATTATACGATAAAAATGTGCTTCAAATTAGAATTCTAATTTTCAAGGTTTAGAAAAATCAAGAAAATAGAAAAATGCAAAAATTTCAAAAAAATTCAAAGTTCGGTTAACTGAGGTTACACCAAAACTCAGAAACCCTAACCCTAGATCCTAGAAATCCACTTATAAGGTGTTCAAATCCAAAATTCCTCGGACCTAAGGTAGTCTGAAGGCATTCTCTTCCACCCTTGATCATTTTTGAGGTATATCTATTTCTTTTCTTTATCAATTTCGTAATGGCTCCTAGAATCTTTAAGCAAAAAAAACTAAGGACACTGCCTCATCTTCCACGTCTGAATATGAACCCATCAATTTTTTTCATTCCTTCTCATCCTGATGACGACGAGGATTATGATCCAAATCTATTTGTACCATCCGAATGATCTACCTATTGGTTTGCTCACTTTCGATATCGAAAAATTTATTCGGGTAAAATGATAAATTTTACCATTCTTTCGGAATATATGACTTTTTTGAAAACCTAGGACTTCATGAATTCTTAGAAGTTTTCAATCCTATTCACGATAACGCAGTTTGAATGTTTTATTGCAACATGCAAGAAGCAGACGGTTGTATCCATTTCTCTGTTAGTGGGAAGGAATTTGACTTTAACTCTGATGACTTTAGCGAATATTTTCAAATGTCAAACAACGATGATGCTCTTGTCGATATTGTAAAAGTTCAATTTTCTAACGATATGACACTTGAGTCCTTCAAGGTAGCGTTGTGTTATTCGAATCCGATTCATCGAAAACGATTATACGCACATAACCTAAACCCACAATTTTATGAGTTACATTGTATTATCATTTCATCTCTTCTACCCAGGACGGGATCTACTAATAAGATCACGTACTTGGAACTATCTGCGATGAATCACATCCACTTTGTGATCTCTATCTTTTATGATCAACTATCGGAGGGTAGGCCGTAACCTCCTCTATCATATGCATCTGACGACAATCTTCCAGAAATTTCATCTCTTCAGAGTCATATCCCATGTCTGTAATGCCTTGAAAGCTACTTAGGTCTAGGATGTTCCCAAACTTTTCTGGTGATGCTCTACCTTTACCCCCACATGCACTAGTCATAGCCCCAGTAGACGCTCCAGCCCATACAGCCCCGAGTCACACTATTGATGAGCTCTATCAGTAGTTTGATGCTTTTGTCACTCTCTAGGGACAACAACGTCAGGTCGATTTGACTCGATAGAGTGACATTGAGTTCTGCCACATTTCTCAGGTTCAGATCTTAAGAAATGCTATGACAGATATCCAGTGGATGATGGCTCATCATCATACTGCATCGACAACTATCCTCTGTCACCCTACTTTTGATCGACAGAGACTAAAGGATGATCTGACTTTTGCCTTCTTCGACCCAATGACCGCTTATTTTCATCCGAGTAAGCCTCCTGCTGATGCTCCTGGTGGTGCTGATAGTTGATTGATGTTTTGGACTTAGTATTTTGTGAATTTGTCTGTTTGATGATGATCGGAGATGTAGTGACACTTTTTACGTATTATGCATTTTGGACTTCTTTATTTGTAGTGATATTTTTATTTTATGCACTTTGGACATCTCAGTTTTGGTGACATTTTCATACTTTTATGTGAGTTGTTAGTTTTCTTTTATTACTGCTACTGCTAATGGTCTAGTATAATACTACTTGAGCTCTTGACTTGTCATATTTGGTATCACTCTATTTTTTTTTGTTGTTAGATTCATAAATTACGAAAAACCCGTATTTTGAGTACATGACAAAGGGAGAGAATGAGTATACAAAAATCCAAATTTTAAGTCTCAATCAAGTAACGTATAATTTCAAAGTTCAAAATTTCAAGATTTCAGACAAGTTACGTATAATTTCAAATTTCAAATTTCAAGATTTCAGACAAGTCATGTATAGATTTCAGACAAGTCACGTATTATCAAAATATAGAAGATTGTTGGTCCATTGGTCATGATCACACCCAATTTTTATAATCAACATCAACTTTGGTCGATAAGCAAAATATATATACTACTACCGGCTACAAGTTTCAAGTCTGCACCTACTACCGCTACAAGCTACAAAAGTCTCGTCGTCATCAAAGAACCAAAAATGATGGAATCAGGATCAAGCTTTTTACATATTTCTTCTGTAATTTTATTTTTATTGAGTTTAGAAAAAATATGTAAGATTGATCAGGATCGGTACTGGATTTGCAATCCTTAGTCCACAAAATCATAATCTACCTGTCCACAAATACATATCCAAAGTCCACATTCCAGATTAGCCCAAAACCTATCTAATTGGCCCAAATAAGTCTGACAAAACTCAAATAGAACTCGGCCCAAACTCAGCCCGAGTTCAGTCAGGATTCTTTTTGAATCCCTTGATATCTGCATCCAACGTTCGAATGCGAGATTTCTGCATCCGAACTCTACCCGAACTTTGCCCGAATTTGGGCCATAAAAATACTATAAATAGTGAAGAACTTTCACATCTTCAAATCACTCAGTCACTCATTCATTATCTTGTCTATTCCCTTTAAATTATTCTTTACGAGCTAGACTTTCAAAACAATTCTATATTACTCTTAGCCAAGTTAGTATAGTTTTTGTTTAGTCTAGAGTTTGGTGTTGAAGAGTTGTGTTGGAAGTTCTTTGAGGACCACAGCAGGCGCTCATCCTCACTCCCTTCTTTCGGTGGGCGCTTTCTCCCCCGTGCCAGTTGATGGCCCGTTAGTTGACTACGCTAGCACGTGGGAGCCTTCAGTTGGCGCTCATCCTTTCCCAGCTGTTGGCGCGCATCCTTTCTCTGTTGTTGGCACAATTCCACCTGCGCTAGTTGGTGGGCTGCAGGTGCCCCCCCCCCCCCCCGCCCCCCCCCCCCCCCCCCCCCCCCCCCCGCACTTGGTAGCACTGACCCTGCCCCCCTCGCACGATCTTTTGGGGCGCTTTCCGCCACCCCCCTCGCGTCTCCCATCTTGGCGGCCACCTCCTTAGGTGGCACAACCTCTCAGGCTGCTCCTTCCATCCCCCGGCGGAGGCAGCACCTCCCTCTGGCACATTTATGGCTGTAGACTTCTCTCCCCTTCCCCCTCCCTCTCTTTCGGTTGCAGCCTCCGACGTCACTCGGACTGGGCCGCATTCCCGTGTCGAGCCTTTCTCTGCTGCTATGATCCTTCCCATCTTCCCCTTGGAAAAGTCGAGAATGCTAGTCAGGCTCTCAGCGGGACCCCCCGCGCCATCCTTCACCCCCAATACAACATCGTCGCGCCCCCTTCCCCTCCTCTTCCTAACCTCCCTCGAATTCCCTTCCTTAGCCCGTGCCATCATTTGCCCCATAACACTACATCATTGCCCCCTCCCGCCTCGTCCTACGCAGATATACTCAAGCCAGACCGCACCGTCAACCATTTCCCGCCAACTTCCTTAGTTGAACTTCCAGACATCGAGCTCCCTGACTCGATTGAGGAATACGAGATCACCATGCCTTTTTCCTCTGCCAAAATTTCATCCTTGTCCGCCACCTTCAAGCACACGTTCGTCCTCAAATTCTCTAGCCAGCTGGGGAATCACCTCGGGGTACAGGGTGGCACCCATAGACCCTAAGCACATGTTTCTCTTTTTGTCTTCGGAGAACAACCACAAGAACGTATGGTCCAAAGGCACCAGCAGAATAGACTCTCACATCATGAAAATTATCAAATGGACTCTGGCCTTCAACACCAAAGAAGACTCTGCATGGGTCACCCTTCCAAACCTCCCTCTTATTTGTTTCGCCCCAGCGGCATTAAAGAGAATTGCCAATACCTTCGGGACGTTCGTGGCTTTTGGTGAAGAAAAGCGAACTCTATCAAAAGGAAACTATGCCAAAATCTGTATGGAGCTTGATCTATCAAAGGTTCCCCCTATCCATATCCAAATATCGCTCGACAATACGACTTACACACAACAGATAATATAAGACAACAATGTCATTTACTGTACTCACTGTCATATGCGAGGCCACTCCACTGAATCCTACTTCCGCGCACATCCTGAAATCAAAAAGACTGTGATCCAAAAAAAAATGGGCACCTTCAAACGTCCAAGAAACCTCAGCACCCAACAATTCCCCTCTCCTTCCTCTTCCCAACTCCCACATCCAGTTCGGACCTTCCGTAGGTAGCCCCCACTCAAAAGATCAAACCTCTTCCGACAAAGCCATAGTTTCCTTCAATACCCCATCACTCAACCTTTCCAACAAATTCGATGCCCTTGACTCTTCTCCCCTAGCCGACACATAGGAGATCATTATCCTTGCCGTCCACTGCTCGGATGGGACACCCGGCATCAGATCGGCTCCATGCGTGGAGGTCGACAAAGAGGCTCTCACTTCCACACCGGAGAAGGCCCCAGAACTGGAAGATAACCCCACAGGACAGGTTTCCCTACCCCATAACCGAAAGCTAATCCCACTTCCCTAAACATGGCGGACATTCGCGCCTACGCTCTGGCCATCTTGGGACAAGCTACTGTGGATAGGATGCAACAGGCCATAGAAGCAGGATTCACCAGCTCAAACAGCTACTTTGGCGCTCTAGCTGAAATTTTCGGAGAGGACTACACCCACCCAACAGAGGATACTGCTTACCCTACTAATGTATGTTCCTCCTCCTTGGCGGACGGTAAAGACGCAGCCACCAACACAAAATCCAAAAAGAAAAAAAAGAAACAGAAAGTGGTAACGGCCATGACTACAAGATCTGCCACAGAAATCATAAAATCCCCCCTCACCAGTACTTTTAATGCTTAACATCCTCTCTTGGAATGTGAGGGGCCTATCGGACAAACCTACCTTGAGAAGATTAATTAGTCTCAAGAAAATCTACAGTATCGACATTTTAATCATCATAGAACTGAAAATTCCCCAGAAGAAACTCAAGTCCATTAAAATGCAACTTGGCTTCCCCTCGCTATCGTCGGTTATCATGACATTGGATCCTCTCCATGGCAGACATGAAGCTTGGCATCATATACAACTCGAAATAGGCCCTATCATATTGGGTGGAACACTCCATGCTCCCCTTCCGCTCGCTCTTGTCTTCCGTTCATGGCAGCTGTGACATCCCCGAGCGCAGACTGCTGTGGGACGACCTGAATGACACCCATCTTAATCACATCAGTCTCCCCTGGCTTTTTGTTGGGGACTTCAACATTGTCACTTACAGCGTGGTGAAGTCGGGTGGTCGACCCCTCCTCCGTCGGCCATTCAAGACGTTAACAACTTTATTTTTAGTGCCCACCTATCCCCTCTTCAGTTCGCCGGCAGTGCATTCACCAGGTGCACATGCAAGAAGGTGCCCGATGACAATATTTGCACCTTGACCATGCCATTATCAACCAGAAGTGGCCTGATTTGGAGATCAGTTACAATCTCTCGCATCTCAACGCGATCGAGTCTGATCACTCTCATCTTCTCATCGAAATTTGCAGCAAATCAAATCAGATCAAAAAAAGTTTTCGCTTCCTCTACTTCTGGAGCCACCACCCAAAGTTCAGAAATATCGTCTTTTACTCTTGGTGCAGCACTGAAGCATTTGACCCCCTTGTCCGTGTCACGAATAAGCTCAAAGCCACCAGGAAAGCTCTCGCTGTTTGGAGCAAGGAAGCTTTTGGCAACATTTTTCAGGCCGTCCGTACGGCTGAAGATGACTTCACCCGCACAGATGCTCTTTTAAGTACCGACAGATCCACCGCGGCCCATGCATCCCTCAACCTTACTAGAGCTCTACTGAAATTTCGTTTGAAAAATCGAGACCGATTTCTGGAAACAGAAAGCTAGGCTGAACTGGGACAGTAATGGAGACAAAAATACTACCTATTTTTGCCCTTGTGTCAAGGGGCATAGACAACAACTCAACCGCCACCAAATTCTAGACGAGTCCGGATAAACTATCACCGACCACCGTAGTATCCAATCGGCAGCTGCCAATTTCTATTCCAAGTTGTTCACCAAAGAGGATATCACCATGGATGAAGATTTCCTCGATGAGATCCCCGCCTGATTGACGACAGAGACAACATCCAGCACCTACTCCCCCCCTCCACCGAACCTAAAGTTAATGAGTCCGTTTGGGCTCTCAACGAGCACAGTGCTCCCGGTCCCGACGGATTCTCTGGGGTGTTCTTCAGATCTTACTGGGACATCATCAAGTCGAATATTCACAAAGTGGCCACCGCCTTCTTCTAAGGAGCCAGGTACCATAGATCGATTTCCTATGCTAACCTTATTCTTATCCCTAAGCAGGATAATCGGAGACCTTCAATGACTTCCGCCCCATAAGTCTATGCACCTTCACAAACAAAATCATCTCAAAGTTCATCGCTAATCGCATGACTGGGATCCTTTCCAGGATTATTTTTGAAGAGCAGAGTGGCTTTGTTCATGACCGAAACATTCTAGACAACATCCTCATGGCCCAGGAAATGATCACGTGTATAAAATTACCATCTAGGGGTGGGAACATTGCAATCAAGCTGGACATAGAAAAGGTCTATGACAGGCTGGATTGGAAATTCATGATTTAGGTTTTTAGGGCCTTCAGGTTCTCTAAGTAATGAACAAACGTCGTGTTGAGATCGATCAGTAATTCATGGTTCTCTACGATTATGAATGGCCAAGTTGAAGGCTTTTTCAAATCTAGCCGCAGTGTCAGACAAGGTGACCCCTATCTTCCACCATCTTTATTATCGTCGCGGAAGCTCTGAGTAGAAACCTTAACAAAATGGTAGGAACTCCTCATTTCCAGCATTTCTACACCTCTAGTGGCTGCCTGATCATTACCCACCTGACATACGCAGATGACATCCTCATCTTCTCATCCGGTGACGTTGGATCTGTGGAAGTGGTCCACAACACGTTGCAAAGATACGCCAAATGATTTGGTCAGCGCATCAACCCCAACAAGAGTGTCAACTATATCCACCATAAAACCAACAAAGAAAACTCCTCTACTCTCTCCACCATAACTTCCTTTTCTATTGCCTATCCACCTTTTCCTAGTTAGGATGCCCGTTGGTTTACGGCAGATCCAACGTGGGCATCTTTGAAGGCCTAGAGGGCAAGATTAGGAAGAAAATAGCAGGATGGCACAACTTGATCTTATCTTCGGGCGGGAAGATGATCCTAATCTAACATCTCTCCTCCATCCCCATATACACCCTAGCCGCCTGTTCCCCCCCTCCCACCAAGATGGTGCTCACTTCCATTGAAAACCTCTTTACCATGTTCCTCTAGGGGCATAGTGACGAAAAGGACAAGCATCGCTGGGCTAGTTGGGACACCATGGCCAGACCAATCACAAAGGGAGGTCTAGTTTTTTGTCGCCTGTCGCATGTCGTCGACGCTTTCTTGATGAAGTTGTGGTGGAAACTTCAAGTGAGCGACAACATCTGGACGAGGTTCATGAAGGCCAGATATTTCAATCACTCCCACCCATCTGTCACTAACTTCAACTGCAGATCTTCCGCATCCTGGCGTCGCATCCTGCAGGGCAGGCGGCTCGCTGAGCATAAGATCCGTCTTAAGCTGGGATCCGACGATTCCTCGCTTTTCCCTGATCGTTGGGTCGAAGACGACCTCCTCCCACAGCACGCAACGGCTACCACCCTTAGTAAGATCAAGGTTTTGTGGGATTGTGCGGGCGACTGAAACTGGGACAGGGCACGGGTTTTGATCGGGAAAGCGACGGCTGATGCTATCCTTGACGCCAGGATAAAGATCAGTGATGCCCCTGACTCCCTGCAATGGTCTATTTCGGCCAACGGATCTTTGACCTGGCATCGACTAGAAGGGTCATTCGCGGCACTGGAGCTCCTTCCCCCATCATCGGGCCCTTCTGACAGTCTTACATTCCCAAAAAATGGTCATTTTTTATTTGGAGACCGTGTCGTTTGAAGCTGTCCACCGACGACACTCTTAATTCCTTTGGCTTCAGTTTAGCCTCTGTTTGTCACTACTGGACGATGAAACAGTCTGAATCAGTAGATCACATTCTTTCCTCTAGAGAATCGGCGACGCAGGTCTAGTCCGCGCTCTCTAATCGCTGTAGACAAATCCAGGCTGGTGGAAGCTTCAACGATCTTCTTGCCAATTGGGGTGGTACCTCGCACGGCCACCAGATCTTTGCAGCCGCCATCACGTGGATACTATAGAAAAACTACAACAAATACATATACGAGAGCCACCAATATTCGTCCAACCAACTGATCCAGGAAACTCTCTGACAAATACATAAAGTCAGCAAGCATTGCAAACATGGCCAGAAGGACTTCTGGCAATCCTTGTTCAGTTGATCGGTCATTGGCTATTTTGTTCGGGTGGTGGCATTTTTTGCTTCTTTCTTTTTGGGTCTTACTTTTGTGCTTACTTGTAAAGGCTTCGGCATTTTACGCCTTGATATGAATAATATGGGGGTGGTTTTTTGGTTATATATATATATATATATATATATATATATATATATATATATATATATATATATATATGTGAAAAAATATATATATATATATATGTGTGTGTGTGTGTGTGTGTGTGTGTGTGTGTGTGTATTGTGTGTGTGTGTGTGTGGATATATGGGCACATATATATATATATATATATATATATATATATATATATATATATATATATATATATATATATATATATATATATAATATATGTGTGTGTGTGTGTGTGTGTGTGTGTGTGTATTGTGTGTGTGTATGTGGATATATGGGCTCATAAGTATATATATATATATATATATATATATATATATATATATATATATATATATATAAAATATATATATATATATGTGTGTGTGTGTGTGTGTGTGTGTATTGTGTGTGTGTATGTGGATATATGGGCACATATGTGTGTGTGTGTGTGTGTGTGTGTGTGTGTGTGTGTATTGTGTGTGTGTATGTGGATATATGGGCACATAAGTATACGTGTGTACATATGTATATAAGGGGTGTGGCATGTGTTGATTAATAGATTATGGGTTGATACCTAGAGGTTATAGGTAAAGGTAGGATATTAGTTGTGGTCCAGGACATATGGAAGGAATGCTTGGGTAATAGGATATGTGAGGTTAGTGAATGGGTTAGAGTGTAAGGAACGAAAAGTTGTCAAGGGTAGTTATATATTGATACTAAGGTATTATGATATAGAGTATTGTCGGATTAATACTACATTGACTAGTATAAGGTATATATTGACACTATTAGGTATCCTAATTCCTAGTCTAGCTAGTATAGTTTGTACCATCAAGATACCAATCTAGAGACTTGGATATAGTCTAGTAAAAACTAGAAATGGCTAGTTCAACCAAGTTTAACTAGTTGACTTAGTTGACATAGTTTGACCAAGAAATGAATTGGAGTCCTAGAATTGACCTAGTGCATCATGTTCATAATTCTAAAGTACCGATTGACATTGATGTTCCATATTTAGGTTTTTGAGGCACTGTATCGGACACAGTTGATATTCCACACCGGATCTCAGGCGAATACATTCTTGGATAATTTCCTGTTTATGGTATCTTCTATGTTTCCTGTATTTAGTGTAGATATTCTTGATTTTTTTTGACACGTTGGTTACACGAATTGGTATTTTTGGATCCCATCACGAGATATTCTTTCTGTCTTGGTATATCATGTGTAAGACTTATTCTTTTGCTTGTGCATTGTATAGACACTTATTCCTGCGAAGGCTCGCGACCTTCTTAGAGAATCATGCATCGTAACGTACCATGGTTGGATCTACTGTATCAGTCGGAAACGGGGAGCAGTAGTGTAGATATATGATCATACCCTTCATATGTATGTCTTATTTTCCTGTGAGTGTTAATCATACACTGCATATATGATTAACCAGGCCATATATTCATTTACAAGTTTCCAAGTCGATCACATGTTGAAACTAGCACTCACTCACATAGATAGTTTATTTGTTGACTCTTGTACATGATATATCATGTTCACATGCTCTTGTACTTACTTACAGTTTACTCATGCCCTGTTACATTCTTGTACATGATATTTATATTGTATATTCTCTTTATTTACCATTACATAGTCTTTATCATTTACTGAAACTGTTATTAGAAATGTATCTCGCTCTAATCCTGAGTGGATATATTTTTTAGACAATACTGAGGACAGTTCCCCTACCTATTATAGCCCTCAAGATATAGTAGGAATGGATCGGGAGACTCTGATTCAGGAGGGTCTAGTCCCAGCCGAGATGACTTATTTAACACCTTAGTTAGGCTAGATTTGTACTCGATTAGTCTCCAATTAGACTATTTGCATGTTTATTATTTTGAGACTTATTCTGTGTTAAATAACTCTTAGACTCTTTCTAGACTTCTATTTTAAATTAGACTTTTCCGGATTTTTATTTCATGTTGTCTTTATCTTATTCGTACCAAATATCTTCATTATAATATTGTGATTGAGTACGAATATTATCATTTCTTGAACTCCATTTGGAGATGATCATCTTGACAGGTTATGATATTTATATTGTTAGTTAGTTTAGTATACCTAGACAACGTTCTACCGCCGATGCTGCGACATAGGCTGGACGTTGTCACGCACTCGTGCCCTGATACCGAGTGCAGATCGTGGCACATTTTTAGTGGTGGCCCATGCAGGTTAGGCTTCGCAATTAGAACGATGTCGTGCTAGTGCAACGACTTATTTGTACTACTGCGAGCCTGCGATAGGATATTAGGATGAGATGATACTCAATCACAATTAGGACTTCTTAAGAGTTTTCTGGGACGATCCTTGAGAATCATATTTTAAACTCCAATTCGAAATTATTTCCTCTTGTTTCTGTTCACCCTTATTTGTTGATATTGAATTTGATTCTTGATGATTCATTGTTGATTTTGATTTTTATATCGAGATGAATTTTATGGACTGAATTACGATGTCTTCTGATGACATATGTTGACAAGGACAGGAAGAAAGGTAAAAGCCTGCTTTGATTATGGAGCCAGAAGTTTATCGTAGCCATATTAGACGGCATGGCGAAAATGTAGGGACCTGACTTTGGTATTGTCATGCATATTTTACATATCTATATATAAGTAGGAATATGTATCATATGAGAGTGGAGTATTTAGAAAATCTGAGTTTTGTAGGGCAAGAGGGTGTTATATATGGTTATATTACGAAGGTACGGGTAAGTATCTAAGGGTGAATGATGAGTGCTAGCAAATTGATTTGTATTAGATACCAAGATAGGATGAGTCTAGCTAGGTCACCTATAGCACCGCATCTTGCCCTGTACCAGCAGCGGAAGATACCTCGTCAGGGCAGGACTTTTACGATGGCGGTCGAGGAGACCAGCACTATAGGTAATGGGATAGAAGGTTAGATTTGGTTCTTCTTTCTTCCTGTTATTTGCCATCTATTGATTGTTTGATTGATTTCTTAGTACCTTTAGCTTTCATCTGTTATTTTCATGCTAGAGTAGTAGTGAACCCTAGTAGAGACTACAATAACATGATGCTGTAGAGGCTATAATTATGCATGTTTGTTTATGTTCCATAGAATTACATTGTTGTATAACACTAGATAGGATTTTGCTAGACTTTGATTTGTTAAGACTGGACCTAGAGAAGTGTTCAATAAACTCAAATTTCGAGGACCAAATTTTTCTAGGGGGTAGGATTGTAACTACCACATTTCTAGAATAAGAGTATTTTCTATCTTGTACCTATTTAATAATTATATTTCATATTAATTGTAATAAATTTTATTTTTATTTTTCTATTTTGGCATTGTTGCATATAATTAAATATATGATGTAGTTAGTTGCCAGTTGTTAGCTACTAGTTAGGCTAGTTGTTAGTAAACCTAGATGGACTCGACTAGACTTGTCATGCCACCATTAGTGAACCCATTAGTTAGTCTTGCAGCACCTATTAATTAGGGAGCAATGATCAAGAAGAACCCTTCTTTTAGTTAATAGAACCTTCCTTAATAAAACCCCTTCCTAAAATAAACCTTCATGACTAATTATGAGGGCTTAGGGACATTTTACATTGCATTAGGGTTAGGGAATAATGGCTGGTCATATACCCTATAAAATCCCTCTTTGGGTTCATTTATTGGCCTCCACAAGTCCTAATTTGCCTCCTCTCAATTTTCTCTCCTTTGAGAAGAAGATCCAAACTCTACCATTCCCAAATTAATTGCTGTAAACCCCCTAAATTTTTACTATAATTTTTTAATTTATTTTGGTATTGATTTTTTTCTTCGGTATTTGTATGTCAAGTGCGAATACGTATAAACAAGTATATTTTTTTACAATATTTTATTATAGACTTTCTCGATATAGAAAATAAGTATATATTTTTTAATAATAGTATAAGGTGAATATTTTCACTTACATAAAGATGTAAAATGCTTCACGTCAAGATTTGGCAAAACTTTATTTATTTATTATAAAAAGGCTACTTCATTTTTTTTTTGGTAATTAGAAAAATATGTTTTACGTAAATATTTTATTTGCATACGAGGCACATGAAATTAAATTCCTATCTACTTTGATCTTCGACAACTATTTGTAACTGTTTTATTTATTTATAAAAGGTATTTCAAATATTTAAAGATTTTTTGATTTTTGAAATTCATTATTATTATATTTTTATTATTTGTAAAATATATTTCAAAATTTGTTTGATGTAATATTTAATTAATTATGGAGATTTAAATAGGAAATTAATTTTATTGATTTTACAGGGACAGTTTAATTTAAAGATGGGTTTTATGTCACGATCTCCACCCTGTTTAAGGGCACGAGGACATGGATACGTCCAGCCTATGCCGCGGTGTCGACGATAGAACGCTGTATAGGTCATCTACAATAACGACATCTAACAATATGAGATATATCTTGTCATATCCGCATGGAGGAACAATGTGACATATAAAATATATAATCTCAATCACCAAATCTATGAAAGATAGAGCACGATATTGGAATAGAAGATAAAGAAGATTGAATAGTAGTATAGTAATGATACAAATTAAGTCTAGAATTCTAAGACAAATAAATACATATTCTGAAGATAAAGATAAGTCTCAACCTACATTCGGAATAATCTGATACAATATGAAATGCTAACTCTAAGCTATTCTAGGGCTCTCTTTAGGCAAGATCTCCCTGGGACTCCTGTGTGCATATCTCGTATTCCACCTGCTCATAGTAGGTAGGAAACAGTCCAAGCCATCTGAAAAATATTATCCAGTCAGGATTGGAGCGAAGTACAACTCAAATAGCAGTTCCAGTAAATTGACAAGCACTATGAAAATATAAATAATAATAAAATACTTGATGAACAATTGATAAGAGATAATGTACAATAGAGAGACAAGTAGATATAGAGCAATAGATGTATGGGAAGAACATGTGAAAAATGTAAAAGCAGACAGATATGAAGGGGAAACCTGTCAAGCAAGGTATACAACTAACAAGTCCAGAATATTTATGTCTAAAACTAGTATTTTGAAATACCAAGTCGAAATATGAACGGCTAGAGGGTAATATCCCGCAGACCATACACGTCTGTGTGTAGCCGCTATTATTCAAGTAAGACCATGGGGTAGAAAGGTACGTTCACATGTCTCCTAGGTATTTCCTCGCCCGACCAGTACATATGTATCCAGGTCTTGATATGTGTCTCAATAATCCAGAATAGATATGTTAGTCCAGTAATTCATTTGTCTAGTAAAAATCATTAGGCATGAAACTACGTATCTCAAGTCAAGGAATTCATACAATACCAATTAGTGTATCCATCGTGTCGGAATCAAATGGAACACTAGTATAAACATGCATCATAGAAAATATTAAATAATAAAATCTATCAGAGAATGTACTCGCCTATCATCATGGGCAATGAATGTGAATCGAGTCCCAAAGTGATGTCACCCAAATCTAGATATGAGATACACATATAAATTGATGTTCAAGTGTGTTTAACATAGATGCCTAGTGTGATGTATGCAATCTAAGTTGTCTATTGTGATATATGCAATCTAAGTCAATTATAGGTCAATAGTCAAACTAGGTCAATACTAGGTCAAACTAGCCATTCTAAGTTGTATGAGTCCAATACCCAAGTTATTGGGTCTATAACTTACCTATCTAGGCTATACTAGTTATCAATCCCTAGGTAAATCCCAATAATACAATACCTATCCTTTACCTTAATACCTTATGTGCATTACCTATGTATCCTTAACACAAGGTAATAATTTCCTAACCTTAGCTACCTGTGTATTCCTAGACAATACCCACAGAGATAACCAAGGCCTAACCCATCAATGTCTACATTGTCTATAGATGGGATTATCCCCATATCATAACATTACCTAAACCAATGCCACTTGTCTAGATACTTATCTATACCAACATTAGCCTTACATACTTTCATTACCTATGCTTGTATGCAAAGTACACTAACCCATATCCCATATGCACACCTACATGTATCCATACCAAGGCAATTACCTATATATATATATATATATATATATATATATATATATATATATATATATATATATATATATATATATATATATATATATATATATATATATATATATATATATATATGGTAAGTAGTGCCCATATACTATAGGTATCAAGATACCTATGTACATGTATCTATACTCACCCATATATGTATATATATATAGAGACACACACAATTATATGAACAACCCCCTTCAACTGTTTATCTTCATTGCATGAACCCTTCCCCAAGCTTCCTTACAGGTTCAGTCCCTTTAAACCTTGCCTAACAGCCGGTTCAATGTTGCCCCCTCTATAATAGAGATTACCATGGACTATCCTACAAACAGTGAACATCCTGTCTCTAATACCAGTGAATACCCTTGGCTGACCTTGCTGCTAATCCCTACTGTTACTTAATTGATACACCACAAACCATATTTCACTTTTCTAATTATCTATCAGTCCAAGGCTGATACTCTCCAAACCCTTCCCATTCAGTCCAATTCAGACATGGATTGATATCCACATCCTTCACATATCTAGTACCATATATATATATATATATATATATTTATTTATTTATTTATATATATATATATATATATATATATATAAATATATATATATATATATATATATATATATATATATATATATATATATATATATATATATATATATATATATATATAAAAATATATATATATATATATATATATATATATATATCTATATATATATATATATATATGGGCCCAAAAACCATTATTCTAACAGTCATTCACCCTAATAGGCATCAGTTGGTATTGGTAGGGTGAATGACTGTTAGAATAATGGTTATATATATATATATATATATATATATATATATATATATATATATATATATATATATATATATATATATATATATATATATGAACCACCCATTTTATTCAAGAAGGCTGAAAGGCCGAACCTTTACAAGTATACCATGAGGCACAAAATGCCGATGCCTATACACGTATACTGACAAAAGAAGAGAAAAGAAAGCAACACTAGATTTGCCACGGCTAATTCAAGGAAAGGAGGGAGTTCCAGAATGCCTGTCACCCCCATTTCCTGTATTTCGTATTTGTACTCGTAATTTGATTTTTGGCACGTATTTTATTTTCTCGACTTGCGGATTCGGGTTCTCGTAAATGGGTTTTGGACCATGGCTTGGTTTTATTTTGTGGAGTTGGTTTGATTTGGTTTGGTTCATCATGAGTGGAACACCTTAGCCTATTCTCCACCTCCATTCCATCACAACCACCCTCATTAAAACCCACCAACTTCTTCTCTCTCCTCCATAACTCCATTAATTTCTTTCAACTTCTTCTTCTTCCTTCTTCCACACAACTCCCCAACCCATAGGCAAGTGCACCTTGCCATCAAATGAGCACCACTTTTTATTTGTCCATTAACTAGATTAGGCCATGGAGAACAACTTTAGAACTTGACATTTTGTGATTTGGAGCTTTCATTCTTCTAGATCTAGGTTTTAACCATTTTCGAAAATCCTTGGTTTTGATCTATTAAACTTCGATTTTTGCATGTTTTGATGCTTCCATGTGGAAGAGAATTCGATTTTACTCAAGTTAGAACTTTGAAAATCTAGATTTGGTTTTGATTTGACAAAGTTATGAAGAATTAAAGTTCTTGGTGTTCTTGGACCTGCTCTCGGCCAGGAAGAACATCCCTCTGCCTTGCGCTCTTTAGCGCAGGGCCGATTGCGCATGACCTCAGCCAGTGCTTTGTGCTGTGCTGGATTGCGCTGGCGCAAGCCATCCATGCGCAAGCCGACCTCTGCGCAATCCACCCTTGCGCAATCCACCCTTGCGCAAGCCAGCCTTGCGCAATCCACCTCTGCGCAATCCACCCCTGCGCAGTCTACCCTTACGCAAGGTAACCCTTGCGCAAGGCAACTCTTGCGCAGCTCTTCCATGCGCAGTACATACCTTGCGCAGCCCAACCCCTGACCCCCCTTGCGCAACCCACTTGTCTATGATGAATTGTTATTTCTTTAAGCTTGGCTCTTCTATAGCCCTATTTATATTGGTATTTTATTAGATATTTTACGTCCATTTTATATCCTTACGCCTTTTGTCATGAACTTGATTTTACTTAATATGTTTGGAATGACTATTGTACACGGCATGGCATGACAAGGAACTATCATAACACGACAGTGACCCGTAGTGGTGCACTCCTGACATGACCAACCTGACTTGATAGTGGCCCGTCGTGGCGCACTCCTAACAAGCACCCTGACATGATTTATCTTGATAACTTGATAGTGGCCGTGGCGGCGCACTCCTGACTTGACTTGACTTGACTTGCCTTGACACCGTGGGTGTTCCTGCTTGCTTGCTTGTACAATCCACTTGTCTTGTCTTGCATCATGTCTAGGACGTGACTTCCTGGGTACCACGGCCAGGGACTCGTGCTAAATTGGATTAGGCTAATGATTAGATCAAACTAGAACATGGAGAATTCCCAGTCACAGGCAATCTCGTTATCTGGGCGCTTTAATGGACTTGTAGCTTGCCGATGAGTAGAGCACATTTCCAGCACACTGTCATATGTTGCACCCTCTAAGTCACCTAAGGGTACATTTGTCTCCCGCGCAATGTACCCACCTATAACTCTCAACCCGCGGAAGGATAACTGGATGGTCTGCAGGACTTGGGACTGGAATTCTCACTTGCATCTTGTTAGTAATTAGGTTTGTGATAACCCTAATTAGTTAAAGTAGTAAGCCGTAGTAATTGTTTGGCCGATTGCGAATGGATGGTGTCCAGCCTTGTCTAAGTCTTGTCTAGCTCCAGTACCTGCTATCTTCTGAGCATGTTTGTTTTACTTGTCTTAACGATAAATGAGTAGAGACAGTGAGCTATTCAGGCGAAGGGTTACAACCCCGGTCCTTGTCTGGTTTAAGGATTGTAACCTGGCTCCCGGAATGGTTCCACGTCCCTAGTCGTTTATCGCCCTGTGTACTTTACTACTTGTACTTTTTTTATTCTTATGTTCTGATATGCTGGCTTTTGTTCTTATTTGTGGCCTCCTTGTGGCACTTGCTCTTTCTGGGGTTTGACCCAGCTGGTTTTGTGTGGCCAGATTTTGGAGCAGCTCCCGAGGATCTACCAAGCTTCCAGCCCAATGGTGAACACTAGAAGGAACCGGGGCTACGAGTGGGTTTTTCCTTTTTGTTTCACCCACTTATATGTAAATTTATTCTTTTGAGGCGTTTAGCCGACGAGCACCTGTTAGCTCGATGCACATTTACTTACTGTCTGCCTACGGGCCGTAAACATGATTAACAAATCCTAGGGTTGATCATGTATGACTGAACTCTTGCTAGTCCTATCATTTTGTACGACTAGCTTCATGATCATCCAATATGTAATATTTGGGACGCCTTATATATATATATTTGATGCTCTAATATCTTGTAACTCTGTTAATTGCTTGAGATTGAGACAATAGGCTTGACCTTAAGAGACTGCTGGCTTGTAGTAAACCCTCATATCTAGACAGCCGTGACCGTATAGTTGAGATGTATTCTATTTCAATATACGTAGCTGGCTATGTCTGCCCCCGCTCTCCAGTATTCTGGTTCTGGGGCGTGACAATGCCGTCTGGCCATGTTTGCAGAGGGTTCTTCGTTTGCGGCACTGATGAATGGTCTCCCAAATTAGTTGGTCGGCGTTGTACTGGCGGCCTTCGTATCTAGCCTTGTTCTGATTTTTTCAGAGAACCCATGTGGCGGCTGCCGCGACGATCTGGTGACCATGTGACTCCGATGCCCAGGTTGCCATGAGGTGGAGGAAGTTGTCGCCCCTATGAGGAAGTGTGCAGCGCTGGAAGAGAGCTTTCTAGACCTTGGTCAATAGTTCCCCTTGGCTGAGGATGTGGTTGACTGTTTTCGATTGTCGCTCAGAGCAGCATGTGCAAGCTGAAGCAAGGCCGTACCCGATAGTGTTGAGAGTGTCGTCAGTGGGGAGGATGTTGCGTAGGGCTCTCCAGATGAGGAAGGACCACTTCTTGGGGATGCAGGTCTTCCAGAAGGGTGCAATAGTAGGAGATGGAGCTACTTTGCCCAGGATCACTCTTCTGGCCGACTTAACCGATAATGCTCCGTTATTATCGGGCGAACACTCGAGCTTATCAGCATCCGATCCGATCTTTACTCTGCTACAGAGAATGTAATCGACCGCCTCACACCCGGCCCATGCCCGGACTTTGTTCCAATTCCAGGTGTTATTGGGAGGGTCCCAGAAGTCCTTGATAGTGCTATTTTGGGGGTAGCAGAGATGTTGGACAGTAATATGTTGCCGACCCAGCGTTCCAGAAATGGCAAAGCTTCGCCGTAGCCCAGTTTAAGGCGAATCGCTGGTTCGGCAAGGGACCGTCCGATAAGAATGTGACGCCAGGCCGCTGATGATCTGCTATTCGCGATGGCCGTAGACGGATGGTTGTGCTTGAAGTATCTGGCCTTCATGAACCTGGACCATAAGTTCTTACTTGTGCGAAGCGTCCACCATAATTTCATAGAGAAAGCATTAACGATGTAGGAAAGTTTAGTGAAGCCCAGGCACCCCTCCTCGGTAGTACGAGCCATAGTATCCCAGCTGGCCCAATGGTGCTTGTCGAGACCGCCGCTGTGTTCCTAGAAAAAGTTGCTGAAGATGCTCTCGATGTAGGATAGGACTTTCTTGGGAGGGGAGCAGGCTGCCAAGGTGTAGATAGGAATGGAAATGGGAATGTGGTTAATAAGGATCATCTTGCCTCCGGGGGAAAGCATGGCGTTGTGCCAGCCCTCGCACTTCTTCCTGATGCGAGTGATCAAGTTTTCGAAAATCCCGGCGTTAGATATGCCGTACATGAGGTGGTATCCCAGGTAGTAGAATGGGGGGTGTTGGATGGAGAATGAGGTGGTGGTTGAGATGGTGGCCGCTTGCTCTCTATTAATTTTGTGGTGGGTGTCCACTTTTATCTGGGTTGATCTTCTTCCCGGAGCACCTTTCGTATCTCTGAAGCGTGTTGCGGGCGACTTCCACCGAACCTGTGTCCCCGGAAGAGAATATGAGGATATCGTCGGTGAAGGCAAGGTGGGTGATGATCGGGCAGCCGCTGGCTGTGTGATAGTGCTGGAAGTTGGGGGAGCTTGCCATCTTGTTAAGGTTTCTGCTCAATGCATCCGTCGTAATGATGAAGATGGTGAAGGATAGGGGATCTCCTTGCCTAACCCCACGACTAGATTTGAAGAATCCGTCCGCTTGGCCGTTGATAACCGTGGAGAACCAGGAGTTGCTGATCGATCTCCACACGATATTGGTCCATGTTTCGGAGAATCCGAATGCTCTGAAGACCCAAATCATGAATTGCCAATCCAGTCTGTCGTATGCTTTTTCCATATCCAATTTGATGGCTATGTTGTCCCTTTTGCTGGAAACTTCATGCAGGTGACTAACTCATGGGCCAACATGGTGTTATCTTGGATATTTTTCCCCCGAACAAAGCCGCTCTGCTCCTCCGAGATGATCTTGGGGAGAAGGCTTGCCATGCGGGAAGCGATGATCTTGGATATGATCTTGTTGATGAAGGTGCAGAGACTGATAGGGCAGAAGTCGCAAAAAGTCTCTGGGTTATCTTTCTTCGGGATGAGGATAAGGTTGGTGCTCGAGATGGCTCTAAGGTAAGTAGCTCCCTGGAGGAAGGCGGAGACTGCATTGTGCATGTCAACTTTGATGATGTCCCAACATGAACAAAAAAAAGTCCCCAAAAATCCATCTGGCCCAGGCGCACTGTGTTCGTCGAGGGCCCAGACGGCTTCTCACTTCATCCTCTAAAGGGGGCTGTTCGAGCCGGGTATTGTCTATGTCGCTAATGAGATGGGGGACCTCGTCCAGGAAGGGGTTGTCTTTGTGGACCGTATCCTTAGAGAATAGTCTGGAGTAGAACTGAGTAGCCGCCATTTGGATGCCCTTGGGGTCGCTGATGTTGGTACCGTCGTCTGCGGCAATCTGGTGGTGGGTGAGTTTTTGTCTACGCCCATTAACACAGGCATGGAAGAATCTCGAGTTGTTGTCCCCCTCGCTGTCCCGTTTGATCCTGGCTTTCTGCTTCCAAAAATCAGTCTCAATTTTCATCCTGCATTTGGGGATGGCTTTGGTGAGATTGAGGGTCTTCCTGGAATCCGACGAATAGTCGGTTATATACCTGGCTTCGGCACGAGTAACGTCATCCTCAGCCTCGCGAATGGCTTGGAAGATATCGCCATATGCTTACTTGCTCCAGGCTACCAGAGCTTTCCTCGTGGCTTGGAGCATGTGAGCCACCCGGTTGAGAGGATCGAGTGAGTCCGTGCTGTTCAAGGCTTCCGTGACTACCCCCAAAAAATCGCTCCAGAAGTCCCGGAAGCGGAAGCTTTTCCTAGACTGGTCGGAAGTGCTGGTGATTTCAACTAACAGGAGGGCGTGATCAGATTCGGTGGCATTAAGGTGAGAGAGCTTGGAGGTAGCTCCCATCCCTAGCCAATGCGCATTTGAGAAAGCCTGTCCTGGCGGAAGAATTGTCGACGGTCACCTTCTTGCATGTTGCACCAGGTGAATGCGTTGCCTGTGAACGGGATGGATGTGAGGTGACAGTTGAAGATGAAGTTGTTGATGTCCTGCATGGCGGGGAGGGCGGGCGCCCTCCTATTTTCTCATCTCCGCAGGTGATAGCGTTGAAGTCCCCAATGTAAAGCCATGGGAGGTTATGGTTGTGATTGTTGATGTTTAGGAGATCGTTACAGAGGTGTCTGCGGTCCGCGATGTGGGATATATATATATATATATATATATATATATATATATATATATATATATATATATATATATATGTATATATATATATATATATATAAAGGATGAGGGAGGTGAGGTGCCACCCTATGGAGGGTGTCTACTTGTCACCCCCCACATGCTATCATTATGCACCCATGTGCTTGATGATAGCATGGGGGGTGACAAATAGACACCCTCCCGTGAGGTGGCACCCTACCTCCCTTATTCTCTCTCTATAGAGGATGAGGGAGGTGAGGTGCCACCCTATGGAGGGTGTCTACTTGCCATCCCCCACATGCTATCATCATGCACCCATGTGCTTGATGATAGCATGGGGGGGTGACAAGTAGACACCCTCCCGTGAGGTGGCACCCTACCTCCCTTATTCTCTCTCTATAGAGGATGAGGGAGGTGAGGTGCCACCCTATGGAGGGTGTCTACTTGTCACCCCCCCACATGCTATCATCATGCACCCATGTGCTTGATAATAGCATGGGAGGGTGACAAGTAGACACCCTCCCGTGAGGTGGCACCCTACCTTCCTTATTCTCTCTCTATAGAGGATGAGGGAGGTGAGGTGCCACCCTATGGAGGGTGTCTACTTGTCACCCCCCACATGCTATCATCATGCACCCATGTGCTTGATGATAGCATGGGGGGTGACAAGTAGACACCCTCCCGTGAGGTGGCACCCTACCTCCCTTATTCTCTCTCTATAGAGGATGAGGGAGGTGAGGTGCCACCCTATGGAGGGTGTCTACATGTCACCCCCCACATGCTATCATCATGCACCCATGTGCTTGATGATAGCATGGGGGATGACAAGTAAACACCCTCCCGTGAGGTGGCACCCTACCTCCCTTATTCTCTCTCTATAGAGGATGAGGGAGGTGAGGTGCCACCCTATGGAGGGTGTCTACTTGTCACCCCCCACATGCTATCATCATGCACCCATGTGCTTGATGATAGCATGGAGGGTGACAAGTAGATACCCTCCCGTGAGGTGGCACCCTACCTTCCTTATTCTCTCTCTATAGAGGATGAGGGAGGTGAGGTGCCACCCTATGGAGGGTGTCTACTTGTCACCCCCCACATGCTATCATCATGCACCCATGTGCTTGATGATAGCATGGGGGGTGACAAGTAGACACCCTCCCGTGAGGTGGCACCCTACCTCCCTTATTCTCTCTCTATAGAGGATGAGGGAGGTGAGGTGCCACCCTATGGAGGGTGTCTACTTGTCACCCCCCACATGCTATCATCATGCACCCATGTGCTTGATGATAGCATGGGGGGTGACAAGTAGACACCCTCCCGTGAGGTGGCACCCTACCTCCCTTATTCTCTCTCTATAGAGGATGAGGGAGGTGAGGTGCCACCCTATGGAGGGTGTCTACTTGTCACCCTCCACATGCTATCATCATGCACCCACGTACACGTACTTGATGATAGCATGGGGGGGTGACAAGTAGACACCCTCCCGTGAGGTGGCACCCTACCTTCGTTATTCTCTCTCTATAGAGGATGAGGGAGGTGAGGTGCCACCCTATGGAGGGTGTCTACTTGTCACCCCCCACATGCTATCATCATGCACCCATGTGCTTGATGATAGCATGGGGGGTGACAAGTAGACACCCTCCCGTGAGGTGGCACCCTACCTCCTTTATTCTCTTTCTATAGAGGATGAGGGAGGTGAGGTGCCACCCTATGGAGGGTGTCTACTTGTCACCCTATAAAACAAGCATGACATCCCTATAAAACTTCACATTCTCAAGACACATAGGCATTGGCCTAAAGGCCTGCACAGACCAACAGGACCTGGTCCCTGTCCTGCCTATGCACCTGCTGCCAGATGCAGGTCCTGGCCTGCTGCAGAGTAGTAGCCAAGCCACCACACCCACCTGCTAAACTATTTTTCCACATCTATCTTCCTATCCTCTCAAATGGCTAACACACCCCAATATATATACACTCACAGGTATACATATTAACACACATATGCTATCATCAGTTAATCGATAACATAGGGCCTCCTCACCAACTGATACAAATCAGTCCCAACCTCACTGACTGATACCTCCCCTACAAATGATACCCTCCAAACCAACTGTCCTACTATCAAAGCATCTCTCCCTTACCTGTTGCATTAACTGACACACTATATATATCTATATATGTACATTTATATGCTAAATTCATACACTGCACAATCATTTATCTATAGCCAAGCAATATATACAAGATAGCACCATAATCTCACTAACCCCAATCCAAGCTAACCCGAGCCGAACTCACCCCTAATTCAAATATTTGAACACTTCCCAACTGTTAACAAGTATCAGTCCAACTGATACTTGGTAACAGTCCAATTGATACCGCAAGTTGGCTAACATCCTCATATATACATACACTCTCTCCATACTACCACTTCACTATCATAGGAATTTATCTAATGGATACCACTAAGACACTCATCTTCACTACACTGCCACACTATGACAATTCATAAATTCTCACTAAACACTCACACTTGTAGGATACCAACTCTTTAATTTTTTTACTAATCTCTGACGAAAAGAGCATCATATAAGCTAAAGACATATGGCCTAAGGCCAACACCAATCCTCTTTCGAATCCCCACTCCTAAGGCTATGGCTAAGAGTTTAAACTGTTTAGTGCAGTTGCCAAACTGGCTTATGGTCAATACCAAAGCACTGGCCTATGGCCAAGCCAACGTAGTCTGCACTGGCTCCAATAGGGACCCCTTTCTCAATCTACTGCAGATGGCCTATTGTCCCTACCTACGATTTCCCTTATAGTAGGGCTAAGCCTCCCTTCCACTACTGCCAAGGAAATCCCTTCGACCTCCCCTAGGAAGGGCCCTTGCTACCATCAGTCCCCTCTCTCCCTGCTTTAAAACAACATGGAGTTATTCCCCTACTGCCAAGCCTTACATAGACTGGTACATGTATGCCATAACTAATATATGGGATTTTCCAATAATTGATAGCAAGGTGCAATTTCCCTTTCACTTCCTATTACTGATACATTACTAATTCCTCACTGAGACACTATAGGGACACTAATATTAGCTCACTGACTGAACTAACAGACTGATAAACTTACTCACTAATTTATAACTTAAACCAATTCACTGATTTAACTCACTGTACTAACAATCACTGACCACTAACTCTTAACTGATACCCAAGGTCCCAACTGACACTTCACTAACCCTCACATATATCTCTCTCTAGGTAGGCTACATCTAATTACACATATCCTCTCCTAATACACTCTTATTTCTCACGAATTAGTCCTAGCAGTAGACTCACACATGGCCAATGTCTACTCACCATCTCTGAACAACAACTCCATCAGTCCACACTCACTTGCCCATGCCATGGGCCCCAATCAGATCCCTTAAACCACTCTGCCACTGCAATGCCTCTGCCACTGCAATGCCAAGGCAGGGCCTCACATAGCATGTGTACTCCAGTGCACATGTTACACTAGTATCCTCCCTCCTTGCTACTGCCATCTCACAACAGTCACACACAATCGTTCATACATATATATAGGCACACATTCACCATATATAGGTATCCATACATATAAATATATGTACGTATACTAATATATATTATATATATACGGCATCTAGAGCCCCATTATACAAATCAATGGCAAACCAAGCTATACATGGGTACAAACTGAAAAAACATAACTAAAATGGCCACTTTGACATTTTAACAAACATTTCGTGGGCAAAACTTGTAGTCTCCCTCAAATGGACACTAAACTCTATGTAGCCATCACAATATGACTCATTAGGACCTCAACCTTCTTCCTATTAGTCATGGGAGGGTCACTAAGGGTCAAAACCACCATGTAAAGTGAAATGACAAGAGAAACAAGGAGTTTTACCTATTGGGAGATGGATTCCAAATATATTGCACCAAGGGGACACAAGGAAGTAGATGGACACCTCTCACTAGCAAGCTCTACACCAAGCTCCCTTCTTCAAGAGCTCCCTTAGCAATGTCAAGCCTCAAGCCTCATTGTAATAAAAGAGAATGGGTTTGGAATGGTGTGCTAGGGTTTTCTTTCTAGGTTGGAATAAAATAAAAGCACTAAGGCTTGTCATGAAGGGTTTTATATATAGAGTCTTATTAGGTTATTGTTTGGTTGTATGGATTGGATAAGATGTCTTAAAAGTCCTTGCCCTTTTGTCATGAATAGAATATTTACTAATGCCCCCATCATTAAGGTGATAACTAATTAATCTTGTCAAATAATGGCTATTCCATTTAATCAAGCCTATGGCTCAAGTCAAATTAAATGGGGTCCACTAAACCTAATGATTAGGCTAGTCTACTAATAAATACAACTATCATATTAAAATAAAAAATACATAATTTGATAATGACATAAATACCCTTGTTCTAACAAAGTGGTGGTGACAAATCTTCCCCTGTAGAAAATTTCGTCCTCAAAATTTAAGTTCGTTGTACTCTTCTTTAGGCCAAGACCCCGAAAATTTTGACCTGCATGGGCCACCACTAAAAACGTGTCACGACCCGCACCCTAGAGTAAGGACACGAGAAGTGGGTACGTCCAGCCTACGCGACAGTGTCGGTGGTAGAACGCTGTCCTAGGTCAATCATCTAACAATATATAAGGTACCTGTACAGTATATACACTCCGAATGGAGGTGACATAGCAGAATACAGTCTCAATCACATCTAAGATAGAAATGATAAGATAGATAGATAGATAAAAAATGAAATGAATCCACAGAGATACAACCAGATAGAATTCTAAGTGTCTAAGATATCACAAATCCAGATAACATCTCAAATCTCAAATACAATAATCCATAGAGTAAATACAATAAAAAGACATCCTAGACTAAAGGTTTGTCATCCACTGCTAAGGGATCCTGCTGCTGGTCCAGGTCACAGCAGTCCTCTAGGGTAGTCCCGTAATATATGGTACAGAGTACCTCATCTTCATCCTCTGTAATATTTTCAACAGGTCAGTCAGGACATGAGCGAGCACAGTACATCTCAACAAATCATTACAGGTTAGAAAATATAAACATGCTAGAGAGTAAGATACATGAAACTGAAAGAACAACATGATGTAAAAGAGAGACTGTAAGTAAATAGATACAGCATATAAGAGAACTAATCAGTGCTAGTGATTCAGAGTACAAGATGATTATGTAAACGGTACGATGTTGTACACGAGTAATCTACAGAGGTTGTACATGGGTAATCTACAAGATTGAGTACATAACCACTTCTACTCCCCCGCCCTCAATCAATACATAAGGATCCAGTCAAGTTATGTTATTGTACACGAAGTATAGTTGTACACGATGATCATGTGAGCACATGAGTATACACGATTTTATACAATTTGTACACGAATAACACGAACACAAGGAGTACACGATGCTCATGATAAAGTACACGAACATAAAATACTCGATGTATCCGCTAAGGGGATAACATCGCACGACAAGATCCATATAGTACTAATCCATGTTACCAACGTGTCAGCATCAAGTAAAGTAATCTAAAGCAGAAAATATAATCCTAAACAGGATATGAAATGATCAGAGAATGTACTCGCCTGGTATGCTGAATATCTGAAGAGAATATACGAGTGGTGTCTGGCTCCTATAGAACAATACAACTCACTACATGTCCAAAATAGTAAAATAGACTACTACAATACATCTACATGCTGTCTAGGTCAAAATAGATTAAAGTCAACACTTGGTCAACTCTAGTCAACCACACCAGTCAAACTAGGTCAACTAGGTCAAGTCCTAGCCCTAACAAGTCTCACTAGACCTCACCAAGCCTAGGCTAGCACTCACACAATCACAAGGCAATGTGAACCACAACAATGCATAATATAAAATAGATACTATATATAAATACATACCTTCATACATACATGTATATCCACATTACATACATATTTATATATTTAGGCATATGTTACATCATGCATATTTACATAGTTACATAGATATATACATTCATGCACATTTACATACATACTTTTATACATTATATATGTTAACATTCATTACAATACATTATATTTTACTTATACCTTTGATTCATTCATTCATATATGACATTCATTCATGCATTTATACATTCATTCATTCATGTTATCACTATATACATACTTGATTCATGTATCCACACATACATACATGGATACACAACATACATTTATACATTCATACATGCTTATATTGCATACATGCATACATACATATCATGTATACATACATACATTGCATACATGCCTACATACATATCATATATGCATACTTACATATTATTACATTCATTCCTGCATACATGCATACATATAATATATGCATACAAACTCATATATTTAACTCAAAATATATGTGAATACATACATTATATTACCTTAACACCTATATATCATTCATTCATATCCCACATGCATGCATACTTCAGTTCAGGCATTATATCCATTCACATATTATTAAGTTGCATACATATACTTATTTTTATTACATATATGTCATTCATGCATACTACATACTTACACGCATCTATATATTATATACATTGTATACAGGATTAATTAGTTGTACCCCCTATGGTTTGCACGTATTTTGGTAACTGTCCCTGTTGTTTTAAAAATAAAGAACACCCCCCTGATTTATAAAGTTAATTAGTTGTATCCCCTGGTGCATAGAAGAAAATGAGTGGAAAATTAAGCAGCCAGGGGGGTGTTCTTTATTTTTGAAACAACGGGGACAGTTACCAAAATACATACAAACCATAGGGGGGTACAACTAATTAACCCTTGTATACAATATGTAAAAATAGAAGAGGGAAAAAGGGGAGAAAAACTGAAATGGAAAGGGAAGGGAAGGAAAAATATAAGAAAAAGGGAAAACAGTGGACATATACATGCTTGCATCATATATTCTACATTACCATACATGCTATCATTATATATTGCATTACATTATGCATTCATATCTATCATTACATGTATACCTTGCATTCATATCTAGCATTCATTATATACTTTCATCCATACATTGTATATCATTCTTTCATTCATGCATTGCTTACATACATTACATTGATTGTATTCCAAAATTCTTGCATTCAACCATATATGTACATTAATGTAAAGAGGATACATATCATATATATATCATTTCATTCATCTAACATATCATGCATTACATACTTTACATTCATTTAATATCCTCAAGAGAGCTCCAAATGGCCTCAAATTTGAATCTAAAGGGGACACATGCATGAGGATGGATCCTACGAATTCAAAACTAATTTATATGCAAAGAAAATCGATTTAGAGAATGAGTTTTACCTATTGGGAGTGGAATCCCAATGAAATCCTTTAGGACACGGCTCTGATACGAAGATCCCTCAAAGTGGACACTCCTCCTTGCACTTCTCTTCCAATCCTTGGTAGCACCATTCCCTTGGAAAATGTGAATGATTGAGGAAAGATTTGGTGAAGGGATGATTTGATTTAGAGATCAAATCAAAGGGAAAGCTCTCTAAAATTAGGAAAAACAAAAAGAAAATAAAAGAGGCAAGATTGTAATGAATGAAATGAATCATTCTCCCCTAAAGGTTGCTGCCATAAAGAGTCTATTAGGGATAATGGAAAATGTCTTAATTGCCCCTCTCTAGTCTTGTATGGTTAAGTCTAGACTAGGTTCAAGTTTGGGATCAAAAGGATCTAGTTTTGAGTCTCTAACTTAACCATTCTAACATAATAAAAATTAGTCTAACTAACTAACTTAAATGTTGGGTTTTGTGGGCCATGCTTAACTTAATATTGGGTCCCATCTAGAGATTAAGCTATCCGGGTCACAATACAAGTCGGAACGAGACGAAACTCAAACCCGACTAAAAAAATCCAATAAAAACAATATTAAAAATATAAAATTTTCCTAAAATATAAATATGACCAAAATCATAATACATCAATTTAAATATTATTAAAATAATCTAAAATTCACCGATTAATCAAAATCCTAAATAATTCAAAAGTCACAAAATTACCAAAATACCCTTAGCCTAAAAAGTTGTAAATAGTTATTCTAATCACATGGTTAGGTCCCCATGGTCATGGTTAGTCTCTAGGCTCAACAGTTCTAGGGTTCACTAGCTAACACATCAAAATTATAATTCACCAATTTTAAATAGTATTAAATTAATTAAAAAATCTCATAAATCATAAATCCTATTATTAAATAATAAACTTTTACAAAAGTTCAAAATTACCCTCATTTTAGAAAAGTGGGTGTTACAAGTCTACCCTCCTTAGAAAATTTTGTCCTCAAAATTAAGATGGTCGTACTTCTTCTAGAGTCTCGTCCCCAACAATCAAAGTCTCAGAACTTACCTAAATCATACAATTTAAAAGAATGGCATACAAGATCATGGCATACGATGGCAGTTGAAAGTCTCATCTAAGTATACTAGTCATGCTAAACCAAAATGGTCATAGGGTATCAAAACATACAAGCAATCTGGGGTGCTAAACTAGAAAAGTTACAGAAACAACAAATCATCAAGGCTGTAAGGCAGTCTACCATCCTATATGAAAACTGATAATTATCAAAAATAAAATAAAAATAACTAGTAATTATCTATAAAGGGGTACTATTCAAAGAAAAATCAAAATTAAAAGTTTTAAGAATGAAAGTCAATAGCATTGAAATCCAATCATAATATATATTAAGAAAATTTAGTCTCGATACGATCTAAGTTGATCAATTCTGGGTAATCAAGATTTGGGCAATATGGAGGACAATGATATACAGGACACATACATATGGAAAATTGGGCTAATGCTCAGGTAGAGGCTTTGGATAACTGAACCAACAATGAAAGAAAAGGGTTTGGACATGTATCTGGACAGATGGGCTAAACAGGTATTATATGTATCTAAGAATGAAAGAGGGACAGAACAAATGATCAAGGGAGAACTCTTATTAACAACCCACGTTGTATCCCCAATGTATACAACTGTCCTAAATGGACTGAACAACCATGCCCAAAAAGGTTTTGTAGGGCAGGTAATGCAGGTTATACTGAAGGGTATTGCAAGGCTATCAAGTAAGGTAAATGCTAAGAGATGCAGTATGACACCATGTACAGAAAGTAAGGATAAGTGCAGACCTCTAATATGCATGATACTGACTCTCTAGATATGCAGAATATGATAAGGGATTGATTGTTATAGTGGTGAGTCAATAATTGGGGTCTGAACAATGGTCCAGTGAAATCTATGATGCAACATGGTAGGTAATAAAATGTTGAGTGCGGTGAACAACTTGTACAAGTCTGAACCAAGGGAACAGGGTATCTAGTGAAGGGTCTACATACTGGCTGTTAAGGTTGATTAAACACGACCGAACTCAACACAAAGAGAACTTAACTAAAATAGAAAACAGAACCAAATATAGGCAAAATAACATGTCAATACCCTATACAACAATGGCCTATATATACCAACCATCCATATTCATATGCCCATATCATCTGCATCTATCTATATACATAGACCTCTCAGTATTAGGTTAAGCTACTACTATACTCAAGGGCAGGCTCTTGTCATGGGTGCCTTACTAGAAGGGATAAGGGAAAAATAATAATAAATCATCAAGGCTGTAGGGCAGACTAACATCCTATATGGAAACTGGTAGGTATTATAAATAACAGAGAAATCATCTACAATGGGTTATTATTCTAATGCCAATGCTAACTATCACCTCTAGGGTACAGACACTCTACAAGTCATCATATCATTACACTATGAAAGAATTACATAAGAATAAGCTCTATAAATCTAAAATATCCCTACTTCTAAGTTATTGATGATGGAATACAATTTTATAACAACAGAAGGGTATGATAGAGATGATATGTTTAAAAACCTTCTCAAGATACAATCTGATAATCTTATGCGTCTGCCCAAAATCATGTTACTCAGAGTCCTCGCCCTGCCAGTAAGCAAGGCTGCGATAAACGATAGATTCCATAACTGGGTATGCACCTCTACAATCATATCGTCTAGAATTCTCGCTATACCGACTAGTGTAGCTGTGAGAAATTCCAAATCTCATAACCAAGATACGTACATCCGAAGTCAGGTCTCTATGTTCCCTCCACGCCAGCTAATATGGCTGCGATAAACTACAGGTTCCATAATCAAGTAGACGTTTTACCATCCCTGTTATTCCCGTCAACACATGTTATTAGAAAATATCGTAACTCAGGCCATAAAATTTATCTCGATAGGAAAATCAAAGTCAACAACGATTCGTCAAAAATCAAATTCAATAATCAAGGAGTGAGAGCGAACAAAACAAGGGAAAGAATTTCAAATTGAAGTTTAATAAGATTCTCAAGGGTCATCCCAGGAATCTCTCAAGGAATCCTAACTGTGATTGAGTACCTTCAAAACTATATCCTAATCCTACTGCAGGCTGTAGTGATACTCTAGTTCGAATACCACTACATTAACTCGACCTGCATGGGCCACCACTAAAAATGTGTCACGACCCGCACCCTAGAGTAAGGGCCCGAGAAGTGGGTACGTCCAGCCTACGCGGCAGTGTCGACGGTAGAACGCTGTCCTAGGTCAATCATCTAACAATATATAAGGTACATGTACAGTATATACACTCCGAATGGAGGTGACATAGCAGAATACAGTCTCAATCACATCTAAGGTAGAAATGATAAGATAGATAGATAAGAAATGAAATGAATCCACAGAGATACAACCAGATAGAATTCTAAGTGTCTAAGATATCACAAATCTAGATAACATCTCAAATCTCAAAAACAGTAATCCATAGAGTAAATACAATGAAAAGACATCCTAGACTAAAGGTTTGTCATCCACTGCTAAGGGGTCCTACTGCTGGTCCAGGTCACAACAGTCCTCTAGGCTAGTCCCGTAATATGTGGTACAGAGTACCTCATCCTTTGTAATATTTTCAACAGGTCCAGTCAGAACATGAGCGAGCACAGTACATCTCAACAAATCATAACAGGTTAGAAAATATAAACATGCTAGAGAGTAAGATACATGAAACTGAAAGAACAATATGATGTAAAAGAGAGACTGTAAGTAAATAGCTACAGTATATAAGAAAACTAATTAGTGCTAGTGATTCAGAGTACAAAATGGTTATGTAAATGGCATGATGTTGCACACGAGTGATCTACAGAGGTTGTACACGAGTAATCTACAAGATTGAGTACATAACCACTTCTACTAAATGGCACGAAGTATAGTTGTACACGATGATCATGTGAGAACATGAGTATACACGATTTTACACGATTTGTACACGAATAAAATGAACACAAAGAGTACATGATGCTCATGATAAAGTACACGAACATGAAATACCCTATGTATCCGCTAAGGGGATAACATCGTACGACAAGACCCATATAGTACTAATCCGTGTTACCAACGTGTCAGCATCAAGTAAAGTAATCTAAAGGAGGAAATATAATCCTAAACAAGATATGAAATGATCAGAGAATGTACTCACCTCGTATCCTGATTATCTGAAGAGAATATACTGTCCGAGGAGTGGTGTCTGGCTCCTATAGAACAGTACAAGTCACTACATGTCCAAAATAGTAAAATAGACTGCTACAATGCATCTATATGCTGTCTAGGTCAAACTAGACTAAAGTCAACACTTGGTCAACTCTAGTCAACCACACTAGTCAAACTAGATCAACTAGGTCAAGTCCTAGCTCAAACAAGTCTAACAAGTCTAACTAGGCCTAACAAATCCTAGGCTAGCACTCACACAATCACAAGGCTATGTGAACCACAACAATGCATAATATAAAATAGATACTATATATAAATACATACCTTCATACATACATGGATATCCATATTACATACATATTTATATATATAGGCATATGTTAACATCATGCATATTTACATAGTTACATAGATATATACATTCTTGCACATTTACATACATACTTTTATACATATATATAACATTCATTACAATGCATTATATTTTACTTATACCTTTGATTCATTCATTCATTCATATATGACATTCATTCATGCATTTATACATTCATTCATTCATGTAATCACTATATACAAACTTGATTCATGTATCCACACATACATACATGGATACACAACATACATGTATACATTCATACATGCTTATATTGCATACATGCATACATACATATCATGTATACGTACATACATTGCATACATGCCTACATACATATCATATATGCATACTTACATTGTATTACATTCTTTCCTGCATACATGCATACATATAATATATGCATACAAACTCATATATTTAACTCAAAAAATATGTGAATACATACATTACATTACGTTAACACCTATATACCATTCATTCATATCCCATATGCATGCATACTTCAGTTCTGGCAATATATCCATTCACATATCATTAAGTTGCATACATATACTTATTTTTATTACATACATGTCATTCATGCAAATTACATACTTACATGCATCTATACATTATATACATTGTATACAACATATAAAAATAGAAGAGGGAAAAAGAGGGAAAAACTGAAATAGAAAGGGAAGGGAAGAAAAAATGTAAGAAAAAGGAAAAACAGTGGACATATACATGCTTGCATCATATATTCTACATTACCATACATGCTATCATTATATATTGCATTACATTATGTATACATTATGCATTCATATCTATCATTACATGTATACCTTGCATTCATATCTAGCATTCATTATATACTTTCATGCATACATTGTATCATTCATTCATTCATGCATTGCTTACATACATTACATTGATTGCATTCCTACATGCTTGCATTCAACCATATATATACATTAATGTAAAGAGGATACATATCATATATATATATATATATATATATATATATATATATATATATATATATATATATATATATATATATATATATATATATATATATATCATTTCATTCATCTAACATATCATGTATTACATACTCTACATTCATTTAATATCAATTCTACATAGGCTCATAGGTTACACAAAATGTCTATATCGTATAGTCACTCTTCTACTTAAAACTAATACTATACCAATTGGGCCTTCAGTAAATTCTAGGATTAAAGTATGTCGTAGCCCTTCGTGTTAGCTTTTCGAAACTTCAAACGGAATGCATTTTCGTGTCTGGAAGCTCCCGGAATCGCGAAAACACCGAAACGCGTTTGTCTTTCGGACAGCTGACACTCAAATAATTTTACAAAAAGTTCCAGAATGATTTTGGCTTATTAAAATATATATTTGGAAAGCTAACTTCGATACGGTTCTTTTAAAAAAAGAGAGATTAAACGGAGTTCTAAGCTAAAAGTTATGACATTTCTAAGTTGCTTTGGTTAATAAAAACGTAGATGAATATTATGACGAATTTGATTTGTTTTGGTCAAAAGAAATACATGTAGGCCAAGATGCTTGGATACCAACAAAGGTATCCAAATGAAACTCATTCTAACCATCCTAACTAAGATCAATCCACTCTCTAACCATTCTAAAATTGAATTTAAATATCAATTTAAACTATTATCATACATACATACATACATACACATGGTGTGTCCTAATTTGGGATTTATCAAGTAGGACACAAGATACATATCTAAAATCCTCAAGAGAGCTCCAAATGGCCTCAAATTTGAATCTAAAGGGGACACATGCATGAGGATGGATCCTACGGATTCAAAACTAATTTATATGCAAAGAAAATCAATTTAGAGGATGGGTTTTACCTATTGGGAGTGGAATCCCAATGAAATTATTTAGGACACGACTCCGATACGAAGATCCCTCAAAGTGGACACTCCTCCTTGTACTTTTCTTCCAATCCTTGGTAGCACCATTTCCTTAGAGAATGAGAATGATTGAGGGAAGATTTGGTGAAGGAATGATTTCATTTAGAGATCAAATCAAAGGGAAGGCTCTCTAAAATTGGGGAAGAACAAAAGGAAAATAAAAGAGGCAAGATTGTAATGAATGAAATGAATCATTCTCCCCTAAAGGTGGCTGCCATAAAGAGTCCGTTAGGGCTAATGGGAAATATCCTAATTGCCCCTCTCTAGTCTCATATGGTTAAGTCTAGACTAGGTTCAAGTTTGGGGTCAAAATGATCTAGTTTTGAGTCTCTAACTTAACCATTCTAACATGATAAAAATTATTTTAACTAACTAACTTAAAAGTTGGATTTTGTGGGCCATGCTTAACTTAATATTGGGTCCCATCTAGAGTTTAAGCTACCCGGGTCACAATATAAGTCGGAACGAGACGAAACTCAAACCCGACTAAACAAATCCAATAAAAACAATATTAAAAATATAAATTTTTCCCAAAATATTAAAGTATGAAAAATGACCAATATTATAATACATCAATTTAAATATTATTAAAATAATCTAAAATTCACCAATTAATCAAAATCCTAAATAATTTAAAAGTCGCAAAATGACCAAAATATCCTTAGCCTAAAAAGTTGTAAATAGTCATTCTAATCACATGGTTAGGTCCCTATGGTCATGGTTAGTCTCTAGGCTCAACAATTCTAGGGTTCACTAGCTAACACATCAAAATTATAATTCACCAATTTTAAATAGTATTAAATTAATTAAAAATTCCTATAAATCATAAATCCTATTATTAAATAATAAACTTTTACAAAAGTTCAAAATTATCCTCATTTTAGAAAAGTGGGTGTTAAACTGTACGATACCAAGTCAGAGCGATATCGAAGAGCTAACTAGCTGCTATCCAGAGCCCCTCCGGAATTTGAGCTAACTTCAAACTCCTCTATATCCTCTAGCCAGTCATCGGCATAAAAGATCCCCTCCGTCCCCTTGAACTCTCGAGGAAGCATCTTTTTGAAGTCTTTGACAGTACTCTGCCTCGCCTGCTATTGCTGCTACTGGATGGAAGCTCCCTGAGGCAGAGCAGTAGCCACCATCTCAACTGCAGCAAGTGCCAACTGGTGAGCACTATCAATGATGTGGTGCAACACATCAGCCTGTGGTTATTGTTCGTCAGCCTGAGTTCTCTGCGCCTCCATCATCTGCTGGAACAACACAAACATCTACTCTGCATCAGTCGGAGGTGGAGATGGAGGGAGAGGCTCCTGCTATACGAGGACAATCCTTTGAACCGTAGGATGAATACCCCCAAGAGCTGTTGAGACTCCCTTGTGGACGGAAGAAACAGTAGGAGCAAATCCCTGAGCTGTGGCTCCCGCAGCTGGAGGAGGAGGTCGTGAAGTAGCAGACCTCTCTATCGCTCCAGTGCATTTTTATCTGGTCTCCGGTATCCTTAAGACAGATCGATAAAAGAAATCAATATGACACAAGATAAGATATTATCAAGGAAGGACAATTAATTTTCGAAGAAAATTGTAATGAAGGATTGAAATCAAAATATCTGGAGGTTTCCTAATTGTGATAGAGTAACTCTTAATATAGACTAATCCTATATCCTAATAGCAGGCTCGTAGCAACGCTCTAAGTCGAGCACCACTACGAAATTGCAATAGTTGCTACCTCAACCTACATGGGCCACCACAAAAATATGTCACAATTCGTACCTTGTTTAAGGGCACAAGGACGTAGGTACGTTTAGCATACGCCACAGTGTCGGCCATAGAATGCTATATAGGTCGTCTATAACAATTATATCTAACTATATGAGATATATCCTGTCATCTCCGTACGGAGGAATGATATGACATATAAAATATATAATCTCAATCACAAAATCTAAGGAAGATAGAGCACGATATTGGAATAAAAGGTAAAGAAGATTGAATAGTAGCATAGTCATGATACAAATTAAGTCTAGAATTCTAAGACAAATAAATACATATTCTGAAGATAAAGATAAGTCTCAACCCACATTCTGAATAATCTGATACAATATGAAATGCTAACTCTAAGCTACTCTAGTGCTATCTCTAGGCAAGATCCTCCTGGGACTCCTGTGTTCATTCCTCATATACCTCCTGCTCATAGTAGGTAGGACAACAGTCTAAGCCATCTGAAAAATATTATCCAGTCATGATTGGAGTGAAGTACAACTCAAATAGCAGTTCTAGTAAATTGACATGCACTATAAAAATGAAAATAATAATAAAATACTTGATGTACAATTGATAAAAGATAATGTACAATAGAAGTGACAAGTGGATACAGAATAACAGATGTATGGGGAGAACATGTAAAAAATGTAAAAACAGAAAGATATGTAATAAAGGGGAAAACCAGTCGTACAAGGAATACAACTAACAAGTCTAGAATATCTATGTCTAAAACCAGTGTTTTGAAATACCAAGTCGAGATGTGAATGGCTGGAGGGTAATATCCGGCAAACCATTCACGTCCGTGGGTGACCGCTATTATTCCAGTAAGACCATAGGGTAGAAAGGGTATGTTCACACATCTCCTAGGTATTTTCTTGCCCGACCAGTACACATGGATCCAGGTCTCGATACGTATCTCAATAATCCAGAATAGATATAATAGTCTAGTAATTCATTAGTCCATTGAAAATTATTAGGCATGAAACTACGTATCTTAAGTCAAGGAATCCGTATAATACCAATCCATGTATCCATCGTGTCAGAATAAAATAGAGCATTAGTATAAACATGCATCACAGGAAATATCAAATAATAAAAACTGTCAGAGAATGTACTCGCCTATTGTCTTGAGGAATGAATGTCAATCGAGGCCCAAGGTGATGTCACCCAAACCTAGATATGAGATACACATATAAATTAATGTTCAAGTGTGTTTAACATGGATGTCTAGTATGATATATGCAATCTAAGTCAATTATAGGTTAATAGTCAAACTAGGACAATACTAGGTCAAACTAGGCATTGTATGAGTCCAATGCCCAAGCTATTGGGTCAATACCTTAACTATCTAGGCAATACTAGTTATCAATCCCTAGGTAAATCCTAATAATACAATACCTAGCCTTTACCTTAATACCTTATGTGCATTACCTATGTATCCTTAACACAAGGTAGCAATTTCCTACCCTTAGTTACCTATGTCTTCCTAGACATTACCCACATAGATAACCAAGGCCTAACCCATCATTCTCTACATTTTACATAAATGGGATTATCCCCATATCCTATACTACCTAAACCAATGCCACTTATCTAGATACTTATCTGTACCAACATAGGCATACTTTTATTACCAATGCATATATCCAAAGTATACCAACCCATATCCCACATGCACACCTATATGTATCCATACCAAGGCTATTACCTATATATATATATATTATATGATAAGTAGTGCCCACATACTATAGGTATCAAGATACCTATGTACATGTATCCATACTCACCTATATATATATATATATATATATATATATATATATATATATATATATATATATATATATATATATATATATATATATATATATACACACACACACACACACACAATTATATGAACAAAACCCCTTTAATTGTTCATGTTTATTGCAGGAACCCCTCTCCAAGCTTCCTTACAGGTCCAGTCCCTTCAAATCTTGCCTAACAGCAGGTTCAATGCTGCCCCCTCTACAATAGAGATTACAATTGACTGTCCTACAAATAGTGGGCATCATGTCTCTAATACCAGTGAACACCCCTGGCTGCCCTTGCTGCTAACCCCTACTGTTCTTTAATTGATACACCACAAACCATACTTCTCTTTTCTAATGTCTAATCAGTCCAAGACTAATACTCTCCAAACCCTTCCCATTCAGTCCAATTCAGACATGGATTGATATATATCCACAACCTTCACATATATATATATAACATATATGGCTCCAAAAACCAGTATGCTAACTATCATTCTCCCTACCAATAAAAACTGATGCCTATATATAAACATGGGACCGATACCTCATGCATATATATATAGCCCCCAAATTAGTTAATAGATAACATAGGGCCTCCTCACAACTGATATAAATCAGTCCCAAATCAGTCCCAACCTCACTGACAGAGACCTCCCCTACAACTGATACTCTCCTAACCAACTGTCATGCTATGATAACATCTCTCCTTTACCTGTTGCATTAACTGACACGCTATGTGTATATATATATATATATATATATATATATATATATATATATATATATATATATATATATATATATATATATATATAGCAAATGACCTCTAGCCTAGTGGTTAAGAGAGATGCATGCGGCCCAAGTGGTCAGGAGTTCGAGCCCCAGTGGAGGCGAGTTCGCCACATTTACCCAATGTTTCAAAAAAAAATATATATATATATATATTAAAATGTATATTTATATGCTAAATTCATATATTGTACAATCATTTATCTATAGCCAAGAAATATATGCAAGATAGCATCACAATCTCAATAACCCCAATCCAAGCTAACCCGAACCTAACTTACCCCCAACTCAAATATCTTAACACTTGGCCTCTATTTTCACTCCAGTTAAGCATTCCCAACTATTAACAAGTATCAGTCCAACTGATACTTGATATCATTTCAATTAATACCTCAAGTTGGCTAACATCCACATATATTCAGAACTCTCTCCATACCACCACTTCACTGTCACATAAATTTATCTAATGGATACCACTAAGACACTCATCCTCACTACACTGTCATACTATGACAGATCATAAATCCTCACTAAACACCCTCACTTGTAGGATACCAACTCTCTAATTTCTCACTGATCATTGACATAAACAGCCTCATATAGGCTAAAGCCCTATGGCCTAAGGCTAACACCAATCCTCTCTCGAGTCCCCACTCCTAAGGCTATGTCCAAGAGTTTTAACAGTTCAGTGCAGTTGCTAAACAGGCCTATGGCCAATGCCAAAGCACTGGCCTACGGCCATGCCAACATAGCCTGCACTGGCTCAAACACGGACCCCCTTCTCAATCTACTACTGATGGCCAATTGGTCCTGCCTACGATTTTCTTTGTATTAGGGCTAAGCTTCCCCTCCATTGCTGCCAAGGAAATCCCTTGAACCTCACATTGGAAGGGCCCTTGCTACCATCAGACCCCTCTCTCCCTGCTTTAAAACAACATGGAGTTATTCCCCTGCTGCCAAGCCTTACATGGACTGTTACATGTATGCCATAATAGATACATGTGATTTACTTATAATTGATAGCAAGGTGCAATCCCCCTTCACTTCCCATTACTGATACCTCAATATCCTTACTGAGATACTATAGGACACTAGCATTAGCTCACTGACAGAACTAACAAACTAATAGACTTTCTCACTAATTTATAACATAAACTAATTCACTGATTTAACTCACTGTACTAACAATCACTGACCACTAACTCTTAACTGATACCCAAGGTCCCAACTGACACTTTACTAACACTCACATATATCTTTCTCTCTTGAGAGGCTATATCTAATTACACATATCCTCTCCTAATAATCTCAGATTACTCACGAATTAGTCCTAGCAATGGACTCACACATGGCCAATCTTTACTCACCATCTCTGAACAACAACTCCATCAGTCCACACTCATTGGCCCATGCCAAAGGCCCTAATCAGGTCCCATAAACCACCCTGCCACTGCCATGCCAAGGTAGGGCCTCACATATCCTGTGCACTCCAGTGCACAGGTTTTACTAGTATCCCCCCTCCTTGCTACTGCCATCTCACAACAGTCACACACAATCATTCATACATATATATAGGCACACATTCACCATATATAGGTATCCACACATATAAGTATATGTCATGCACTAATACATATATTATATATATGGCATCTAGAGCTTCATTATACCTATCTATGGCAAACCAAGCTATACATGGGTACAAACTGAAAAAAATGTAACTAAAAAGGCCACTTTGACATTTTAATAATCATTTGGTGGACAAAACATGTAGTTTCCCTCAAATGGACACTAAACACTATGTTTCCATCACAATAAGACTCATTAGGACCTCAACCTTCTTCTTATTAGTCATATGAGGGTCACTATGGGTCAAAACCACCATGCAATATGAAATGACAAGAGAAACAAGGAGTTTTACCTATTAGGAGATGGATTCCCAATGTATTGCACCAAGGGTATAAAAGGAAGTAGATGGAAATCTCTCACTAGCAAGCTTCACACTAAGCTCCCTTCTTCAAGAGCTCCCTTAGCAATGTCAAGCCTCAAGCCTCCTTGGAATGAAAGGGAATGGGTTTGGAATGGTGTGCTAGGGTTTTCTTTCTAGGTTGGAATGAAATAAATGCACTAAGGCTTGTCATGAAGGGTTTTATATATAGAGTCTCATTAGGTTAGGGTTTAGTGGTGGGGATAATGTCTTAAAAGTCCTTGCCCTTTTGTCATGAATAGAATCTTTACTAATCCCTCCATCTTTAAGGTGATAACTAACTAATCTTGTCTAACAATGGCTATTCTATTTAATCAAGCCTATGGCTCAAGTCAAATTAAATGGGGTCCACTAAACCTAATGATTAGGCTAGTCTACTAATAAATACAACCATCATATTAAAACAAAAAATAATACACAATTTGATAATGACCAAAATACCCTTGTTCTAAAAAAAGTGGTGGTGACAATTTACTTATATTAATTTGGATTTGGATTTGATTGAATTAGTTTTAAATCGATTTCAATTAGTATGTAATTTATCTACTGGGGTTTAAACCACTACTAGTCCTTATCTAACTAGGGGTCTTCACCTCCTATATAAGGAGAGCCCCGTTGCACCTTTTTATAGAAATTCTATCAACGCATATTTCTCCACTACATGTGTCGTGCACCATGTTGGTGTGAAAATTCATACGTGTTAGCCGTGACGGCCTTAGGTTCGACCCTGGGTATCTTTCCAATATGTCAATTTTGATACATATATATCCATCCCATCCCCATATTCGACAACCCCAAACACGATTCTATCAAAAAAAATTCGACGTCACGCAAGACAAACCCCCGACCCCTCCTCTGTCATGTCGAACAACCCCATGTCCTCTACCACGCTCCTTCCCGCTTTCCACCGTACCTCCGGCCTAGCTACGACAACTATCACAGACTACCCGACTCCTCCGGCTACCTCGTCGGGACTCCTTACCACCCCCTGGCTACAAACCCCTGGCCATCGCCACCATCAACTTCATCGACACCACCACCGCAGCCACCCTGCGCCGGCCTCCACCACATCATCATAATCACCATCATCTTCCCTAAAATCTGACAACCACCTCGTTTTCTGTCCACAAATTGACCACTACTGCGGTCATCATCTACCATCACCCCAACCATAAACGAATAGAAACACCACCACCACCAAAAATTAAACAAACACACCCCTTACCTATGTGCCTCGCCGTATGCAGCCGCCCGTCGCTCTATCCTCCTCTAGCCTAGGCACCTCCGCCTGGATGTACGACCGCCGCCACCGCATTCAGGAACTGTCGCCGCCTCCTTAAGGAACCTCCACCGCCCGTCCTCGCACGGTCTCCCTCTGTAGGTGTCCTCTCCAGCCGAGCACCCACCGAGAGGCCTTCCGCTCCTCGCCACCGGTAGGCTCCCGGCCACACCTTCCTCTATTTTCCCGCCATCTTGTTCTCGCTCTCGCCTCTCTTTCGAGTTCCCCTAATCTCCAGCTTTTCTCACTGATCTCTCTCATATTTACTGCTCTCTCCCTCACCCCCGTCTCACAATTATTCTTTCTCTCTCCCTTCTTAAAATCCTTTCAGTTTTTTATTTTGTTTTACTGTTCCGAGGGGAACAAATATTCCAGGTTTTTATTATTATTTAATATTATTTTTATACTTTAAATATTTTGATTAATATTCCCTTGTTACTACTTTAAAGGGATATATATAATAGTTTTTATTAATTATTATTGTGGATACTATTATTACTGCTTTATCGATAAATATCGTTATCATTTATTATTAATATAAATAGTAGATATTCCTAATTATATATTGTAACAAAAATATTGTATTGGGTTTGTCCTAAAAATAATTTCAAATTTAGTTAGCACTAAAATACTCTAGATTTATAGGTATTTGACAAAGTTACAGTTTTTGACTAAATAAGTTATTAATATTTTTGATTATTTATTTAAAATATTTTGTTTATGAAGTGTAGTTATTATCTATAAGCTTGTTTATACAAACTTTGGGTTTCGGCCTAAATCGATTTAGTTCTCTAATTTCAATTATTTATCAAAATTATTTTACTAATAAATATAGTTTTCAAGTATTTAAGTAAACTTATTATAAAAATATTTTCTAAAATTAGTATATGTATCTATCTCCACAAATTCTCCTCGATTATCACAATTAATCGTGACTGATCACGTGTTTTTATTTCTCGTTAATCTCGGACCCTTACACATCGACCCCGACTATTGGATAAATTAGGACTTGTCGGATCATCATGCCACACCAAAGGACATACTAGGCAAGATACCTTGCCACATTTAATGCTTATATTTAGTTTGCATCTCAATTTTAGTTATTGCATATTATTGCCTATCTATTTTCTAGTTTATTCAGTTGCATCTTCGATACTGTTCATGATTTACTTACTTTTCGTTATACAAGATGCAAGTGCTAGTTTTATTTTCTTTCTTGTCTTTAATTTATGCATATGGATCTATAAGTTAAGGTACTGCCATCTACTAGTCTACGTCATAAACTTTGTCATGATTGTGCCATAAAATATGTGTGAGATATGAGTATCATATAGAGGTACTTGTATGTTGGCTGATCACCCGTGTGCATGCGTTAGACCTAACTGCTAATAGAGATGTTAGGGACTTGGTAGTTAGTAGAGGTACATCGTCGTGGATACGACTTAGTTGGTGCATAGGGTGGAGAGAATATTTTCTTATCGTATGGGCCACTATTACACTTTACTTTTGTAACCTAGAAGCTTCCTAGGGGATACGGTTTGAGATTACCATCTCAGTTGGGCCACTGACATTTATTGAACGTTCTGCTTTTGGCCCCTGGTACCCTAAGTGGGGACTACGTCAATCCTATTTATAGCCAGAAGTGCCCATGCGTAGAAGGCTTGTTCTTAACTGTATGTACAAAATATAATGGTTAGGTGACCTTAATTGATGTTAAGTCATGCTCAGTTTTAGTCATAACATGGGACTGTGTCACATCACAGAATGATGTGCCATCTTTTGTCCTTGTTTGGTTGTAGAGGTGGACTGCTGTTTTATTGTTGGGATATTGGACCTTGTTCTGGTTGGAACACTTTATTTTTTCTTGTGACTTTGTGGCATATTTTATATTCAGTTTTTATGGCATGTTCTTTCTGTATTTTGTTAAGTCCCTCTGAGGACCTGGTGATTTTTCCAAGTGTATTTTTATGATTTTCGCAGGTGTTCTAGCCAAGGCCGTGATCTTCTCTATTTGCTTCGAAAATGACCAGCTCTTGAATCGTCCATTATGACTCTTGATAAATTCTTTCATTGTTCATGTATTTCTTCTCGTTGAAGTTATTTGGTAGTAGATTTGTATCCGCCCAACGACTTGTAAAATTACAATACAAAGTTGATTTATGATATCATTATTCTTTTACTTTGTGGATGAGATTAATTGTCATGGTTATACTGTATTTTACATCTTACATATATTTATTATACGAGTGGCATGTCTACATACCTAGTCCTACGTAATTTAGGACCGGAGCATTACATGTTTTTGTGGTGGCCCATGTAGGTCGTGTTAGCCGTTTCGTTTACGTTACTATACTGAACGGACCGGCATATCAGATTAGAGCCTAGGATCTCATCCACATGCTTGATCTCTTTCCACCGTAAATCGTTTCTTTCATTCATAATAGAGGTTAAAAAATGACTTGTATGCCCTATTGATTTAAATCTACTACTAGTTGAACTCTAGTAAGTTGGGTAGAATGACTAATGACCAAACATTCCTTTTGACCATAACCAAGGCCTTAGACAAGAAGACAGTAGGACGACTGTATAGGCATGAACACCAAACAAGACTTGGATCCTTATAAAACTTGAACTATTTATACTTTCTGTCATTATTATCTCATGTATTTTTACTATCTTGATTGATGATGCTATTATAGCCTAGTTTTGCAAGCTTATTCATTTATTGAGCTTGTTTAGGATATATATTTTATTAGGTGCACCTACTAATATGTTGTCTAATCACAACCCGTGTATTATGGTCTGATCAACCTAGTGCACTTGATTCGCCATCCATATGATTATTCTACGTGGATTGAGATATAGTTAACTTACCCTCTAGGATCTCATCTACAACTGATAACTCCCTTTTCGAACTATTAAATCACCTTTGAACTCCGTATTTGTATTCGATCACATCTCCCTCGAAGTCTCTATTATTTTTTGTCACCTATTTTGGAAAAACAAATGCTCGTAAGACACGGAGTATTCACCTATGGCTAAGATAATTGCATATACACAAGTGTAGCTAGTCAGTACCAACCTACGTAACTGCACCATCATCTTGACTTACTCATCCTTTCCTCAAGCCTAGAACTATTATCATGACCCTCTAATCATTTGAAACTTGAAAGTGATTAGAATCGTTTTCTTGACCGTACCCTAACCTAGAAGACTATCTTCTCTATAGGAACCATGCCTCATGAGTCTCTAACCTATTTTATGTTGATCTACTTGATAACTTAGTATGCTTTACTTTGTTTTTTATTTTGATTACTTAACCCTTATCCTTTTATTTTTGTGCATTAAACTATAAGCTCCTAATCACTGCCCAAACCATACCACGACCATTGAACCTAACCGACTTTTCCTCCCAATTGTTTTGCCTCCCCTATTGAGGATTTTTATTTGACTCCCCCATGATACATGCAACCTTGTTTCTTATGATTCCCTTGTGCGAAGATGGAAATCGCATCATGACAGCCTTCAGTATATGGGCTAGATTAGAAAACCCCATAAAGAGTATACGGGGCTACATTAGAAACCTTATGGAGGAGGTAAATGGAAAAATAGGTTAAGATGAACATACGATTACGAGGAATATATAAGAGCGGATTATATGAAAGATAGATAAAAGGTTAAATAAATTTTAAGTGATAATAAAAGGTTTTGTTTTGATGATACGACCAAAGGTACGTGGATTCTAGATTGACAAATTTATTTTCAAGGATTAATCAAATATTGAAAATGAGAATTTTTAATTTATTGATGCTTAAGGATTAAATTTTATGTTGATAGATGGATACGAAGTTCCTACTAAAATGGGTTTATTTTTTTTAAAAAGTCTAGATATAGACATGTTGCAAGACGAGATTAGAGAATTATTACAAAATTTTTGACTTATTGAACTTATAGGAATCAAAAAAATTGTGAGTCGAATTTTATCAAATAAATATCAAGTTTGAAGGTCGATATATACATAAGTATGCTTCAAAAATATTTAAGTACTTTTGAGATTATTTTAATGATAATTATTGGATTAAATAAAGGAAAGGAAGAAGTGTTTCAAGGAAATTTAGGTTTTATGAGGAAAAGCGCTAAATTATATAAAGAATCGAGTATTTTGATATAATCATGAAATTTGACGATTATGATGAGATTGAACTTGAATCGAAATTTTGAATGTTCAGTTGATGTTCAAAATTGACCATTCGAGACTTAGGATGTTATTGCCTATTTGTGAGCTTGCACGCCTATAGGATAAATGATGTTGATTGATCGAACTTGGACATTGATGGATTGTCATGATATATCCTCTAAAACTATACCCGTGAATTTATTTTCTAGTTATCTAAATTTGCGATTATTCAGAATTGATTTTTTTTTGTTGTATGACTTTTTCTCCTCACCGTATAATTTGATCGAGTTCTAATTGATAAACTCTTCCAATCGTCTCAACCTTACCTACCCTAGTTATTCCTACATTTCGAGGACAAAAATTTTGTAAGTTGGATAGGATGTAAATCTCTTGAATTTCCATTATGATTTGTTTTTTAAATTTATTTTGTTATTGATTTTTCTTTTCGGTATTTGTATGTCAAGTGCGAATACATATATATATATATATATATATATATATATATATATATATATATATATATATATATATATATATATATAATAAAGTTTTATTATAGACTTTCTCCATATAGAAAATAAGTTTGTATTTTAAAAAAATGTATAAGGTAAATATTTTCACATGCATAAAGTTGTAAAATGCTTCGCGTCGAGATTTAGCAAAACCTTATTTATTTATTGTGAAAAGGCTATTTTATTTTATTTTATTGGTAATTAGAAAACTATGTTTTATGTAAATATTCTAATTGCGTGCGAGGCACATGAAATTAAATTCATGTGTACTTTGATTTTTGAAAACTATTTGAAATTGTATTATTTATTTAAAAAAGGTATTTCAAATATTTAAAGATTTATTGTGATTTTTAAAATTCTTTATTATTATATTTTTATTATTTGTAAACTATATTTTTAAATTGTTTGCTGTAATATTTAATTAATTATAGAGATTTAAATCAAAAAGTTATTTTATTGACTTTTCTTAGATATTTTAATTTAAAGATGAGATTTACATATATTAATTTGGATTGGATTTATCTTGATTTAAATTAGAACTTGGATTTGGATTTTATTGAATTAGTTTTAAATTATTTTTAATTAATATATAATTTATCTATAGGGGTTTAAACTACTACTAGTCCTTATCCAACTAGGGGTCTTCAGCTCTTATATAAGGAGAGCCCCGTTCCTCTTTTTCATAGAAATTCCATCAACTCATATTTCTCTACCACAAGTGTCGTGCACCGTGTCGGTATCCAAATTCATCTGTGCCGGTAACCAAATTCATCCGTGCCAGCCGTGATGGCCTCGGGTCCAACCCTGGGTGTCTTTCCAATATGTCAAATTTTGATACATATACATCCTCCCCGTCCCCGTGTCCGATGACACCGGATACGATTCTACCAAAAATTTCTCGACATCACGCATGACAAAACCTCGACCCCTCCTCTGTCGTGTCGGACAGCCCCTTCTGCTACGCTCCTTCCCGCTTGCCACTGCACCACCGACCTAGCTGTGACAACGACCGCAGACCACCCAACTCCTCCGTCTACCTCGTCGGGACTTCATACCACCCCCGACCACAAACTCCTGGCCATCGCCACCATCAACGCCATGCTGCGTCAGCCACCACCACATTATCATAATTACCTCCATTTTAACCAAAATCCAGCCACCACCTCCTCTTTCATCCATAAACCGACCACCACTGCGGTCATCATCCACCATAAACGAACAGAAATACCACCACCACCAAAAATTAAACAAACACATCCCTTACCTCTATGCCTAGCCATACGCAGTCATCGCCTTTTTGTCCTCCTTTAATGTAGGCACCTCCTCCTAGATGCACGACTTCCGCCACCGTGTTCAGGAGCTGCCGCCATCGCGTTCAGGAACCGCCACCGCCCGTCCTCGTGCGGTCTCCCTCCGCCAGCATCCTTTCTAGCAGAGCACCCACCGAGAGCCCCTCCGTTCCTCACCATCGGTAAGCTCCCGACTAGACCTCCCTCTCTCTCCCGACCCTCTTGCTCTCGCTTTTGCCCCTCTCTCGAGTTCCCCTAATCTCCAGCTTCCCTCACTGATCTCTCTCATCTTCACTACCTTCTCCCTCTCCCTCTCCCCATCTCACAATCACTCTTTCTCTCTCCCCTTCTTAAAATCCTTTCTATTTCTTTATCTTTTTTTATACTGTTCCGAGGGGAACAACTGTTCCAGCTATTTTTATTATTTACTATTATTTTTGTACCTTAAATATTTTGATTAATATTCCCTTGTTATTACTGTCAAGGGATATATATTCAAAATAGTTACTATTAATTGTTATTGTCATTGATACTATTATTACTAGCTTTGTTGATAAATATCATTGTTATTTGTTATTAATATAAATAGTAGATATTGCTAGTTATATATTGCAACAAAAATGTTGTATCGGGTTTATCCTAACAATAATTTTAAATTTAGTTAGCATTAAAATACTCTACTTCTAGATTTATATGTATTTGACAAAGTTATAGTTTTGGCCTAAATAAGTTATTAATATTTTGGAATATTTATTTAAAATATGTTGGTCTATGAAGTGTAGTTTGTTCGACATAACAAAAGGTTGAACAAACTTTTTACAATAATGAACGTATAAGGTATCTGTGTACAAAGAAGGAAGTCTAAACAAGATATTCTAAGTAAAGGGAGAAGAGGTTTCTGGGGAAGTGTGACGGTGGAGATCAAGCACTACAGCGGCTCCTTTACTCCGTTGACGATCTGACGATGAATCAACCTTGCTCTGGCTCTCTGGCGCCTTTGATGGAACTCTGGGGTCCTATCAAGAGGTTGTCTGGAGGAGAAGATCCCTTGGAGGAGGTTGTTCTTCTGTTGGTTGGTTGGTGGATTGTTCCTTCATATATGAAGGTTGTCGATCCCTTGAAGTTGAGGGAGAACTCCTTCTATTTATAGAGAACCGAGCACATTTGCGATGTGCATTAGGGTTCCTGAGATATGAAAGAATCTGTCGTTATTGTATGGTACGGGCTTCTACGGCGCTGACACGTGGCGGACATCGAGATTCTCCTCAATCGAGATCTCTGGTGGTTATCAACATAACCAAAGGATGTGACACGTGGTGCATGCCAATTTGCTTGCTCGGATACAGCCGAGTAAATATTAAGATTTCATCCTAGATTTGGAGTCTACTTGATCATCGTCTAAGATTTAAATCAATCAGATATGATATCAATCATGATTTAATCCTAATCTTTTCTGCGAGAGACGGTTTAAACAAACCAATTGGGATGAACCCATGCTTCCTGTGCCTCTGGTGAGGACTAAGTATTGATATGCTTCTAGAGCGATGAGTAGACCGTACTTTTGGAGACGACGGAGCCTCTGTGCTTTCAGGCGACGAGCGGACTTGGCTTCGAATGACGATGAGACTTCTGTGCATTTAGAGCAACGATGAAGTTGTGTTTTGATGCAACAGAGTCACTGTGCTGTAGGCGACGAGTAGATTTGTATTTCAGGTTGGCGAGAATATTGTGATTTTGTAGCAACAGGCTGACTTATATTGGTTATAGTGGGAGTTCCCAAGTCTCTTATAGAGAAATAACTTAAGCTTCTGGATCGGAGCAGACGACTGCGCTGTGGGAATGAAGATGGTGTGAACATATCACCATCCTGTGCCTCATGTGGACGCATGTAATTAGTTGTGCCTCTGAACTTTGAAGGCGTTTGCTTTGGAGGAAAGGGTATAACACCCTTGTGTGTCTGGGTTGGCGCAGGCAAGTAGCTGTGCCTCTGGAGTGAAGACACTGGTTTCTAAAGTAAAAGAAAGGGCGGGGCCTATGACCATCTTGCTTCTGAGGTTGGCACAAGCGAGTAGCTATGCCTCTGGCTTGAAGTCTTTGGCTTCTGAAGTAAAGAATGATAAATACCGACTCTTTAAGGACTTCCCTCTTAATTGCCACCTTAATATAGGGAATTCCAAGGGTCTAAGACTGACACTCATCGTGCTGAGGCTTTTTTCGTTCATAGGAGCCATGTTCTTATAGAAGAACTCTGTGCAGAAGGAGCTATCGCTGCCCTTAAGAAGTATGTAAATGTCCTCCTTAGGGAGTTAAACTCTAGGCGATGCCTGAAGGATCTTCGAGGTCTTTACGACCTGGGTCAAGGGTGGATAGCCAACCCGAAGAGCCACAGGTTGTGCTATGTTCTTCCCATTTAGGGCTTCGCGACCTGCTGCGCTTTATGAAGGCTCGGGCCAATGACTGCTTCAGGAAGCTACTTGCTTTGGCCGAGTGGCTGATATGCTTATGGGAGGTTGTGTCCATAAAAACGTCAGAATATGCCTCGATGGAGGTCAATCTTCTGGCATAAAGAACAAGGGTTGCGCTTTGATGAAGACCGAATCCCTTGTAGACCCTTCCAGGCTCTGTCGAATTTGTACCAGATCCTTTGTAGACAAACAGAATTAGTCCTTTTTTTTGTAGTCTCGATGTGTCTGTACTAGACTTTGGTAGACGTAACACATAAGGGATTTCTTTTCATATCTTCTGTTTTGCTTTTTTAGCACTTGGGCTGAGCCTTTGTATCATCTGCTCTGTGGCGAAGGGATGTCATCAGCTGATATTTTTTATGCTTCTACACGACCCCCTTCAAAGTGTCACAAACTAGAGTCAAGCTTGGGATACTTTGAACATAAGCATGAACACGTGGCAGGATTGTGCGAGCTGGGTGATGGCTGGTGTCACGCCTAACTCTTTAGCATTAATTGTCCTGAGTCATCGTTTCAGAGCGAGAGCTCATGATGACTTCTTGATATTGGAGCCTCTTACATCTTTGCCGGGATTATGAATCTCTTTGACAAAGGAGGTTCAGAGTCACATTCCTTCTGTCACTCGCAGTACTGTCATCTGACATGGAGTGGAGCTTTGGCTTAGCTTGTAAGCTTCATTCTGATCGACATATGGCTCATGCTTAGACCATGCGAATTGTCTGTATAAAGGACTACCCTTCCAAGAGAAGACTGAGCTACTTCCACAATGGCCTTGCTTGCCCGATACTCAGCTGCTGACGACCCTGTAGTTTGCTTGAAGCGGCCGTCAGTGGCAAACCTTTTCATCCGAAGAAGCCGTAGTAGAACTACCACTGGATCTTGAAACGTCCCCACGCTCTGGATGTCGTGGACGTCAATAGCATTTTGGACCTCTGCTTCCTGGATTTGGATTGCTTGTCATTTCGAGGAATAGTAAGGCCTGCAGCTGTGGTTGCTCCCTTGGACAGCTGGGGAGATAGGGGAGTCCTATGCTGGTTTTCATCCACGGCTTGGGCCAGTAGCTGCTTCTGGCGGTGGCTTCCTTTTAACCATGAAGTGATTGGCTCTGTCACCGCCTTGCCATCGCTAATGGGAGCTTGTACTGCAATTTTAGCTTTTTTTGCTTCTATGTATGTAACTACGAAGAGTCTATAATAGGTCTTTGTAGTAACATATTTTTATATATAGAAGCTTTCCTGTCCCTTTTGCTTTTGTCTTCAAAATAAAGAGGTAATCTTCACCAGGGATTTGCCTGACCAGAGGTATTATGAACGTGATAGCCTTAATCTTTATCGGGATATAGATCAACAATCCAGAGATAATATTAACGTGAACTGTTTTCTAGACCACCGGAATAACCATAGAGCTGATGCGAGAATAACGACTACTCAGAGTATGGACATGGTAGTCGCATCTTCCAGATGTAGAGGAGCAATCCAGAGGTAATGTGGACGTGAAGTTCTTCATCTACTTGAGAGAATATATAGAAGAGAGAGGGGGAACAAACTCTTGGTAGCTTACGAGGATGCCAGCTATTGCCTGGGGAAACTTTCCCTCCTGCCAAAATAGCCAGAATGACCCTTACGCCTGGAAAGGGTACAATGACTCGCTATACTGGGTCTTCCTTCGGGGTAAGTCCTTTCACTCTTCGAACTTGCCTGTTCTTTTCACATCTTATGATTGTGCGGTTTCAGCAGGCGGGACTTCTTAGTCAGAGCGGAGATTTTCTGAAGAGCCTGCACCTGATGCACCTCAAAACGTGGGGGCAGATGAGGGGGATGCTATCGCTGCTCGTTCTAATTCGGGAGGGATTCCTTCTTCAGCCTCCATGTGGGCCCGTGCTGGAGCTGATGCTCTAACTATCGGGCAGACGATCGACGATACGGCCATCAAAGCAAGGGCCCAAGGAATTGCCGCAAGGCCAGTCTCGACGGTCAAGGTGGTTGTAGAGACAGTCATGCCCCCCCGAACCATCGAGCGTCTTATCGACAGCTCCTTCTGTGTCCGCTCTAGTACATGGGCATAGTTTGGCTCTTGTTTTCGCTTCTGGTCCCTAGGTTGCAGCTTCTCTACTGACTTCAATGAGTCTGGTTGATAAGGAATATTACGCCCAACTTCTACTGGAGGCCATCCCCAATGCTTTGACTCATGGTATAGAGGGCATCTTGTACGGTCAGCCGTTGGCTGGATGGATCCAGGACCTAGTGGAAGGTCAGTTGCAGCTCTTGTGCAATTATCCAGAGTATGAGGCTCAGGTCATGATTGTAAAAGGATTGCTGGCTGACTTAAAAACCGTTGCCCCGGATCTCCACGATCTCTATTGTATACTGCCGATCATAGCTACAGCAGAACTGGAGAAGATGGTTTCTGAGGAGTCCCGCCAAGAGCAGATGCGCCGGGCTCTTTCTGATCGACTTGTGGAGGTCGAATCAAAGATTGCCGAACTGGCTAACGTCGAAGGGGCTCAAGTCCGCCATCATGCAACCACGAAGGAGCACTGCAGATACCTTCGGGAATAGATTCAGAAGCTGACGAATGCTCTAGCCCTTACTAAGGATGGCTTGAAGGAATCAAATGACCAGGGAGAAGTCCTTCGCCAACGCTCGGAGACTCTGTCTCGGGAAAAGGTAGATATCAATGCCCATCAGGCCGAGTTGACTCTTCTATGTCAGGCTTAGACCTCTGTCGGAGATGAGACTATCAGACGCTAGGAGGCCGAAAGGAGGGCCCGAGCATCGATCGCACATCGGAAGGCTCATCCGAGGAGCCGGCTGGTAGACCTTCAGGACCAGTCTTCCCAATTTTGATTTCTTGCTTCTTCTTGCCCCTCAGTTTATGAGAGACCATATGTATTTTAGTAATAGAAAACATTGTCTTCTTTGTATCTGAAGTTTTTTTTATTTTCCTTCTCCTTTCTGTCTATCTTCATGGTTGTGAATCCTATACAGAGATGAGAATTCCCTCAGAGTGGATAGCTTTATTGGGGACGGGGTGTTTTTTCAGAGGTTATATGGACATGGCAAAAATGGGAGTTTTTGTAGAGACACTTTTCTTACTCAAAGGTGATATGGACATGGTAGGATAGACTCTCCTGGGGTATAGAATGACGCAGAGGTAATATGGACGTGAAAGGTTCTATGGATGACAATTGTGGAGAATTGTCAGGGAAAGGGTGCGTTGCTCAGAGGTTATATGGACATGGCAAGCATGTTTCTACTAGAATAACAGTTCAGAGGTAATATGGACGTGACTATTTTCTAGGGTGTTATGAAAACTTTGGGTTTATCATAATAGGGTGACTACTCAGAGGTAATATGGACGTGGTATACACAATATAGAATAACACTTTAGAGGTAATATGGACATAAAATATTTTCTTAACATTATGACAGCTTACAGCTACTATGGGAAGAGATGACTACTTAGAGGTAAAAAGGACATGGTAGACACAACTTAGGATAACATTTCAGGGGTGAGAAGGACATTAAATGTTTTCCAATAGAGTTACGATGATCACTAGTTTATCATGTCAGAAGTCAGGTCAGGATGGACCCACATGACTTCGCCTTCTGGTGTGGAGAACATGGTGAGCCCTTGAGCGTTGTCCAGTGCTGGTGAAAGGTTGACTACTTCCATTGTCGCATTTGGAATAGGGATGACGCCGTCTTGCACCTCTGTGGCTGGAAAACTCCCAATATGGAGAGTAACCATGTTGGCCGTGACGGTCTTCTCCTCATAATCCAACGATATGACTATGGCGTTATGAGGCACTAGATTTGCCATTTCAACAAATAGCAATCTCGTGTTGAGTGGTGGACGTACTAGTGGTAATGTCAGTACTTAGGATGGTCCACCTTTCCCACTTCATTATGATGCCTGGGTGCCGGGATGGACAGTTTGCCACTTTTCGTAAGCATCCCGAAGAGCTCCAGCGTATCCTCGTCATTGAAGGAGTAAGTCTCCCTCGGCCTCTGCGTTTCTGCGGCCTTTGGGTTCATAGAGGCTGAACCTTTGGAGACGTTGATGGTCATGGTCTGCTTGCCTTTTTCGTCTTTCGAGTTACTGTTGGACGAACGTCTTCCTTCGTCTTCAGGCGCAGAAAAGTGTAGCCCAGGAGCTGCGCATGCTGGGCTTTCCTCTGTGCGGCGTCCACCTCTGTAATGAAAGGCGTCCACTCCGTGCAGGGAGCACTGTGCCATAATTTGATTGCGGATAGCATGTTTTTGTGGCATGAGTCCATAAGCACGGGCTCAGGCATGCGGGGCGGTAATTTGAGGGCTGCCTGGCGGAAGCGCTGGATGTATGCGCGGACAGGCTCCTTCTTCCTCTGGACAATCTTCATGATGGTCGACATTGTCATGTCCATCCCTTCTTCGTAGAATCGGTCCACGAACAGAGTCTTTAGGTCTTCAAATGACGAGATACAATCGTCCGAAAAACTGCAGAACCATTCATAGGCTACCCCCTGCAGGGCTCCTATGAATATGTTGGATAGGAGGGCGTCATCCTTTGGTAGGTGCCCAGTTACCGAAGCAAAGTACCTCAAGTATTGTCGAAAAGACCCCTTCCCTTCGTAAGGTGTAAGCATCTGCAGATTGTATTTAGGAGGGTAGATGACGTTGTCCCACTTGGCAGGGTATGGCTACTGGATGCCCATCTTTTGGAGTGCTGCTTGCTTCTTCTTGGCATCATGATGAGCATACAGCTCCTTAATGTCATGTTGTATCTCAGTCGGTATTGCAGAACATGTAGCCAATGCAGTAGACGTGGAGGGTCATGCCTGGTGGACGGCAGGTAGCCTGCTGAATTCGTCATTGGTTGGCAGATCAAGCACAGTTGTAGAGGCAGCGAGGGCCATATTTCTTTTAAGGTCGATTATGATCGAGGACAGAGTCTTCATAGTGTCCGTCAGCGTATCTAATTTGTCTCGAGGGCTTCGATACGTTTGAGAACTTCGTTGTTGTCTTCCTCCTTGCCATCGACCATGAACATGGACCAAGTGTAAGGATGAGTCGAGGGAGCCGTGGATCCTTCGCTCTCTGGCTCAGATGCCTGAGCCTTGCCATCTTGAGGATAAACCGTAAGATTGTGATCTTTCTCGGACTCAGCATGGTTGCTACCCCCAGTCTGGTGACTGGCTGTGCCGATGGAGGCATCCGTCTCGTATTGCTCCTCCTCAGATCAAAAAGTAGGGTTGTCGTACAAGGTAGGAGGCTAGCTGCCCCCAGTATTTGGCATGGCACCCAATATAGATCTGGAACGGGTGCCTTAGAAAACACCTGCATCGGGTACATTAGCTTTGCTGCTCTCCGGCCTCCTCTTCGGTTTAGCGACTAACACGGAAGGATACTGGAAGGGCTTCTTAAAAGCTCTGGAGCACTGTGCCGTATAGCACGTAACGATGCGGGGTTCGTCTTCTCTATAGCTCACCGACACCCTGTTGAGCCTCTGGCGTGGGGTCGACATGGAGTGAAGTCTCTGAAAGACGAAATGTCGGCTCGATGATGGCGCAGCCGTCTGCTGGCAGCAGTAGTTGATGGTAATCTGGATGCAAAAGTGCCTTAATTTAGGCATGCCTTGCGCCACAAATTCTTCTTCTGTTTGGGAGAGGGTCGGATCTTCCGCCATGGCACCCCTATTGTACGTGCAGGAAAGCTGCACGCAAGTACGGTCAAAGTGGGTCTGGCGAGGAAGCCTCCTGTCCTTCTGCAGGAACGCTGCTCGCATGGCTCCCTCTCCGTAGGATGTACCCCCTTGCTTGGCTCTCGGAGCCGTGGATCCTTCGCTCTCAACGCAGGCTTCTGGTCTGCCATAGGTGTTGTGTGCTTATTGCACGAAGCACGAACCACTTGGGATCTCTTCCTACTACCCCCAGCCAGTGAGTAGTATTCAGAGTCCGTCGAAGGCTCGCTCGAAGGGAAAGCGATTCTGTCGAAGACAGATCGTCTTACTGGTAATGCTCCCGTCGTGAGGGGTTCGACTGGTGTACGCTTCCTTTGGCATCGTGCCTTCGTCAGATCAACCATAGAACTACCGTCTTCCTCGCCTTACTTTCCTAGGACAGGAATCGGGCGAGGGGATAAGGCTGCAGTAGCCGGAATCTTCTCCGTAACTGAGGGGTTTTGAGATGTGGTTCCCGCCATCATGCTGCTAGCTGCTGCCGTCTTAGGCCTCCAAACACGTCGAGTGTTCTTCGGTTGTACGAACCGCTTCGAAGTCTTCAACTTTTTATCAGAGAGGAGATCTTCAAAAGCTTGCTCGTCGAAGCGTACGACTAGCATGTCTTGGGACGATCCCAGCAAGGTGTCATCAGATTGCGTTACCACCTTCTCATTGGAGGAGAAGGTAGTCCCCGACAGAGTCACCATTTTGTTCGACATAACAAAAGATTGAATGAACTTTTTACTTTATTGAACGTATAAGGTCTCTATGTACAAAGAAGGAAGTCCTAAACAGGATCTTCTATGTACAGGGAGAAGAGGTTTTTGGGAAGTATGACGGTAAAGATCGAGCACTACAGTGGCTCCTTGACTCCATTGATGATCTGACGACGAATCAACCTTGCTCTGGCTCTTTGGCACCTTTGATAGAACTATGAGGTCACCTATCAAGAGGCTGTCTGGCGAAGAATATCCTTTGGAGGGATTATTCTTCTGTTGGTTGGTTGGTGGATTGTTCCTTCTTAGATGAAGGTTGTAGATCCCTTTAAGTTGAAGGAGAACTCTTTCTATTTATAGAGAATTGAGCACATATGCGATATGCATTAGGGTTCCTGAGATATGAAAGAATCTGCTGTCATTGTACGGTACGGGCTTCTGCAGCGCTGACACGTGGAGGACATTGAGATTCTCCTCAATTGAGATCTCTGGTGGTTATCAACATAATCGAAGAAGGTAACATGTGGCGCATGCCAATTTGCTTGCTCGGATAGAGCCGAGTAAATCTTAGGATTTTATCCTAGATTTGGAGTCCAATTGATCATCGTCTAAGATTTAAATCAATCTGATATGATATTACTCATGATTTAATCCTAATCTTTTCTGTGAGAGGCGGTTTAAACAAACCAATTAGGGTGGTCCCATGCTTCATGCGCATCTGTGAGGACTAAGTACTGATGTGTTTTTGGAGCGACGAGTAGACCGTGCTTCTGGAGACGATGGAGCCTCTGTGCTTTCAGGCGACGAGTGGACTTGGCTTCGAATGACGACGAGACTTCTGTAAATTTAGAGCAACGATGGGGCTATATTTCGGAGCAACAAAGTCACTGTGCTGTAGGCGACAAGTAGACTTGTGCTTCAGGTTGGCAAGGTTACTGTGCTTTTAGAGTGACAAACTGACTTGCATTGGTTGCAGTGGGAGTTCCCAAGTCTCTTGTAGACAAGTGACTTAGTCTTCTAGATTGGAGTAGATGACTGCGCCATAGGAATGGAGATGGTGTGAATATATCACCATCCTGCGCCTCATGTGGACGCATGTAAGTAGCTACGCCTCTGAACTTTGAAGTCGTTGGCTTTGGAGGAAAGGGTATAACACCCTCGTGTGTCTGGGGTTGGTGCAGGCAGGTAGCTGCGCCTCTGGAGTGAAGACACTGGTTTCTGAAGTAAAGTAAAGGACGGGGCCTACCACCATCTTGCTTCTGAGGTTGGCGCAGGCGAGTAGCTGCGCCTTTGGCTTAAAGGCTTTGGCTTCTGAAGTAAAGAGCGATAAATACCCGCTCTTTATGGACTTCCCTCTTAATTGCCCCCATAATATAGGGCATTCCAAGCGTCTAAGACTGACACTCATCATGCTGAGTCTTAGGTTCATCCCATTAATGCAGGAATTCTGACCGTCGGCCATATGGCGCGCACTCTGGGCCATTCTCGGTCCTATAAAAGGAGAAGTTCTCCTCTGAAGAGTTGTTGTCTTCTTCTTCGCATCCTTCACTACCATACGAGATCCAAACTTAACTTCGAGCGGCGATCGACCTTATATAAGTTGGCTGCTGGTTGAGGCTTTTCTCGTTCATAGGATTCATGTTCTTATAGAAGAACTCTTTGTAGAAGGAGCCATCGATGTCCTTAAGAAATATGTAAATGTCCTCCGTAGGGAGTTCAACTCTGGGCGACGTCTGGGGGATCTTCGAGGTCTTGACGACCTGGGTCATTGGTGGATGGCCAACCCGAAGAGCCACAGTTTGTGCTATGTCCTTTCCATTTAGGGCTTCGCGACCTGCTGTGCTCTTTGAAGGTTCAGGCCAATGACTACTTCAGGAAGCATCTTGCTTTGGCCGAGTGGCTGATATAATTCTGGGAGACTACGCCCATAAAATGGTCAGAATATGCCTCGATGGTGGTCAATCTTCTGGCATGAAGAAGAAGGGTTGCGCTTTGACGAAGACCGAATCCCTTATAGACCAGGCTCTGTTGAATCTGTACCAGATCCTTTGTAGAGAAACATAATTAGTCCTTTTTGTATAGCCTCGATGTGTCTGTACTAGACTTTGGTAGACGTGACACATAAGGGACTTCTTTCCATATCTTATGTTTTGTCTTTTTAGCACTTGGGCTGAGCCTTTATATCATCTCCTCTATGGAGAAGGGATGTCATCTGCTGAGATTTTTCATACTTCTATATAGTTATTATCTATAAACTTGTTTATACAAACTTTGGGTTTCAGCCTAAATCAATTTAGTTCTCTACTTTCAATTATTTATCAAAAACATTTTACTAATAAATACAGTTTTCAAGTATTTACTAAACTTATTATAAAAATATTTTCTAAAATTAGTATATGTATCTTTCTACACAGTTTCTTCTCGATTATCATCATTGATCACTGTTCGACATCACAAAAGGTTATACGAATTTTTTTATTGAACATGAAAAAATGGTAGAATCGATTCCTATACGAGAAAATCTAAGTACAAGAATTCTGGAAAAGCGTGACGGTGGAGATCGAGCACTGCAGCGGCTCTTTTACTCCGTTGACTATCTGACGACGAGTTGGACTTGCTTTGGCTTTCTGGTACCTTTGATGGAACTCTAGGGTTACCGATCAAGAGGATGCCAGAGTTGAAGACTTCGAAGGTCTGCCTTTTGCCTTCTGCTTATTTTCTTTTCGTGTGTGTCCTCCTCATCCTTTTTTATTAAAGGGAAAACTCCTTCTATTTATAGGGGAAAGGGGCACATATGCGATGTGCACTTGAATTTGAGATATGAAGGAAACTGATGTCATTGTACGGTACAGGCTTCTGCTGAGCTGACACGTGGCGGACGTCGAGATTCTCCTCTATCGAGATCTCGGATGGTTATCAAAATAACCGAAGGAGGAGACACGTGGCGCGTGTCTATTGCTGGGAATCTTCTATTTAGATAAAGCCGAGTAGATCTTGGATTTCATCTCGGTATAGGATTCTGTTTGATATTCTGTTTGATCTTGGATTTCATCAAAGAGTAGGATTCCCATATTTACTGGTTGTATTTAGTCTGCATCTTTATTTTAGTTATTGCATATTACTGCCTGTCTATTTTTAGATTATTCAGTTGCATCTTCGATACTATTCATGATTTACTTACTTGCTTTCTATTATATATGATGCAAGTGCTAGTCTTATTTTCTTTCTTGTCTTTAATTTATGCATATGGACCAAGAAGTTAATGGACTACCATCTGTTAGTGTACTTCATAAACATTGTCACAACTATGCCACGAAATATGTGTGAGATATGAGTAGCATGTAGAGGTACTTGCGTGTTGGATGATCACCCGTGCGCAAGCGTTAGGTCTAATTGCTAATAGAGGCATGTTAGGGACTTAGCAGTTAGTAGAGGTACATGGTCGTGGATACGACTTAGTAGGTGCATAGGGTTGGAAGGACATTTCATTATCGTATGGGCCACTGTTACACTTTTCTTTTGTAACCCGGAAGCTCCGCTGGAGATATGGTGTGAGATTACCCTCTCATGTTGGCCACTAACATTTGTAAAACATTATGCTGTTGGCCTCTAGTGCCCCAAGTGGGGACTACGCCAATCCCATTTATAGCCAGAAGTGCCCATGTGTAGAAGGCTTTTTCTTAACTGCATATATACAATAGAATGGTTAGGTGACCTTAGTTGATGTCAAGTCATAGTTCATTCTAGTCACGGCATAGGACAGTATCTCATCACAGAATGGTGTGCCATCCCTTGTCCTTGTTTGGTTGCAGCAGATTACCACTGTTTCGTTGTTAGGATACCGGACCTTATTATGGTTGGAACACATTATTTCTTTTTGTGACTTTGTGGCATATTTTGTATTCCATTTATATGGCATGTTCTTCCTGTATCTTGTTACGTCCCTCTGAGGACCTGGTGATTTCTCTAGTATGTGTTTTCATGATTTTTACAGATGTTCTAGCCAAGGCCATGATCTTCTCTATTTCCACTGAAGATGACTAGCTCTTGGATCATCATTTGCGACTGTTGACCAATTCTTTCATTAGTTATATATTTCTTCACTTTTAAGTTAGTTGGTAGTGGATTTGTCTCCGCCCGACGACTTGTAAAACGATAATTCAAAGTTGATTTATGATATCATTATTCTTTTATTTTTTGGATGAGATTAGTTGTCATGGTTATATTGCATTTTATAGCTTATGTATATTTATTATGCGGCTGGCATGTCTACGTACCTAGTCCTACGTAATTTAGGACTGGGTTGTTACATTTCCTAACCCATTCCTAGTATCATCTCAAGGAGGCTAGAGCTTGGATTAGCAAGGATGAGGCATTGCAATGAGGAAAGCTTGAAGGAGGTGTCCATTCTTGAAGATTTTGTCCACTGTAGAAGCATAAAAGTGCAACGTCTACAAGCGCAGTCAAAAATTACAGAATTGATGCGTATCTCAGAAAAACAACATCGAGAAAAACACAAGGCAAAATTAGGATGAAGAGTGCATGAAAGAGATTCTTTATTAAGATAGTCATGATTACAAAAGTCTATTTACAGATTCTCCATGTTCATGATTATACATAAAGCTATCTAATCAGCATACAAAAGAGCAGGACATAAAAAATGTAGCGTATAAAACTGCAGAGTGAATCACTTCCTCGTTAGAGAAAATCACTTCCTCGTTGGGAGCGCATAGGTGCATCACTTATGAATGAAGCAGTTATTGAGCAGAAAGTGGGTTGACAATCAATCCAAACCCATTCAATATATTGACACTCGATGTCATCTCCAAACAAAGCACAGCCAACACGCTGCAAAAACATGGACAACTTCTTCCATAGTCAGCAGAGTTCTTCTCAAAGACTCCTTCATCAAGCTTGCTACTTCTTTGAATAAAGAGCTCTGCAATCCTATCCTCCGACTGGCATAAATTTTGCCAAGCTCGCCAAGAAGAAAACTCATCGGGGTACAACATTGTCTCCAACATAAAGTGAGAGAGATGGGTGCACGAATGAGTTGTGCCCTAAAAATACCCTAATTTATAGGCTGTGTGTGGTCAAACCCACATGCCAAGTGGCAGCTAGTCAAAGGTTCTGAGTTAATTGGATGAACCTCGTATTCATCACAATGAATCTCATTAATAAGATTTTTGACCGAGTGTTTAGTAATCACTTCTCGAGCCCCACAATATAGCAAAAACTAAGGAGTCGTTGACTCAAATGCCTCAAAAAGCACAGTACTTTAGAGCCTCAAAAGTGCAGCACCCCGGAGCCACAAAAGCGTAGCACCTTGGAAGCATCCAAAAGTGCATCGTTTGAGAAGCAGCTAAGAACACAGCACCTACCCTAGGCCATCACTTCAGCATTTATGATACGATGACACAAAAGTCAGAGACAACTATCAAATGACAGTTATCAGATGGCAGAAGTTAGATGTCATATAACATATATCAACAAAGAGTACGATCCCCAATGCACCCTATAAAGCGTAGCCACTTCGCACTCCAAAAAGTACATACTTCAATGCTCTAGAAAGCGCATCCTCTAGGACGTCTCGAAAGCGCAGCCTCTATGACATCCAGAAGCGCAGCATCTACGACGGCAGCCCACTCATGACATTGATGGAATATGCCATATGGAAGCAGTATCTCTTAGATAGAATAAAATCTAGTTTGTTCAAACAGAACGAGATCTTTGAGCGATGTCTATACGACATATGTCATTGACTAAGTCAGATTTACAAACCGGTGCCAACCACCCAAGATCTTAGCAACAAGTAAATCTCAACGACTGCCATATGTCAGCTCATCAGTGTCACGCCCCGATTCGTAGAGTCATTTATTCTCATATTTTATCCCTTGGAATCGATCGTCCTCGCTTGGACGTGATGTCGTACAAGTCTGGTATTGCACTTGTATAAGGCAAAGATGATACATAATTGATAATCTTCAAATAGGGACACATCGCAGCGGCAGAAGTTGATAAATTAAAGTTAATGAGGATAATCTTTCACATTGAATAGAAATACATCACTTCTTTATAGCAGCGGAGATAAAAGGATAACTTGAAGTCCCACAGAGATATATAGAACTTTATTCTCTTTATTGATAATTGAAGAAGAGTACAAGACTTGTATTGAAGTACCATGCTTACAACACATCTCACTTTACATTGAAAGCCCACTTAACAATGCTATATAGCTTACATTTGATACTTGGATACATTGGATTATAACTTGATATACCAACTTGGCTTACAACTCACTGGTATCACTGATTACAATGTTCCATACATTATGCCCTTTATAAACAGAAGACATCATCTTGTACAAGGAGAGCTTCCATATGCCCAACAAATCTTCGATGCCGCGGGACCAATCAAGCCAATCTTCGTGTCCAAATATTCCAAGCACGAGCACCAGCCCACAAAATGTGGGTCAGCACATCATCTACGTACCGGCGAGCAGAATCCAACCCACTCGCCTAAACCAACATATAGTGATCGATTTTAGCAAACATTTAATAGAGTGATCTTTCTACTTAGGACTAGCATCAGTTTACAGTTCATGAGCAGAAACATTGAATAAGTAAACATGTCATAGCATGGTATAGCATTCCTTTGTGTAAGGCATCATCTAAGCAACATTGAGTTAACATGTTGAGCATATTATGGAAATACTTCATGGAAGGCATCGTTTAGCATACTTGGTGTTATCGTTCAACAGGTTATGGCAATATTCTAAAAGGCAACATCTTATCATCGTTGGTATTAACATGTTAAGCAATCAATTTGAAGTTAACAAATAAATAACCGTATCACATTTAAGTAATTTCTTACCGACAGCCGATTCCCTGGCACCTGCATAACAATACAGGATAATATGATATACTTACTATGTCTGCACAAAACATTCATTAGCATGCATCCTGGCTATATGGTCGTTGGTGAAACTGCACCATAAAGGACTTTCCAACGGGTATTACGACGCACCATTCCAAGGTAGGTTGTGTCACGCCCCAGAACCAGAATACTGGAGAGCGGGGGAGTGACTCAGCCAGCTACGTATTACGGGTAGAAGAATACCGTATAATATGATCAATGCTGTCTAACCAGACGAGGGGGTGCATACTACATAAAAGTCTTACTATGGTCATTACACATCTATTGTCTCAATCATTCAAACAAGAAACAGAAATATAGAACATGTAAGGTAAAGCAGTAAGGCGTCCCAAACGCTCAGTCAAAATGTTCTTGAGATCTGGCTTTACAAAATACAGCCAGATGATGTAGTAAGTATACACAATTGTTATCAGCTGCAGTCTGACTTAATTACAATTATGCAAAAGTAAGGACAAGACAATCCGACTAACATGTCGGTGCCAAACGGCAAGGTATAAAGTAGATAACAAAACGAGTGGTGAAGTTAAGGAACCCACTCGAGGCCTCCTGCGATCATTCCTCTAGTATTGACCATCCTGGAGGTGGAAGTACGCTGAGTCCTCGGGGACTGGCTCTAAATCTGGCCATGCAAAACCAGAGAGGTTAGACCTCTAATAGCAAGTACCACAAGGGAGCACGACATGAGAACTAAAACCAGTAAGTAAGAGAATATAATAATAGATCTCTGCTTGCTACTAGAACTCACATCACACCAAGACACTTCGAACCAACCTCCCAACCAAACAAGGACAGAAGTTGGTCCGTCATGTCCTGACATTCTGATCATCCCAGTTAGGTAACAGAGTACAGTGCACAAACAAATCATCTTGAACGGCCAATCAACTCCTACGGCTTGCTATTATGAGTCCCAAGTTATCCTGGAATAATGCAATTAGGGATTCCTCAGTTCTTACTATGTGCAAGCAAGGCTAGTCTATCCAGTCGATCAATTGGCCCATGCATGAATTAGACGAGTCCTAGCAGGACGCCCGTCAATATACAATATACAATAATAATAAAAGCAGATACTGTTTCCTGCCCGTGTGGCAGATTTACAGTATCTGTGGGAACCAGCCGGCCCGTCGGGTACTACTCGTCCCAATGGGGCTGCCATGTAAGAATTCGGAAATTCATTCTCTCCATGCAATCATTATTTTATTTAACTTAATAGTCTCTACGTTGAGTGAAATCCCATACCGTGGATCATGGTCATTCAAATGAGTACTTTCGTATGGGGTACGATATGCACAACTCTACAACGATACCAGTACGGTTAGGTTGCAGGTCTTACATAGCGTAATGCAACAATCAAATCTATCCACGGTAATCATGCCTTGACCATAAAGTACACATGCTTCTTTTGTAGAAAAATAACTAAATAAATAAATAAATAGATTGAAGCCTGCATGTGCATGTATGTCAATATTCGGGATCAGCCAGTCGAGTACAATAGTTCATAACATGAACGTGTCTCATTCATTTCATTCAATAAGACGACTAGCCAGTCTCTTAGTTCCAATTAGGAACGCATGATTAATTAGTCAAGATCTCAATCATTATCAATGGTGGCAAGGCATGAAAGTCAACTAGCATTCAGTGGGGTCGAGTCTACAACTCTCAGGGTTTAATTCTAGTCAATCCGGGTATCTATAACTCAATTCATGACACATGGTACATCCCACGTAACAATCTATAATTAACAGAAGTATCAACATATCATGATTATATCAAGTTTATGCAAAAAGGCGTAAGGATATAAAATGGACGTTAAACATCTAATAAGATATCAATATACAGGGCTATAAAAGATCCGGGCAAGGAAAATGAAACCAAACTGACATGCTGACATAAGACCAAGTCAGCCAAAGGCCATACGCTCAGGGCATACGCTCAGGTCAGGCTACACTCAGGAAGGCAGCGTATGGACTCCATACGACTCCTTGACACTCAAGTGAGCGTATGCAAGTCATACGCTCCAAAAAGGCAGCGTATGAACTCCATACGACTCCTCACCAATCAAGTCAGCGTATGCAAGTCATACACTCCAAAAAGGCAGCGTATGGACTCCATACGACTCCTGACCAAACAAGTCAGCGTATACAAGTCATACGCTCCAAAAAGGCAGCGTATGAACTCCATACGACTCCTGACCAAACAAGTCAGCGTATGCAAGTCATACGCTCCCAAAAGGCAGCGTATGAACTCCATACGACTCCTGACCAAACAAGTCAGCGTATGCAAGTCATACGCTCCCAAAAGGCAGCGTATGAACTCCATACGACATATGCTTCCAAAAGGTAGCGTATGCAAGACACACGCTTCCTAAAAAGGCAGCGTATGGACTCCATACTGCGCTGCGCTAAAGAGCGCGCACAGCTCAGTGACGCAAGCTAAAAAGCTAGCGTACACTGCTCACTGTCTTCTCCAAACAGCAAGAACTCCATGGTTGCACCCCAAACTTCAAAAGTCCATAACTTGGTCAAAATAAGTCTGAATCCAACTTTCCAAAGGTCAAAATTGGGTAGGATGAACTGCTCTACGACATGGAACCATCAAATCTTGAGAACAAAGGAGTTTGCTAGATCAAAACTCATAGACAACCGAAAATACAATAACTTAGATCTACAAGAAATGAACCAATGAAATCAAAAATACTAAGCACTAAACTCTCTTAGAATCATGAGAGGAAGAATATTGAACCATAAAATATGGTCCTCATGTAGAGCAAGATGTACTTGCCTAGTTGGTAGGTGGAAAGAGTAATGAAAGGAAAGAAGAAGTAATGGTGAAGAAGGAGTGAATGAGGAGAGAGAAGGGAGAGGGTAGCTTTAAGTAACAAAGGGGTGGTAGGTGGGAGTTGGGCCGGGTTCTTAATGGGTCGGGTTTAAGGGGCTCATCCAATCGAAAATAAAACTAAAGTAGAGAAGTAAATTGCAGGAAATAAAATGCAGAAATAAATTACGGAAAATTAATTGCAGGAAATAAATTAACATAAGAATTAAAGAGCAGATAATTAATTAACAGAAACTTAATTAACATGAATTAAAGGAATTTAAATACAGGGTAATACATGATAAATACTAAAATAAATACACATGAGTTGTACATGAATAAGACTACGCATTCTGGGAACGGGGAGTGACAGGTTGCAAGCCTAGCCGAATGCCCCATAATACCTCGTTCCACCATAGCACGACCAATGTTTCCTCTCGGGTCGAATCGGTCCCAGCGTCCCAGGTACCGTTCGAGGAAACTTACTCAGACTTGTACAAGTACGTCCATGACCATGGGAATGCGTGTCGACTCGATAAACACAAGTGCATGGTAAAACAACTCAAAGTAAGCAAAGCCAACAGTTCAACATCTTATCTCAATTTCGAGCCGTATTCAACGACTAATCATTACCATCATTCCACTAGGTGATCTCCATGATCCGAAGCCTCATCATTCCTCATTCATTGATTCATTGCACATTTCTCATAGCATCCTCTCAACGAGGACCAACAACATTTCATTCATCTCAAAGGAACAAGCAGCTATTCATTCATTTTGTTGGGACAATTGTTATTCAGTTCATCGCTTGTATGAAGACAGGCAGCATCTCATTTCTTTATAATAGTTATACAGAGAGTACATGATTCAAGAGTCTCATTCAGTTCATTGTTTTAATAGCATAGCCAGTTCTTCCATCACACCGCATCTCATTATTCAAGCATTTCATTTGTTTCAGCAACATTAAACATAAGGGACAATGTTATCAATTCATTCTCAGACATCAAATCACATTAGCAGTTCAATAATCATGTGTTGTACATTTTAATAATTTTCAGCATAAGCATCTCTATTATTCAGCAACTAAAACATGGGACATTTAGGGACAATTCATAGCATTTCAATACTTCATTTATTAAACATGCAGGAATAAGAAGGAAGGAGGACAGTTCCACTTGCCTTGCATAGTGGTCTTCTTGCTCCGATCACACTTATCTTCCAATGGATATAGCTCCACCGACGAGCCACGTTCCAACACTTAATCCGTCTAGCCAGCTAAGAGAGACTGTGTCAGTCTTAACTCTCTTGATCTCCAACACAAGTCATGGTCCAACATTCTGATCCCATCCAACAAGCCAACCAAATACCTCGCGCAGAGCGGGGCATTACATAATATACCACTCAGAAAAAGTTTCGTCCTCGAAACTTAAGAGAATAACTCATCTTACTAATTTACTTAGCCACAATAAGTTACTCATTCAGCTTCAATTCAATATTCATTTCAGCACCCTCGGTCATCTCAAATTAGCTATCCAATTGTACCATTTTAATTTATCAATGATTCGGTCTGTCTATCCCTCTTTTTTAATTACTTGTAACTTCTCATTGATTCACCAACATTTTTTTTGTATTTCTATCTTGGTCGCAACATATCATTTCGTTTGGATCCATACACATATTTTAGACGTCCCCAAAACATATGCATTTCAGCCAAAGTCCGTGCTAGTGCGATAAAATCTTCCCATAATGTTATCTCAGTCGCAACCTATCACTTCGGCTGGATCCATACACATATTTTAGGCGTCCCCAAAATATATGTACTTCAGCCAACTTCCATGTTAATACGATTGGATCAGCCATGATATAACTCTCTTTTACAAATCCGACTTATCATCCTTTCAATTGACTTATTACTTTATTCACTTACCACAATTACTATCTTGCAGGCCACAACACTTAACATCTGGGACAACTCTCTATCTAAGCATAATATTTTTAACATTCGGTCAAGGGTCCAACTTAGAGCAAATCATATTAAGAGTTCACTACATGCAATCATATTCCTTCCCAAGATCCAACAATATTTCTCGCCGAGGCAATTTATTTTTTCTAAAAGATACAATCCGACGTTACCCACTATCGATTACCCGAGTCAGGGTATAATTCTATGCAACAATCAAGGTTAACCCAGCTACTCGACTATAGATACTGATGTCACTACCACATTTTAGATTGAGGGTATTTTGGTCATTTGTGAAATTTTGAATTTATTTTAATTTATTGAATTGGTGATTGTTTTTTTTTGACTTTGACTATTTGAGACTTTGGAGATTAACCTAGATGTTGACCCTAGCTATTGTGACTTGGTTAGCATGGTGAGACCCTAGTCTAACTTAAGTCAACCTAAGTTAATCATTTAGAAATCAAGATTTAAATATGAGGATTAATGATTTGGTTCACAGGCTTGAGACTTAGGAATTGATTCCATGACTAGTGCAACTTGGCCAATAGCCCATTAGACTAAACCCTAACCCTAAATTCTACACTCTATGGCCGGCCACTTAGGGTTCCCTACCTATAAGTACTCTCTTTATTGAGTTCTTGCCTCTTTGTATTGAATCAACACTTAGAAAAATGAAAGGTATGGCCATGCTTCCCCAATCCATAGTTTTTCCATTTTAATTCCTATTTGACTTTAGTATCTTACATTAGAGTCTAATACTCACCTATTTTCTGTTTATGGAGAGTAATCTCTGCTTTTGAATAATTTGGAGATTTGAGCTAGCAAGGAGGAACACTCTATTTTGGAGCTTTTCTTGCCATTGGACACCTATAGGTAAAACTCCTCAAATTATGTTATTATTCTGATTTATTTGCATCCTAGCCTAGATCTAGCTGTCCCCTAGCTGTCCCTAAAATTTGGTTAAAAATTGTGTCCATTTGGTGTCCGTATCGGACACGTGTTATAGTGTATGTGCAAGTGTTTGATAGAATGCCACTTAGGATTTGATTTTCATATTTTGTAAAACTAATTGAACGAATCTATAGATCTATGTGTGTACATTAGATTTTGTGAAGACTGAGTTGGTCTTCGTGTCATTTTTGTGTCCTAAATGGGACTGGACATGCTACACGGGGGCTCGGTCAGGTGTCCTGCTGCCCGTGTCCGATTCCTCCTTGGACACAGCACGTGATGACACCAAAATTTGTGTGCACGTAGGGGAGATGACTAACAGGAGGGGTATAAAATTTCATTGTGTTTTATTCGGTGGTTCGTGAGTTATCAAAGCCACACGGGTGGTTCACTGTCAGTGCACAGCCGACCATAGGCTACTGACACAGACTTCGTGTCTCACGAAGACACGATTTGGACACAACTCAGGGTGACCAAACCCTAGCCCTAGACCCCCTCTACCTAGGTGCACACCCACATCATATCTCGTGTCGTGTCCTAGACACGAGTGCATGCGTGTACGAGACTGTGTATTCGTGTGTGCACGTGTAGTGTTTGTGTGATGTGGACACGCCGTATCCGGCACTGGGTGACACGAGATGACTCTATGGATACGTGTACATGTAGTACTTCTATTACCAACCATTAGTTTTAATTATCAGTTGTTATTTTGATTTCGAAATCAGGAATTTTCCCCTATTCTGATACCAACTGTCAGTTGGGTTTTCTGAGAATTTGATGCATGTTAACCTGTTTTATGTGATTAAATCGATTGTTTGTTACCCTAGATACATCTGAAAGTTAACCTACCATGTTAGGGTTATGATTGGCATAGGAATTTAGTTTTCGAATTTCATTTGGGCATTTGAATTGTTAAACTGATGCACTGTTTTGAGTATGCACTATTAATATGTACACTGTTCCTTAACCTGAGAATTGACTGATTATGTATACTGTCATGTGTACATTTGGGTTGTGTACATTGATTTATAGGACTAATATGTGTGCGCTGTTGTTCTCCTTATCATTCACCCACACTGCCATGTATGCACTGTTCCTATTCACACACAAACACTCATACACATTACACAAATCTGATTCCTATCCAATGTTATTTCTGTACCCACATTACACTGAAAACTGTTGCACATTGACACTCAATCACACACACACTACAAAATCTGAGAACTCAACTTTTGGGTATCTACTGTCTAACTTGGGATTTGCAAACACTGACATTTGTTCACTGTTGAATCACATTGAAACCTATGTATCCACACACACACTTTTGCACACTGTTTTGAAATCTGAGAACACATCTATGCACTGCTAAACCTATGAACCTGAAAACATAATGTAGATACACACACTATGCAAAATCTGAAAAGGGATACACTAGGTGCACTGTTAAATCTGAGAACACATTACCCATGAGCTATCACTGAAATGTTGAGTCCTATTACACATCTTCACACATTGCACTCTGGGAAAATGAGACCCTATCTACACACACACATATGCATGACACCCTATCCTTCAATATATATATATATATATATATATATATATATATATATGTGTTCTCAGATTTAACAGTGCACCTAGTGTATCCCTTTTCAGTTACAACCAAAATATATATATATATATATATATATATATATATATATATATAGAGTAATGCTACAGTTACAACTAAATGCTTACAACCCTCTTACAACCTTCACCCATTGCTGACATGTGGACCATGGCCCACATGTCAGTACATGGGTGAGTGGTTGTAAAAGGATTGTAAGCATTTGGTAGTAGACTTAGCATTATATATATATATATATATATATATATATATATATATATATATATATATATATATATATATATATATATAACCTTGTGTGATAAATGCAATGTAATATAGATATATGCATACTGTCTATATAATTATAATGTATGTATATGTGGAAATTAGATATGTGTGCATGCCTATAATGTGTGTATATGGCATATAGCCTATATAGTATAGCCTATGGGTATCCCAATGTGCATGTTGTGTATATGGAATGTATACACATAAGTTTTGTGTGTTGTTAGACTTGTGATTGATGTGTGCTTGCTAGAATAGGCTGGTTAGGCTTAGTGAGACTTGTCTGGGTTAGATTTGACCTAGTTGACCTAGTTGACTAGAGTAGTTTGACTAGAGTTGACCAAAGGTTGACTTTAGCCTAGATTGACCCAAACATCATGTAGAAGACATCGTAGCAGTTTATTTTACCAATTTGGATATGTTGTGACTTGTACTGTTCTGAACAGGAGCCAGACACCACTCCTCTGGCAGTATTTAATTAAGACACTCAGGATATCAGGCAAGTACATTCTTTGACTGTTTCATACTTGCTAGGACTATATTCTTGCTCTAGATTATTTTACTTGATGCTGACACGATGGAAACACGGATTAGTACTATATGGATCTTTTTATACGATGTTACCCCCTCGGGAGCATCGGATACATCATGTCATGTGTGTTTTACTTTCATCATGTATTCCTATGCTTTCACCATTCATGTGCACTCTCGTGATTCATGTATTCTCATGTTCACGGATCCCCCATGTTTATATTCATGTGCACCCATTTATGGCCCCCCATGTAAAATCACGTACAATAACATAACTTGAACGGATCCTTGTGTATTGATTGGGGATGGGGGAGTAGAAATAGTCATGTGGACATTTCCAAAGTAGTGTAGCTATGTACAACCTTTCATGTTTATTATCAAGCTGTTCACAAGTCTATCTTGTACTCTAAATCACTAGCTCACTGTAGCTCTTTACTTATAGTAGATATTTCTTTACAGTCTTCTCTTTTACTTCATGTATATTCTCAGCTTTTCATATATCCTACTCTATTGCATGTATTATATTCCTGTCATGATATGAACTGCGTGAGATGTACTGTGCTCGCTTCCGTCCTGACATGACCTCTTAAAAATATTACAGATGACCTTGAGGAGCTACGTCCCACTTATTACGGAGCAGGCCTAGATGACACATGTGAGCTGGACTCTCAGGAGAACCCAGCACTTGCAGACGATATTACCCCAGTAGTCTAGGCTAGTTAGCTAGACCAGTATCTATTTGTCTTCATGTCTTGTTGGATACACTTTGTACTTGTTTGGGTTTTTGTTATTCTGGATTCGTAGATTTGTTTATCTTAGACATTTAGGTCTCTCTCTGATTGTATTCATCATCTGTGGATTTTGTTGATTTTATCTATCTTATCATACTTTCTTCCTTAGTTGTGATTGAGTTGTACTTTATTTTGTCACCTCCATTCGGAGTGTATATACTGTACAGGTACCTTATAACTATTAGATATATGTGACCTAGGACAGCGTTCTACCATCGACACTGTGGCGTAGGCTGGACGTAACCACTTTTCGTACCCCTACACTGGGTGCGGGTCGAGACAACTGATCCAACATTTCCGTTATGAGCAGTCAATTCCATCTCATGGGATAATTCACTACTCGATACATACAACTCAAGTCTCATCCCATGATTCTAGTTTCTGCTATAGGCCGACACATAATCCTCAAGGGTCAAACATCTCTAAGGTTCATATTGAAGTATATACATACAACATATCATTCTTAGGTCATACTCATCACCATCTCTCGTTTAATACCAAAGGTTATCCTACGGTCGCCAATGGTCACCCTACTATTCGGTCAAGTCTCTATGGTTAGCTATACCGACAGCTAAACCTAATCATTCAGGTGACTCCCTAGAGTGGACGGCTACTAGGATTATACAAATTTATCATTCTTAGGCCAACAGGCGACCGATAGTTCGAGGCAGCTCTACCCAAACCTACGGGATTCAACTCAGGAAAAAATCTTAATCAGATTCCTTTTATCTAAATTTGCTGCTTATTGTCTTTCCTTGAATATAAACTGTCCTCCTTTGCTATTTTGACTCATTCTCAGAAATTGTTTTCTTGTTTGATCTGTCTCCAGGATGGTCGAGACTAGATCACATCGTCCAGGTCGGGGGACACTGATGAGAGGTCTGTCACCTCTCGTCCTCAGCAGCCAGCCTCCGGTACCGCAGCCCCAGTCATGCCAGCTGGGGTGGGTGTTTTAGCTGCATTCGGAGGAGCCCCTTCACCAGCAGTCCGCAGGCAAAGTCCGGTGATTCCAGAGATGCTCCAGCAGCAGCAGCCACCTTCGGGGACCGTTGATGCAATTCAGTTGTTCACGTTCTTTCAGCAGTTCATGGAGGCCTAACAGGCCCAGCAACAGCGTCAGACTGTAGAGTTTAGTCGGGGCATCGACCTGGCCCTGACAACAGTTGAGAGGGTAGCAGCTCAACCTGCGGCAGTTCAGTAGCCGTATCTACCGAGGGAGAAGGGCATCCAGGACTTCCAGAAGATGCACCAGAGGGACTTCAGGGGTACATAGGGCATTCTGTACGTTGATGAGTGGATTGAGAATATGGAGGAGATTTTCAGACTAGCAGAGATTCCAGCGAGGCTACAGATCGAGGCGACGGCCAGTATGATACAGGATTTGGCACTTGGTACCAGACCGACCCGAGGGTTGGTACACTAGGGCAGACTTGGGCAGCCTTCAAGAAGCTGTTCAAGGAGAAGTTTTTTTCAGATGCAACGCTTGGTGCCCTCGAGACTCGGTTCAAGGCCTTAGTACAGGGTAGTCAGTCCATTTAGGAGTATGCTGGGGAGTTCTGCCGTCTCGGCAGGTTTGTCGAGGGGTTATCCGAGGTGACGAAGTCCCGGAGGTTCAGGAAGGGACTGGTCAAGGAGGTGAAGTCCTACACCAAGAGTGCCTACAGTGCCACTTTTGAGGAGATCTTGGTGGGTGCCTTAGCAGCAGAGGATGATCTTGAGCTGAGGCTCAAGAGGGGGCAAGACATCCAGGGAGCCAGTGGTAGCGGAGGACCGGCCAAGAGGTCGTACTTTCAGCAGCAGCACCAACAGAGGCAGTTTCAGCCGCAGCAGTTCCAGCAGCCGAGACTTCAGCCAGCTCAGCATCAGCAGTTGAGGCAGCAGCAGTAGGCCCCGAGGCAGCAGTCTACTAGTTGTACCTTCTGCAGGAAGCCGGGACATGGATGGACTGAGTGCAGGAAGAGGCTGGGGAAGTATCTTCTCTGCGGATCGTCAGAGCATCAGCTGAGGGACTGTTCCCTCTTCACAGGCAGAGCAGCTCAGGAAGCAGGAGCCAAGGCTCCAGTGGGACCGCAGAAACGCACCGTTGCTGACTCAGCAGCAGCGGTTCGTACAGCACCAGCAGCAGGCTAGGGGAGGCCAGTTGGGGTGAGCTTTCGCCATGGCGGTCGAGGATGCAGAGGCCATTGGGAAGTTGATTGCAGGTTCGATTCTTCTTGACTCCATTCCAGATTTTGACTTATTTCATTCTGGGGCTTTCTACAGTTTTGTGTCGGTATCATTTGCTATTAGACACTGCCTAGTATCTGAATCATTGCCTAGGACCTGCAAGATCACGACCGGGGGTGGTATTATCCTCGTGAGTGATGTTTGCAGAGGACGAAGTATTATTTTGGGAGGCCGAGAGTTGGAGGTGAGTCTGCTTGTAATGCCACTACCGAACTACGATATCTTATTAGGAATGGATTGGTTAAGCAGACATTACGCCAGCATAGATTGCCTAGGGGTAGAGTTCTGTTTGGAGCACCAGGAGAGCCAGAGTTCGAGAACACCCGACGGCAGGCGGAACAGAGCAGCAAACTTTTCTGTGGGGCTTCAGTTGATGAACAGGCGACTCCCCATCATTTGATTGCAGGGTTCATGGACGTCTTTTGGGAGAAGTTGCCAGGGCTTCCACCGGACAGGAATGTTGAGTTCTCGATAGACTTAGTTCCCGGCACGGAACCCATTTCTCAGCATGTCTATCGAGTGAACAACAGTAAGTTGGTGGAACTGAAGAAGCAGGTGGACGAGCTACAGGACAAGGGCTTCATCCGATCGAGTTCTTCACCTTGGGATGCTCCGGTACTTTTTGTACCCAAGAAGGATGGGTCGGTACAGATATGTATCGACTACAGGGCACTCAACAACCTCACGATCAAGAACAGATACCCACTACCGCGGATTGATTCTTTGATCAGTTGAGCGGAGCTCAGGTTTTCTCGAAGATTGATCTGAGGTCAGGTTATCATCAGGTAAAGATGAAGAAGGAGGATATCCGGAAGACCGCCTTCAGGACACTGTATGGACAGTTTGAGTCCTTGGTTATGCCGTTTGGGCTAACCAACACCCCGACAGTATTTAAGAACTTGATGAACAAGGTGTTCCATCAGTACTTGGACAAGTTCGTGGTGGTATTCATCGATGATATCATGGTGTATTCGACGACTGAGGAGGAGCATGAGGAGCACTTGAGAGTGGTTCTGGAGACACTCAAGAGGGAGAGGATGTATGGCAAGCTCTCAAAGTGTGAGTTCTTTCTGGATAGAGTTGACTTCTTGGGTCATGTGGTGACTGGAGATGGGATTTTAGTGGACCCGAAGAAGATCACGACAGTTGAGACTTGGTCGGCACCGAGTTCAGTAGCAGAGATCATGAGCTTCTTGGGACTAGTAGGCTATTACAGGAGGTTCGTGTAGGATTTCTCTCGGATTGCAGAGCCGTTGACTAGGCTGACCCGAAAATACGGAGTTTGTTTGGTCAGAGGAGTGTCAAGTAACTTTTGATGAGTTGAGAAGCGGCTGATGACAGCTCTGATTCTGACTTTGCCATCATGATCGGGAGGGTTCACTATCTACAGTGACGCCTCGGGGAAGGGTTTAGGTTGTGTCTTGCAGCAGCCTGGGAAGGTGGTTGCCTATGCCTCCAGGCAGTTACGTCCCCATGAGAAGCACTACCCTACCCATGACTTGGAGTTGGCAGCAGTGATATTTGCTTTGAAGTTGTGGAAACACTACTTATATGGAGAAAGGGTGAAGATCTTCACAGATCATAAGAGCTTGAAGTATGTGTTTACACAGAAGGAGCTCAACATGAGGCAGCGTGGGTGGTTAGAGCTAATGAAGTACTTTGACATCTCACTACAGTATCACCCAAGGAAGGCCAACGTGGTTGCCGATGCCTTGAGTAGGTATCCGACGTCCATGTGTTTGACTATGGACCGTCATTTGCTAGCAGACTTGGAGAGCCTGGGGATTTAAGTGATTGTGTCCGGAGTTTAGATGCAGATGTGGGGCCTTCAGATTCAGTCGAACTTGATAGAGAGGATCAAGTCGACGCAGTTCGAGGATGTTGCTCTGCGGTGTATCCGAGAGCAGGTTCGAGCAGGACTGGTGGATGGTGAGTTTACTCTTGTAGAGGATAGTACTTTGAGGCACGGTTCCAGGCTGTGTGTGCCGAGTGGAGAGCTCAGGGAGCAGGTCATACAGGAGGCCCACAGATCTCAGTACTCTATACATCCGGGTGCAAACAAGATGTACAGGGATCTGAGGGAACAAGATGTACAGGGATCTGAGGGAGCACGTCTGGTGGTATGGGATGAAGCGGGAGGTAGCTCGCTTCGTAGCCAGGTGTTTGGTCTGTCAGCAGGTCAAGGCAGAGAGGCAGAGGCCAGGAGGTTTGTTGCAGCCATTGCCCATTCCAGAGAGGAAGTGGGAGCATATCACGGTGGATTTTGTATCTGGATTGCCGCGTACACCAGGAGGGAAAGACGCGATTTGGGTCATCGTAGACAGGTTGACCAAATCAGCCTACTTTTTGCCATTTAAAGTGGGTACGTCTACTGAGAGGCTTGCAGACATGTACATGCGGCTGATTGTCAGGATTCATGGAGTTCCGGTCAGCATCGTCTTGGATCAGGATAGTCACTTTACTTCCCATTTCTGACAGAGTCTACAGACTAGTTTGGGCACTCAGCTCAAGTTTACTACTGCATACCACTCTCAGAAGGACGGACAGTCAGAAAGGACTATTCAGACACTCGAGGACATGCTGCGGACGCGCGTCTTAGATTTTGGAGGTTCCTGGAAGGATCACCTGCACTTGGTGGATTTTGCTTACAACAACAGTTTTCAGGCCAGCATTGAGATGTCACCTTTCGAGGCTCTGTACGGGCGTAGGTGTCGTACACCCTTATCTTGGGATGATGTTGGTGAGCGAGCTTTATTAGGACCTGAGATGGTTATTGACGCAGCCGAGAAGATGAAGCTCATCAGTGTCATGACCCGCACCCAGTGTAGGGGCACGAAAAATGGGTACGTCCAGCCTACGTCGTAGTGTCGACGGTAGAATGCTGTCCTAGGTTACTATCTAATCAACAACTCACGCAATTATATAATGTACTTGTCAAATCTCAACTCCGAACGGAGGACAAGTATAGATATAATAAAATCTCAATCACAGTCTAATAACGATAAGATAACACAGAAGTTTATAACTAAAGACTAAACAACAACAATTATAAACTACTAAATAATAATATCTCACACAAACTCAAATACAAACTCGTATATCAAGTTATTACAATTAAAGTTCTAAAACATAAAAACTAAACCAAATCTACTAGCTAGTCTTCGGATCACTCCTGAGTGTCGGGGCCAAAGGAAGCTAAGCCATCTCCTGCTCCAAGGCAAGTGGGGCAAATGTCCTCAGGTCCAGTCAGGACACGAACGAGTACAATTCATCTAGAAAACCCAAGTAAATGACAGAGTACTCTAAAGCAGTTATAGACAGTTTTATTGATGAACATGGTAGTTTATATTCAGGTGATGGTATAGAGAACAGTTAAAATACAAGAAAAGTAAGGTAAGTAAAATAAGAGAAGAATCATGGCAATGAAGACTGAAAATAGAAACTATCTGAACCAGAGTAACATGATATAAGTCCAGATAGTAAATGTAAACAAGTGTAAAACCCAAGTAAATCCAGACAACATGAATCTGATACCAGATGATTCCAGTACAAGATGAGTCCAGTATAAGATGATTTCAGTCAGTGATCAAAGATTCTAGGGTGAGTCCAGACTATACTGTAATAGTGCGTTTTAAAATACCGAGATCGACATGTAAATGGCTGTAGGTATCAGGCACATCTCTCACTGATCAGGCGAGAGATGGCTATGCTTCCAGTAGATTCCAGTAGGGAGATTCCAGATTTGGGGTATGTTTACTTGTCTTACTCAATATTTCCCTACCCCGCAATACAAGTGAATCCAGTACAAGACAGGAGAATCGAGATGAGTCCAGCCAAACATCATGATACCAGCAATGATTTCAGAATGATTCTACTAGATTCCAGTAATAGATGCCAGACATGATGATACCAACAATGATTCCAGTAATAGAGGCCCGACAACATGGTATGTGTGTCGCATACATGAATCCAGAAATATCCATACGTGTTGTAAGAATCACAAAAAACTAACTAGAACTGAAGTAATTGACAAGTAAATGAGAGAACTATCAGATAATGTACTCGCCTGACACTCTGAAAAGAGTAGTATAATATCAGATGTCTGCACCGAAGTCATAATGTCCTAATAGAGCAGTACAGGTTATAATGTGTTTAAAATAAGGTAAATAAAGTTTACGATACAATCTACATGATTTCTAGGTCTATCTAGGTCAAAGTCAAACTTGGTCAACTCTGGGTCAACCAAGTGAACATCTAGTCGAACTAGGTCAACAACAAGGTTATTCTGGTCAACTGGTCAAACTTAGGCTAGAAAGGGTCAATTGGTCCCATTTAGGCTTAAGGTTGACTTTTGGTCAACTCTAATCAATGATCAACTAGACTATTTGGGTCAAGATCTCTATATCAAACCAAACTCACCACTCAAATCAAAATCCTAAGTCTATACATATAGTTATCTAATGAGTCTCTAAATACATTAACCCTCTATGTATATATATATCATACATATATATCCCTTTGTAAACCCTACATTCTACCCCTTCAAGATATACATCTATACATTATCATATATAATCCCAACCCTCAATTCTAATACCAAACCCAAGTCCATACTTCCACTTCACATACACACCTCTATGTATATATTTACACACACAAAACATGGTCACAAAGGGGGTTGCCTAGTGCAGCCCCTACAGCTGTTGTTGCTAAAACTACATGCATCAAGCCAAGCCAACCAAGCTTAAAGCAAGCCAAGGTAAGCAAGTAGCCACTGATGCTAGCTGCTACATATGCATTGCCAAAAGCCTACTGGACTGCCTAATCCTACAACACTACTGCTGCCTCACTATTAACTAACTAGACTTCACTGAGAAGACATTTAACCATCCATCTAATCCTCTTAAACCTGAACCCCAAACCTTGACTGACACACATAGACACAATACTGATACCTACATGCTCTACCTGGCCTTACTTCGGCCTGCTGCCACCTGCCTAAGCATGTAGGGGATGCCACATCAATCTTTGAACTAACCCCCAGATTTCTTCTAATATGCTTAACACCTGCTACACACTTCCCCTCTTCAATAGAAGTATACATGCATAACTATATATAGGACATAATTCATGAACTAGGTTTATACCTATATACATGACTGCCCATTACTAGCCCTTACTCCCAACCAGTGAGCCAATGCCCTCCTTTCTCTCAATCTCTGTGACACTAAGAACCCCCATTAGCATGCTAACTAGGGCACCCTCTTACCTCACATTCTTAATTACACATAGACAAACCTCTTCCTCTAACTTGCATATGACTGAACTATAGGGCTGGTGTATGTATCATCACATGACTGATACATATCTAATAATAGGACTAATGGAGAGGAATGGAACAAATGAGATACAAACCAACTAATGCCAACAAGCTATTCAAGAATTACATACTGAAATCATGGACCAGAGCTCTAGATACATGTTAGGATGGTACATGGACATACCATATCATATGGACTGAACTAATAGGGAAATTGAATGACACTCAAAGTGGTGACTGAACATCAATATGGGATTGGACTGCACATGTGCAGCACAGGAACCCAACGTCCCCAAGTCCCATTCGACCAATGCAAATGTCTTAGTGACTAACACAATCTAGTACAAGGATGGACAAGGGCACATATACATGAAGTGTCCCAAGTCTGTGTCAGGTTGAGAGTTTAACTAGGTGTGTGTATGTGTATTAATACTCAGTAATCAAAAATTCAAGGTTTAACGACAGTTCAAAATGACAGTTCCTTGTGATTCGACTAATGATTAACACCCAACATGAGAACCCTAACACGAGACTAAAACCTTGATACATGAAGATGAATTTAATATTGCAAAAATAATTTAGAAATCAGTAAAACCAAACTCAAATTCTCAGAAATTCATAACAGAGAATTAAGTATCAGCAATTGGGGAAAAACCCAAATCGAATCCGAATTTCAAACAACAAGTCGAAACTAAAGGTTGGTAACCCATGGGCTACATGTGCACATGCCACACAGTGTGTGCCGTGTCCCCAAAGTGGGACACGACGTGTCTAAAACTGTAAAATACAACATATCCGAGAAATGCTTCAGACAGCCTCGTGCAGCGAGGACACGACCTCGTGCACGCGACACAGGGCATGACACGACTCGTGCTCGTGCCCACGTGTTCGCCCCACATAGGGCTACACTCGTGTCACCTTGCACTGCATCCCCGTATCCTCGTGTCATATCAAAATGTGCGTATCAGTGTGCATTTTCACGCGCGTGCAACACATACAAGGATCGGTGCGATCGAGTTTTCTCTCGATCCCCTCGATCATTTTGCCTCAAATTTTGTGTGGGTGATGGCATACATTGCCCCCACGTGTTTACCAAATTTTATGTCACGTGGTGCCGTGTCGTGTCCGCTAGGACACTCGAACAGTAGGGCAGCCACACGAGCCCCGTGCGGTATCTCGTGCTGCGTATTCGAGTGCCTAAACAGTGTCCAAACATGCGTAAAGTCGACTCAGTCATTTAGGGTTGTAATATACACCTATTAGGCTACATATACATGTAATTAGATTTGAAAATTACCAAAATCCATTTCTATGTGACATTTCATCGAACACGCATTTAAATACACCGATACGTGTCCGATATGGACACGAAATGGACACGAATTCCTACCAAACTTGGGCTACACCTAGGGGGACCCTAAATGGATGCATCTATGTAAAGAAATCAGGAATTTACTAGGGTTTGTAGGGTTTTACCTATTGAGTGTTCAAACTCAATGTAAAGAGCCTCGACTTGACGTCTTCCTCGATTTGCTACGGTTCAAACATCCCAAACCTTGCTAGCAAGCACCCACAAGTCTCTTCTAATGTTAGGGATGATGATGCAATTGATTTGACTCAATTTGGGCTCAATTTGGATTAATTGGGAGAAGTTTAGGGAAGAACAAAGTAGGGTTATTTCTAAATATTAAAAAGAAGGCAATGGCTACTTGATGATTCATTATAGGAGGGGGGCTTGTATGGCTGCCACAATAGTGAATTAGGGTTAGGATTAGATGTAGATGACTGGCTAGGGCTTGTCTACCCAATTTTGAGCCTTTCTATTGGTTCTAGGCTTTCTTTTTCACAAATATCCTAAGGAAAATATCCTACTATAATAATATCTAGATAATCTTGGCACTTAGCAGGAATGTTCTAACCTTGATTCTAACCTCAAGAATAATCTAGGTTAGGTTAACATCTAGGTTAAGGCTTAACTAAAAGATTAGCACAATATTTAATTAATCAAAATTATAATTTCATAAAATTGCCAAAATGACCAAAATTTCCCTAGGCTAAAAAGTTGTAATTAGTCATCTTAATCACATAGCTAGGCTTCCTTGGTCATAGTTAGTCTCTAGGCTTAGCAAAGCTAGGTTTTAACTAGTTAACCATCAAAATCACAATTCAATATTTTAAATAGTTTTAAATTGATTAAAAATAACCAAAAATTACAATTTGATTTAAATATCATTATTAAATGATTATAGTCACAAAATTTTAAAATTATCCTCATTTGGAAAACTGGGTATTACAACTCTACCCCCTTTAGAAGAATTTCGTCCTCGAAATTAAGATGATCGTACTCCTCCTAGGTCAAACCCCCAATCAACAAGTTCGAAGGATAACATGCAACACAATCCTACTGGCCGTGATTCCACAGTCTCGATCAGGGTAACTATGCTATCTAACATATCACAAGCATATCCTGGCAGGTACTATTGGAATCACACATGAAGGTGAAAAGAAGGACAGAAAAGACAGACCTGCTAACCCGTCACCCATAACGTCGATCTACTCGACTGTCAGCACAAAAGCCCTGCCCCTCTGGGGTATCCCTCTGATGGTGCGGGGCACTGTGCTGCACTATAGGTGGCCTAGCTCCTTCTATCTAATCCATGATACTCACGTAACATCCAGACTGATATTCCATTCCATCATACTAGGGCACCATCTATATGGTATCTATTCTAAAATCTGATAATCATACCCGTCTATCCATAACCATGTTACCAGAATTCTCGTTACGCCAGTAAGTACTACAGCGATAATCCATAGAGTCCGCGACTAAGGTACATACCTCTAGAATCATGGTATTTAAAATTTTTGCATTGCCGCTAGCTTGGCTGCGTAAACCTTAAATTCCCACACCCGAGAAATACATCCAAAATTAGACTCTATCTCATCGCCAAACCAGCTAATATGGCTGTAGAAGACTCTAGATTCTATGACTGAGGTAACCTAGCCCATAATGTTATCTTGGTAGAAAATTAAGTCAATAATGAATACTAAGAATCAAATTCAACGATGAACAAGGAAGTAGACAGAAACTGTCGGAATCGAATTTTGAGATAGTTTATAATGAGATTCTCAAGGGTCATCCCAAGAATCTTCTCAAGTAGTCCTAACTGTGATTGAGCACCTCTCCGATAAAGCCTATATCTCAATCCTATCGTAGGCTATAGTGATACTCTAGTTTGAATACCACTACATAAACTCGACCTGCATGGGCCACCACTAAAAACGTATCACGACCCGCACCCAGTGTAGGGGCACGAGAAGTGGGTACGTCCAGCCTACGCCGCAGTATCGGCGGTAGAACGCTGTCCTAGGTTACTATCTAATCAACAACTCACGCAATTATATAATGTACTTATCAAATCTCAACTCCGAACGGAGGACAAGTATAGATATAAAGAAATCTCAATCACAGTCTAAGAACGATAAGATAACACAGAAATTTATAACTAAAGACTAAACAACAACAATTATGAACTACTAAATAATAATATCTCAAACAAACTCAAATACAAACTCGTATCTCAAGTTATTACAATTCAAGTTCTAAAACATAAAAACTAAACCAAGTCTACTAGCTAGTCTTCCGATCACTCCTGAGTGTCGGAGCTAAAGTAAGCTAAGCCATCTCCTACTCCAAGGCAAGTGGGGCAAATGTCCTCAGGGCAATCATCTGTAATATTTTTAACAGGTCCAGACAGGACAGGAACGAGTACATTTTATCTAGAAAACCCAAGTAATTGAAAGAGAAATCTAAAGCAGTTATAGACAGTTTTATTGATGAATATGGTAGTTTATATTCAGGTGATGGTATAGAGAACAGTAAAGATACAAGGAAAGTAAGGTAAGTAAAACAAGAGAAGAATCATGGCAATGAAGACTGAAAATAGAAACTAGCTGAACTAGAGTAACATGATATAAGTCCAGACAGTAAATGTAAATAAGTGTAAAATCCAAGTAAATTCAGACAACATGAATCTGATACCAGATGATTCCAGTACAAGATGAGTCCAGTATAAGATGATTCCAGACAGTGATCAAAGATTCCAGGGTAAGTCCAGACTATACTCTAACAGTGTGTTTTAAAATACCGAGATCGACATGTAAACGGCTGTAGGTATCAGACACATCTCTCACTAATCAGGCGGGAGATGGCTATGCTTCCAGTAGATTCCAGTAGGGAGATTCTAGATTTGGGGTATGTTTACATGTCTTATTCAATATTTTCCCGCCCCGCAATACAAGTGAATCCAGTATAAGACACGAGAATCGAGATGAGTCCAGCCAAACATGATGATACCCGCAATGATTCCAGAATGATTCCAGTAGATTCCAGTAATAGATGCCAGACATGATGATACCAACAATGATTCCAGTAATAGAGGCCAGACAACATGTTATGTGTGTCGCATACATGAATCCAGAAATATCCATACGTGTTGTAAGAATCACATAAAACTAACTAGAACTGAAGTACTGTAATTGACAAGTAAATAAGAGAAATATCAGAGAATGTACTCGCCTGACACTATAAAAAGAGTAGTATAATATCAGATGTCTGCACTGAAGTCACAATCTCCTAATAGAGCAGTACAGGTTATAATGTGTTTAAAACAAGGTAAATAAAGTTTACGATGCAATCTACATGATTTCTAGGTCAATCTAGGTCAAAGTCAAACTTGGTCAACTCTGGGTCAAGCCAAGTGAATATCTAGTCAAATTAGGTCAACAACAAGGTAATTCTGGTCAACTGGTCAAACTTAGGCTAGCAAGGGTCAATTGGTCCCATTTAGGCTTAAGGTTGACTATTGGTCAACTCTAATCAATGATCAATTAGACTATTTGGGTCAAGATCTCTATATCAAACCAAACTCACCACTCAACTCAAAATCCTAAGTTTATACATATAGTTATCTAATGAGTCTCTAAATACATTAACCCTCTATGTATATATATAACATACATATATATATATATATATATATATATATATATATATATATATATATATATATATATCCCTTTCTAAACCCTATATTCTACCCCTTCAAGATATACATCTATACATTATCATATATAATCCCAACCCTCAATTCTAATACCAAACCCAAGTCCATACTTCCACTTCACATGCACACCTCTATGTATATATTTACACACACAAAACATGGTCACAAAGGGGGCTGCCTAGTGCAGCCCTTACAGTTGTTGTTGATAAAACTGCATGCATCAAGCCAAGCCAACCAAGCTTAAAGCAAGCCAAGGTAAGCAAGTAGCCACGAATGCTAGCTGCTGCATATGCATTGCCAAAAGCCTACTGGACTGCCTAATCCTACAACACTACTGCTGCCTCACTATTAACTAACTAGACTTCACTGAGAAGACATTTAACCATCCATCTAATCCTGTTAAACCTGAACCCCAAACCTTGACTGATACACATAGACACAATATTGATACCTACATGCTCTACCTGGCCTTACTTCGGCCTGCTGCTACCTGCCTAATCATGTAGGGGATGCCACATCAATCTTTGAACTAACCCCCAGATTTCTTCTAATATGCTTAACACCTGCTACACACTTCCCCTCTTCAATAGCAGTATACATTCATAACTATATATAGGACATAATTCATGAACTAGGTTTATACCTATATACATGACCTCCCATTACTAGCCCTTACTCCCAACCAGTGAGCCAATGCTCTCATTTCTCTCAATCTCTGTGACACTAAGAACCCCCATTAGCATGCTAACTAGGACACCCTCTTACCTTACATTCTTAATTACACCTAGACAAACCTCTTCCTCTAACTTGCATATGACTGAACTATAGGGCTGGTGTATGTATCATCACATGACTGATACATATCTAATAATAGGACTAATGGAAAGGAATGGAAAAAAATGAGATACAAACCAACTAATGCCAACAAGCTATTCAAGAATTACATACTAAAATCAAGGACCAGAGCTCTAGATACATGTCAGGATGGTACATGGATATACCATATCATATGGACTTAACTAATGGGGAAATTGAATGACACTCAAAGTGGTGACTGAACATCAATATGGGATTGGACTGCACAGGTGCAGCACAGGAACCCAATGTCCCCAAGTCCCATTCGACCAATGCAAATGTCTTAGTGACTAACACAATCTAGTGCAAGGATGGACAAGTGCACATGTACATGAAGTGTCCTAAGTCAGTGTCAGGTTGAGAGTGTAACTAGGTGTGTGTATGTGTATTAATACTCAGTAATCAGAAATTCAAGGTTTAACGACAATTCAAAATGACAGTTCCATGTGATTCGACTAATGATTAACACCCAACATGAGAACCCTAACATGAGACTAAAACCTAGATACATGAAGATGAATTTAACATTGCAAAAATCATTTAGAAATCAGAAAAATCAAACTCGAATTCTCAGAAATTCACAACAGAGAATTAAGTATCAGCAATTGGGGAAAAACCCAAATCGAATCCGAATTTCAAACAAAAGTTAAAACTAAAGGTTTGTAACCCATGGGCTACATGTGCACATGCCACACAGTGTGTGTCGTGTCCCCAAAGTGGGACACGACGTGGCCAAAACTGTAAAATACAACATATCTGAGAAATGCTTCAGACAGCCTCGTGCAGCGAGGACACGGCCTCGTGCACGCGACACAGGGCACGACACGACTCGTACTCGTGCCCACGTGTTCACCCCACATAGGGATACACTCGTGTCACCCTGCACTGCATCCTCGTGTCCCCGTGTCGTGTCAAAATGTGCGTATCAGTGTGCATTTTCACGCGCGTGCAGCACTGGCATGGATCGGTGCGATCGAGTTTTCTCTCGATCCACTCGATTATTATGCCTCAAATTTTGTGTGGGTGATGGCAGACAGTGCCCCCACGTGTTTACCAAATTTGTGTCACATGGTGCCGTTTGGTGTCCGCTAGGACACTCGAACAGCAGGGCAGCCGCACGAGCCTCGTGCGGTGTCTCGTGTTGCGTGTTCGAGTGCCTAAACAGTGTCCAAACATGCGTAAAATTGACTCAGTGATTTAGGATTGTAATATACACCTATTAGGCTACATATACATGTAATTAGTTTTGAAAATTACCAAAATCTATTTCTATGTGATATTTCATCGAATACGCTTTTAATACACCGATACGTATCCGATACGGACACGAAATGGACACGAATTTCTACCAAACTTGGGCTACACCTAGGGGGCCCTAAATGTATGCATCTATGTAAAGAAACTAGGAATTTACTAGGGTTTGTAGGGTTTTATCTATTGAGTGTTCAAACTCAATGTAAAGAGCCTCGACTTGACGTCTTCCTCGATTTGCTACGGTTCAAACGTCCTCAAACCTTGCTAGCAAGCACCCACAAGTCTCCTCTAATGTTGGGGATGATGATGCAATTGATTTGACTCAATTTGGGCTCAATTTGGATTAATTGGGAGAAGTTTAGGGAAGAACAAAGTAGGATTATTTCTAAATATTAAAAAGAAGGCAATGGCTACTAGATGACTTTATAGGAGGGGGGGCTTGTATGGTTGCCACAATAGTGAATTAAGGTTAGGGTTAGATGTAGATGAGTGGCTAGGGCTTGTCCACCCAATTTTGAGCTTCCTATTGGTTCTAGGCTTTCTTTTTCACAAATATCCTAAGAAAAATATCCTACTAGAATAATATCTAGATATTACTAATCTTGGCACTTAGTAGGAATGTTCTAACCTTGATTCTAACCTCAAGACTAATCTAGGTTAGGTTAACTTCTAGGTTAAGGCTTAACTAAAAGATTAGCACAATATTTAATTAATCAAAATTATAATTTCACAAAATAGCCAAAATGACCAAAATACCCCTAGGCTAAAAAGTTGTAATTAGTCATCCTAATCACATAGCTAGCATCCCTTGGTCATGGTTAGTCTCTAGGCTTAGCAAAACTAGGGTTTAACTAGTTAACCATCAAAATCGCAATTCAATATTTTAAATAGTTTTAAATTGATTAAAAATTACCAAAAATCACAATATGATTTAAATATCATTATTAAATGATTATAATCACAAAATTTTAAAATTATCCTAATTTGGAAAAGTGGGTGTTACAATCAGGGACAGACTTCGCGTGGCGCAGGACAGACATCGGCATTGGGTCGATAGCCACCGGAGGCCTTCAGAGTTTGAGGTATAGATTAGAGATAGGATTAGATGTAGGTTGTTTGTTTGTGTTTGTTTGATCATGTTTGATTATTTAGTAACTTGAGACCTTGTTTGTGTTTAGGTCGGAGATATGGTTTTTCTGTGGATATCTCCGACTCGTGGTACCATACGTTTTGGTGGAGGTGGAAAGCTTAGCCTGTGCTTCATCGGACCTTTCGTGATCAGCGGGAGAGTCGGTGACATGGCATATAGGCTAGACTTGCCGCCTGCACTAGTGGGTGTCCATGTATTCCACGTATCGCAGTTGAGACGGTACGTGGCTGATCCTAGTCATATAATTGACCATTCGGAGATTGAGGTGGGACCTACTCTCAGTTATCCAGAGCAGCTAGTGGAGATTCTGGATCGCCGAGAGAAGGTACTGAGAAACCAGGTGATACCCTTGGTTCACGTCGCATGGAGGCATCATTCTCCAGGAGAGTCTACCTGGGAGCGGGAGGATGAGATGCACGAGCGATACCCTTATCTTTTTGGATCTTGAGGTATGATTGTCTATCCTTCTCATCAGTTTAGTTTTTCCTTTTAATTTCGAGGACGTAATTCTCTTAAGGAGGGTAGATTTGTCACTACCACATTTTAGATTGAGGGTATTTTGGTCATTTGTGAAATTTTTACTTTATTTTAATTTATTGTATTAGTGGTTGCTATTTTTGACTTTGACTATTTGAGACTTTGGAGACTAACCTAGATGTTGACCCTAGCTATGGTAACTTGGTTAGCATGGTGAGACCCTAGTCTAACTTAAGTCAACCTAATTTAGTCATTTAGAAATCAAGATTTAAATAGGAGGATTAATGATTTGGTTCATAGGCTTGAGACTTAGGAATTGATTCCATGACTAGTGCAACTTGGCCCATAGCCCATTAGACTAAACCCTAACCCTAAATTCCACACTCTATGGCCGGCAACTTAGGGTTCCCTCCCTATAAGTACTCTCTTCATTTAGTTATTGCCTCTTTTGTATTGAATCAACACTTAGGAAAAAGAAAGGTATGGCCATTCTTCCCCAATCTATAGTTTTTCCATTTTAATTCCTTTTTGACTCTAGTTTCTTGCATTAGAGTCTAATACTCTCCTATTTTCTGTTTATAGAGAGTAATCCTAGCTTTGTGGGGATTTGAGCTAGCAAGGAGGAACACTCTATTTTGGGGCTTTTCTTGCTATTGGACGCCTATAGGTAAAACTCCTCAAATTGTGTTATTATTCTAATTTCTTTGTATCCTAGCCTAGATCTAAGTGTCCCTTAGCTGTCCCTAAAATTTGGTTAGAAATCGTGTCCATTTGGTGTCCGTATCGGACACGTGTCATAGTTTATGTGCAAGTGTTTAATAGAATGCCACTTAGGATTTGATTTTCGTATTTTGTAAAACTAATTGCATGAATCTGTAGATCTATGAGTGTACATTAGATTTTGTGAAGACTAAACTGGTCTTCGTGTCATTTTGTGTCCTAAATGGGACTGGACATGCTGCACGGGGGCTCGGTCGGGTGTCCTGCTGCCCGTGTCCGATTCCTCCTTGGACACAGCACGTGATGACACCAAAATTTGTGTGCACGTAAGGGAGATGACTGATAGGAGGGGTATAAAATTTTATTGGGTCTTATTGGGTGGTTCGTGGGTTATCGAAGCCAAACGGGTTGTTTATTGTCAGCGCACAGCCGACCATAGGCTACTGACACAGACTTCGTGTCTCACGAAGACACGATTTGGACATGACTCAGGGTGACCAAACCATAGCCCTAGACCCCCTCTACCTAGGTGCACACCTACGTCATGTCTCGTATCGTGTGTCGTGTCCTAGACACGAGTGCATGCGTGCATGAGACTGTGTATTCGTGTGTGCACGTGTAATGTTCGTGTGATGTAGACACGCCGTATCCGACACTGGGTGACACGAGATGACTCTATGGACACGTGCACATGTAGTACTTCTATTACCAACCATTAGTTTTAATTATCAGTTGTTATTTTGATTTCAAAATCAGGAATTTTTCCCTATTCATATACCAATTGTCAGTTGGGTTTTCTGAGAATTTTGATGCATGTTAACCTGTTTTGTGTGATTAAATCGATTGTTTGTTCACCTAGATACATCTGAAAGTTAACCTACCATGTTAGGGTTATGATTGGCATAGGAATTTAGTTTTCGAATTTCATTTGGGTATTTGAATTGTTAAACTGATACACTGTTTTGAGTATGCACTATTAATATGTACACTGTTCCTTAACTTGAGAATTGATTGATTATGTACACTGTTATGTGTACATTTGGGTTGTGTACATTGATTCATAGGACTGATATGTGTGCTGTTGTTCTCCTTATCATTCACCCACACTGCCATGTATGCACTATTCCTATTCACACACATACAATGATACACATTACACAAATCTGATTCCTATCCACTGTTATTTCTGTACCCACATTACACTGAAAAATGTTGCTCATTGACACTCAATCACACACACACTACAAAATCTGAGAACTCAACTTTTGGGTATACACTGTCTAACTTGGGATTTGCAAACACTGACTTTTATACACTGTTGAATCATATTGAAACCTATGTATCCACCCACACACTTTTGCACACTGTTTTGAAATCTGAGAACACATCTATGCACTGCTAAACCTATAAACCTGAGAACATAAAATAGATACACACACTATGCAAAATCTGAAAAGGGATACACTAGGTGCACTGTTAAATCTGAGAACACATTACACATGAGATGTCACTGAAATGTTGAGTCCAATTACAGATCTTCACACATTGCACTCTGGGAACATGAGACCCTATCTACACACACACACATATGCATGACACCCTATCCTTCTATATGTGTGTGTATATATATATATATATATATATATATATATATATATATATATATATATATATATATATATGATAAATGAATGTAATATAGATATATGCATATTGTCTATATAATTAGAATGTATGTATATGTGGAAATTAGATATGTGTGCATGCCTATAATATGTGTATATGGCATATAGCCTATGTAGTATAGCCTATGGGTAACCCAATGTGCAAGTTGTGTATATGGAATGTATACACATAAGTTTTGTGTTGTTAGACTTGTGTGACTTATGAATGATGTGTGCTTGCTAGAATAGGCTGGTTAGGCTTAGTGAGACTTGTCTGGGTTAGGTTTGACCTAGTTGACTAGAGTAGTTTGACTAGAGTTGACCAAAGGTTGACTTTAGCCTAGATTGACCAAAATATCATGTAGAATGCATCGTAGCAGTTTATTTTACCAATTTGGATATGTTGTGACTTGTAATGTTCTGAATAGGTGCCAGACACCACTCCTCATGCAGTATTTCATTCAGACACTCAGGATATCAGGCGAGTACATTCTTTGACCTTTCATACTTGCTAGGACTATATTCTTGCTTTAGATAATTTTACTTGATGCTAACACGATGGAAACACAGATTAGTACTATATGGATCTTTTCATACGATGTTATCCCCCTCGGGAGCATCGGATACATCATGTCATGTGCGTTTCACTTTCATCATGTATTCCTGTGCTTTCACCATTCATGTGCACTCTCGTGATTCATGTACTGTCATGTTCACGGAGCTCCCATGTTTATATTCATGTGCACCCATTTATGGGCTCCCATATGAAATCATGAACAATAACATAACTTGAACGGATCCTTGTGTATTGATTGGGATGGGAGAGTAGAAATAGTCATGTGACATTTCCAAAGTAGTGTAGCCATGTACAACCTCTCATGTTTATTGTCAAGCCGTTCACATGTCTATCTTGTACTCTAAATCACTAGTTCACTGTAGCTCTTTACTTATACTAGATTTTTCTTTATAGTCTTCTATTTTACTTCATGTATATTCTCAGCGTTTCATGTATCTTACTCTATTGCCTGTATTATATTCCTGTCATGATATGAACTACGTGAGATGTACTGTGCTCGCTCCCGTCCTGACTGGACCTGTTAAAAATATTACAGATGACCTTGAGGAGCTATGTCCCACTTATTACGAAGCTGGCCTAGATGACACATATGTGTTGGACTCTCAGGAGAACCCATCACTTGCAGAGGACATTACCCCAGTAGTCTAGGCTAGTTAGCTGGACCAGTATTTATTTGTCTTCATGTCTTGTTGGATACACTTGTACTTATTTGGGGATTTCTTATTCTGGATTCGTGGATTTGTTTATCTTAGACATTTAGCTCTCTCTGTGATTATATTTATCATCTGTGGATTCTGTTGATTTCATCTATCTATCTTATCGTACTTTCTTCCTTAGTTGTGATTAAGTTGTACATTATATTGTCACCTCCATTTGGAGTGTATATACTGTACAGGTACCTTATAACTGTTAGATGTATGTGACCTAGGACATCGTTCTACCGCCGACACTGTAGCGTAGGCTGGATGTAACCACTTCTCGTGCCCCTACACTAGGTGCGGGTTGTGACAACTGATCCAACATTCCCGTCATGAGCAGTCAATTCCATCTCATGGGATAATTCACTACTCGATACATAGAACTCAAGTCTCATCCCACGATTCTAGTTTTCGCTATAGGCCGACACATAATCCTCAAGGGTCAAACATCTCTAAGGTTCATATTGAAGCATATACATACAACATATCATTCTTAGGTCATACTCATCACCATCTCTCGTTCAATACCAAAGGTTATCCTACGGTCGCCAATGGTCACCCTATTACTCGGTCAAGTCTCTATGGTTAGCTATACCGACAGCTAAACCTAATCATTCAGGTGACTCCCCTAGAGTGGACGGCTACTAGGGATTATACAAATTTCTCATTCTTTGGCCAACAGACGACCGACAGTTCGAGGTAGCTCTACCCAAACCTATGGGATTCAACTCAGTCTGAACAACTAATCGTCATTGTCAGCTATGTCAACAACTGGTCATGCAGACCACAGTCGCTAGGGTCAAGTCTATCTATCCAGGGTCTTCCTCAACAAAATAATTCCCACAGAGGCTCATTCTAGACTTACCCAACGATCGACTAAGATCGATCCATCAACATTATAGTCAATCCCAACCCGACATACGATTCTCATTGTTCTGATAATCCATCAAGTAAATTCCAAACGATTCAATTTCTATTCTAATTCCTTTGTACCCATACGAACCCATAAGCCAAGGCTAACTATTCAAGGGTCATCGATTCTAATAGTCTTAACCTAACTATGGAATCAAACTATTCGATCTATATAACAGATTCACACCACTAAGTCATTAGCCAGCAAACTATACCCCAACCAACTGTCATCTATACATCACACCATCTACCGACACTATCCAATATATTTTGTGATTCTAAATCTCATTCATTTTCCAGCCATCAAAATCTCACACGAACATTCTTAAAATCTCATACCGCAAGCGTCGGGTAATTCATTCCATTCAATCCGACAATTTATGTATCAATTAACGATCATCTATGCAAAACAAATATTCATGGTTGCTACTTGTTACTTTTCTGGTACAATTCACTCCTCAGCATACATTCACATATGCAACGACTATCCTTTGGTCATCAAGATAGATTAACATCTATTACACCTTAGGGTCAAGGCACAGATTTCTAATATTCCTTTGGTTCACCGACAATATTTCCAAAACTTTCAGCTTAGCAACCAACTTTGTATTAGTCACATATGATTTACATCCAACCAATCGAAATCAACATTCAGATATTCTAAGCCACAACATTCTCTAGCCAAATCCATTTACCCATAGCATACTAACTGTCTTACAAGTCTGAGTCATCACTCAAATAAACAATTTCTAACCAAGCCACCCGTTACAATTTCTAGAAATCTTGCCACCCAACATAACATCACCGTCAAGGGACACTCGAGTCATCTAGCAACAATACAAGACTCCCAGCTATGTCTCGGCACTACCCAATACCCATAGATAGTCTCATTGCTATTCTATGGAAAGGGTCAACATACATCTCGTTCTGAGGTGGTAGAGGCAATATACCACTCAGAAACAAAGCCAACATTCTTAGGGTCTCGGAAGCACTAGCCAGCACACGTGAGTCAACTCACTAGTTCCGTTGAACTCATCCATCAATTACCCCATTCATAATTTTTTTCCCAATATTACATGCAATTCTCAACTTGTTATAGCATACATAGCCATTTTTCTTTATTCCCACATTCAAAACAGTATTCACAATATAGCATACTATGGCATCGAGTCATTGTTGGGTTATTCGTGTCCAAACCAACAACAATCATTCATTCAGGGTATCACAATGTATATAGACTTATTGTATGGAACATCCAGTGAGCAGCCAATAGAGTCAACGAACTTTCAAACACAAATAACATAGGATGATTACAGACAACAACAACATAATTGCGAAAGCAATCTTTGATTTAATTGCGGAAGAAACGTTGAGTGATCGCGGAAGCAACTTTGGTTAATCGTCGATGCAACTTTAATTTGAAACGAATCAAAGACGAGACCAAGGACATAAAGCCGTGCTCTGATACCAATTTGTCATGCCCCGATTCGTAGAGTCATTTATTCACATATTTTATCCCTTGGAATCGATCGTCCTCGCTTGGGCGTGATGCCGTACAAGTCTGGTATTGCACTTATACAAGGCAAAGATGATACATAATTGATAATCTTCAAATAGGGACACATCTCAGCGACAGAAGTAGATAAATTGAAGTTAATGAGGACAATCTTTCACATTGAAAAGAAATACATCACTTTTTTATAGCAGCGAAGATAAAAGGATAACTTGAAGTCTTACAGAGATATATAAAACTTTATTCTCTTTATTGATAATTGAAGAAGAGTACAAGACTTGTATTAAAGTACCATGCTTACAACACATCTTACTTTACATTGAAAGACAACTGAACAATGCTATACGGTTTACATTTGATACTTGGATATATTGGATTACAACTCGATATACCAACTTAGCTTACAACTCACTGGTATCACTGATTACAATGTTCCATACATTATGCCCTTTATAAACAGAAGATATCATCTTGTACAAGGAGAGCTTCTATATGCCCAACAAATTTTCGATTCCGTAAGACCAATCAAGCCAAAAGCACGTGCACCTGCCTACAAAACGTGGATCCGCACATCATCTATGTACTGGCGAGCAGAATCCAACCCACTCGCCTAAACCAACATATAGCGATCGATTTTAGCAAACATTTAATAGAGTAATCTTTCCAGTTGGGACTAGCATCATTTTACAGTTTATGAGAAGAAACATTGAATAAGTAAACATGTCATAGCATGGTATAGCATTCCCTTGTGTAAGGCATCATCTAAGCAACATTGAGTTATCACGTTGAGCATATTATGGAAATACTTCATGGAAGGCATCGTTTAGCATACTTGGTGTTATCGTTCAACAGATTATGGCAGTATTCTAAAAGGCAACATCTTATCATCGTTGGTATTAGCATGTTAAGCAATCAAGTTGAAGTTAACAAGTAAATAACTGTATCACATTTAAGTGATTTCTTACCGATAGCCGATTCTTTGGCACCTGCATAACAATACAGGATAATATGATATACTTACTCTGTCTGCACAAATCATTCGTTAGCATGCATCCTGACTACATGGTCATTGGTGAAATTGTACCATAAAGGACTTTCCAACGGGTATTATGACGCACCATTCCACGGTAGGTTGCAAGCCTAGCTGAATGTCCCGTAATATCTCGTGCCACCATAGCACGACCAATATTTCCACCCGGGTCAAATCGGTCCCAGCGCCCCAAGTACCATTCGATGAAACTTACTCAGACTTGTACAAGTACGTCCATGACCATGCGAATGCGTGTCGACTCGATAAACACAACTGCATGGTAAAACAACTGAAAGTAAGCAAAGCCAACAGTTCAACATCTTATCACAATTTTGAGCCGTGTTCAACGACTAATCATTACCATCATTCCACTTGGTGATCTCCATGATCCCAAGCCTCATCATTCCTCATTCATTGATTCATTGCACATTTCTCATAGCATTCCTCTCAACGAGAACCAATAACATTTCATTCATCTCAAAGGAACAAGTAGCTATTCATTCATTTCGTTGGGACAATTGTTATTCACTTCATTGCTTGTATGAAGACAGGCAGCATCTCATTTTTTTACAATAGTTATACAGAGAGTACATGATTCAAGAGTCTCATTCAGTTTATTGCTTTAATAGCATAGCCAGTTCTTCCATCACACCGCATCTCATTATTCAAGTATTTTATTTGTTTCAGCAGCATTAAACATAAGGGACAATGTTATCAATTCATTATCAGGCATCAAATCACATTAGCAGTTCAATAATCATGTGTTGTATATTTCAATAATTATCAGCATAAGCATCTCTATTATTAAGCAACTAAAATATAGGACATTTAGGGACAATTCATAGCATTTTAATACTTCATTTTTTAAGCATGCAGGAATAAGGAGGAAGGAGGGCAGTTCCACTTGCCTTGCATAGTGGTCTTCCTGCTCCGATCACACTTATCTTCCAATGGACATAGCTCCACCGACGAGCCACGTTCCAATACTTAATCCGTCTAGCCAGCTAAGAGAGACTGCATCAGTCTCAACTCTCTTGATCTCCAACACAAGTCACGGTCCAACATCCTGATCCCATCAAACAAGCCAACCAAATGCCTCGCGCGAAGCGGGGCATTACAATCAGCAGCCCTGATAGTTCAGTTACAACAAATTATACGATATTTTTGTGCGTGCAACGCTCCTTCGCGCCAAAACCCCGTGTACATCGTATATGTACCCGCTTATAAATAGAAGAATTCTTCCTTCATTCAGGATCTTTTTGACTGCTTTTTAATTGGCAAACCCAGATCACCCACTCACAGGCATTTAGAGAGTTAGGACAAGTTCTTCTCGTCGTCAGATCGTCAACGGAGTAAAGGAACCACTGCATTGTTTGATCTCTATCGTCACACTTCTCCAGAATCAAACTGTACTTATATATCCTGTTTAGGATTTCTCTTGTACTTTTTCTCGTTTGTAATACAAAAGTTTGTCAACTTTTTATTCCTGACAAACAAAATGGTGACTCTGCTCGGGACTTCCTTTTCCTCTGATGACAAGGTAGTGAGGAATATAACAACAACTTGTTGGGGTCCTCTCAGAAGATGCTGGTCGGACATTTCGATCAGCAAGCTTTTGAGGACTTACTCTAAATGCAACATGAGTCCATCGAAGCAGCTCACAAAGTCGAAGAAGACTCGCCGCACTAGGGTGCCCAAGACTGCTGTGCCAAGCAGTAATCTTGAAGGGGATGCGTCCCAAGCTTCCCAGAACTCAGAAGCACTCTATGCGCCTACACTTACTACTACTTCGGTTCCTCAATCGACTCTGGTTTTTGAGAAGCGCAGTAGGGACTTCCATTCCCAGGCTATACGCCAAACAAAGGTGCATCATAAGGGAAAAGGCGCAGAATCTCATCTATGCAAGGAGCCAATTGCGTAAAAAAGATCCTCTATTTTTGACAGAATTGTCTGTCTCCTTGGTAAGGCCAAGTTGGACTCTGAGTACTACGCACCTTCTAGGGCTCCTACGAAGAAGTCTAAAGCAGTGTGCGCCATGTGTGAACAACGTGCTATGCCAACAGCTAGTCGAAAGAATGCATCGACAGTAATGCGTACAGCTAATAGCACACTATACAGAACTGATTCAGGTGCTCATGTGCCTCGAATGATAAAGTTCCCAAAGCCTCCTGTCACTTGGGCACATGTGTCCGGTTCTTCTGCATTGATAGCACGCCGGATCTTTCTCATTGTTCCGTCTGAAGCAGTTGGCTTTGTTGAATTTGAGGAACTTTCGGAAGTGCTTAGCTGTGAGAGCTATTTCTTCATCGTCGTCCGACTCATTGTCGTCGGAGCTATCTTTGGAGTAGGACTTTGTAGCTTTGAGAGCAAGAGATTTCTCCTTCTCTTTGGTCTTCTCCTTCTCCTTCTCTTGTATGGAGGATTCCTCTTGATCCTTCATATCGAGCTCGTGAGTCATTAGCTTACCCATGAGGGTCTCAAGGTTCATGACTGTTAGATCGTTCCCCTCAATGATTGCGGTAGCTTTAGGACTCCAAGCTTTCGTCAATCCTCTTAAGAATTTTTCTGATCTTTTCATGAGCAGGATATTCCTTACCAAGAGAAGAGAGAGGATTAATAATGTCACCAAAACGAGTAAACATGCAAGTGATAGATTCATCATGCTTCATTTTAAAGGACTCATATTCTTGCGTGAGTCTACTAATCTTGGATTCCTTCACTTGTGAAGTTCCCTCGTGTGTGACTTCAAGTAACTTCCAAATCTCATTGGAAGTCTTGCAAGTAGAGATTCGGTTGAATTCACTACTGTCGAGAGCACAATAAAGAGCATTCATTGCCTTGGCATCTCGACTCGCAAGCTTCTTGGTGTTTTCAGTAAGTGTCCCTGAGGGTGTCAGAAGCAATATCCTCAATAACTATGGAAGGAGTAGGAAGACCATTTATCACACAATCCTATAAATCGAAATCTATGGACTTCAGATAAATGCTCATCCTAATCTTCCAGTAGTTATAGTTGGTTCCATCAAATAGGAGAGACCTATTTGTGGAGTGTCCTTCATTGTGGAAGGTGTTGATACTAGGGTTAGAGGCCATGGATCACTCAAAGGGTGTAAATCCAAATCAAGAGAACAAAGCTCTGATACCAATTGTAGAACCCTAGAGGGGGGGGGGGGTGAATAGGGAGATAAAATAAAACTAGAGCAACAGAAGCAATATATGACAAATAAAAGTAAAGAGTAGGAAGATCAAACACAAGATGTATCCTGGTATTCTCGCTTGAGGCAATCCAGTCCCGGAACTGTCACGCCCCAGTACCGAAATACGGAGACGGACTAGGCCAGCTACTCCATATGAGGTACGTAACGTCATACGGCGATCGTGGCTGTCGAGAGACTAGGGGGTACATGCTACAATCAAGTCTCCTATGGTCCCACAGAGTTCTATGTCTCAATCAATCAAATCACATCAGCAAATAAATGAACATTAAAGATAAAGCAGTAAGGCATCCCCGACGCTTCATCAAAATGATCATGAGAGACTAGCTTTATAATTTAGCTATCTCAGAGAGTCAGGAGTACAAAATTATACACAGCTGCAGTCTGTTTAATTACAATTATGTACTGACACAAAATATCAAGTAATCCGGCTAACAGGTGCCGGTGGCTAAACGCCGCAAAAGTATAAGCAGGAGTGGTGGAGAAGAAAACCCACTCGGGTCCCCGAACCGCCATGCTCCTAGTATGCACCATGGATGTCAGGGAGGAAGATCGTGTCCTCCGGCTCTGCTACGAGATCTGGCCAAACAAAACCAGCGAGGTCAGCCCCGAATAGCAAGTACCGCCAAAGGGGCACAAGAGTTAAGATTAAAAACCCAGTTAAATAGAATGATTGATAATAGTAATACATATGCTACCATTATAGGGTAACGCCACATCCTCGAACCAATATGGCACCCTTACAACCAAACAAGGACAAAAGGTGCCGCATGGAGTCGGGACGCGTCGTACACTATAACTTTCGCATAAGTTAAAGGGTATAAACAATAAAATCTCCTGATCGTGACTTCGGTCGACAGCCTATCGCAGCACAATAACCAACCCAACAATCAAACAAGAACATGGGTTGGATCATGCACCATGATAGACCATGTTCCTCAGTCATTCACAGAAGTAGCACTTCACAACCAGAATAAGTCTTTCGTTCATAACTTCGGTCCACAGCCTATCATAGTACGATAACCAACCCAACAATCAAACAAGAACATGGGTTGGATCACGTACTATGACAGACCGCTTCCCTCAGTTATTTACAGAAGGTAAATAGGAAACATGCAAGTCGTTTTCACGGCCAATCAAGTCTACGAGTTTCTAGTGGAACGAGGTTATCCTCGCGTCATGTTATTAGAAAAATCCTCAGATCGTATCTTTCCAGCAAGGCTAGCCAACCCAGGGGTTCGCGTAGACAGGTGTCATGGAGCACAGGTCCCTCGTGAGGCCACCTTGCCAAGACATGTAATATATAGCAGGAATTAATCGGATACAGTCATCCACTCGTTGCGAATGACACAGTATCCGTGGAGACCAGCCGGCGCGCCAAGACAATATCTCAGGGCGACTGGTGTAACACGATCTCGGGACTCTGCCCTCTCCATGCATCTAGTATATTCAGTTGCCTAGTTTAACCCTAGGTGAAATCTTGGACTCTCATGCTGTGGCCTGCATGATTATCCTCCTAAAGTCGTACTTTAGTACGAGTACCCTAAGTGAGGATCCATGTCAATCAGTATGTCAACATATGCTACCCTCCTTAGTGTAATACATCATTACAAATACGCCACGTGGAGTTACGAGTCATTTGTCGAGCATGAACAAGAACTGGGACATTCAGGTACATGTATCAGGTTGGAACACTTTGTTCTCCGGGGTCACATCAGTGCTCATATCATGCTCGGGACAAAAGGCGTAAGGATATAAAATAGGCATATAATATCTAATAAAATATCAAAAGCATACGCACAACAAGGCAGCGTGGGCGAAAAGTCACGCAAGCTTACACAAGGCAGCGTGCGTAAAAAGTCACGCAGGCTCAAGGAGAGAGCTGCGTGAAAAGTCACGCAGGCTCAAGGGAGAGTGCTGCGTGAAAAGTCACGCAGACTCAAGGGAAGAGCTGTGTGAAAAGTCACGCAGGCTCAAGGGAAACAGCTGCATGAAAAGTCACGCAAGCTCAAGGGAGAGTGCTGCGTGAAAAGTCACGCAGACTCAAGGGAAGAGCTGTGTGAAAAGTCACGCAGGCTCAAGGGAAAGAGCTGCGTGAAAAGTCACGCAAGCTCAAGGGGAAAGAGCTGCGTGAAAAGTCACGCAAGCTCAAGGGGAAAGAGCAGCGTGAAAAGTCACGCAAGCTCAAGGGGAAAGAGCAGCGTGAAAAGTCACGCAAGCTCAAGGGAGACACGCTTCCAACAGGAAACATACCTAAGTCTGCGTACGCAGCGCTAAAGAGCGCGCGTAGCTCAGTATGCGTGAGCTAAGAAGCTCTGCACACTGCTCACTGTCTTCTCCAAACAGCAAGAACACTATGGCAGAACCCAAAACTTCAAAAACATCATAACTTGGTCATCCGAACTCCAAATCCGGATTTCCAAAGTTCCAACTTGGGTGAAATGGAGTTCTCTTCCACATGGAAGCATCAAAAACCCATAAAATCCAACTAAAGTAGATCAAACCATGCAAAATCCGAAAATGATTAAAACTTAGATCTACAAAAATCAAAGCTTCAAAATAGAAATTTCCAAGTTCTAAACTAGTATAGATTGAGGAGAAGAACATGTTTTAGCAAATAGTTTTGTAAGAATCATTAACAAAATAATGGATCCTTCTCTTGAGCAAGTTGGTACTTGCCTTGGTTGGTGGAGGAAGTAAATGAGAAGAAGTAAATGAGAGGAGAGAGAAGGAGATGAGTTATATATATAGAATTCTTGGACCCATGGGTTCATGATGAACCAAAGGGTTCATGATGACCCATTGGTGAACCAAGAATAGGTTACCCAAATGAGCCAAAAACTGTAGGCCCAAATGCAGAAAATATATTAGGAAATAATATTTTGTCGAATATTTTTGGAAAATGCATGAAGAAATACAGCATAATAGATATAGTATAAATTCAAGGTAAATACAATTTATCGGTTTACGTATTAAAATACGTATTCCAGGATTGGGGAGTGACATCTCTACCCTTCTTAGAAAAATTTCGTCCTCGGAATTCCAGCCAAGACAGGATAGTGAAATCAGGGCAAGCAAGGCACAATCATATATATAAGTTAACTATCATAGCAGTTATTATCATACATCACAAGGTGCAAAATAAGCAGGTGCAGAAAAGCATGGAATCGTGTCAATAAGGTGCATAAATATACCTTATTAGTCAAACAAATACGGATAACGAGATCTGATCTCGTCCTCGCGCTCCCAGGTTGACTCTCCCGAAGAGTGATGGTTCCAAGAAACACGGACAAGGCTTATCGTCCGATTCTTGAGTACCTTCTCTCGCCGGTCCAAAATAGATACGGGTTGTTCCTCGTAAGTTAGGTCGGTACCAACGACTAACTCAGAATGATCGAGGACGTGACTCGGATCCGGGACATACCCACGTAATTGGGACACATGAAACACATCATGTATGCCAGTTAACGAAGGCGGAAGGGCAAGTCGATAAGCCACATCACCTACCCGAGCGAGAATCTTAAAAGGACCAACGTATCTTGGACTAAGCTTTCCTCGGGTTCCAAATCTGATGATACCCCGAGTAGGCGAAATCCGTAGAAACACTTGGTCGCTAACTCTGAACTCTAGGGGCCTACGATGCTGATCTGCCCAATGACGATGTCGGTCCTGTGCAACTCGAAGGCGCTCTCTGACCAACTTAACTATCTCCACAGTCTGCGTGATCATCTCTGGTCCCAACAACTTCCGTTCTCCGACGTCGTCCCATGCCAAAGGGGACCTGCACTTCCTTCCGTACAATGCTTCGAACGGGGCCATCTGAATGCTAGCCTGATAGCTGTTGTTATAGGAGAACTCCACTAGATGAAGGTGATCCTTCCAAGATCCGCCAAAATCCAAGGTACACGCCCGTAGCATATCTTCTAATGTCTGAATGGTTCTTTCTGATTGCCCGTCAGTTTGTGGATGATAAGCAGTACTGAATCATAACTTGGTTCCCAAACTTTGGTGCAAGCTCCGCCAAAAATGGGAAGTAAACCGCATATCCCGATCTGATACTATACTAACTGGAACACCGTGCTGCCTTACTATCTGCTTCATGTATATTTTCGCTAACTGCTCAGTAGTCTGTCCAACTCGGAAGGGAAGGAAATGAGCAACCTTCGTGAGTCGATCTACTATTACCCAGACTGCATTCTTGCCAGCTGGGGATCTAGGTAAACCGGTCACAAAATCCATCGTGATGTGCTCCCATTTCCATTCTGGGATAGGAAGCGGCTGTAGCAACCCTGCTGGTCTCTGCTGCTCGGCTTTCACCTGCTGACATACCAAACACTTGGATACAAATCTCGCTATCTCTCTTTTCATGCCATTCCACCAAAAGAACTGCCTGATATCTCGATACATCTTCGTTCCTCCTGGATGAATGGAGTAAATAGAACTATGAGCTTCGGACATAACTTCTTGCCGAAGGTCTCCACTCGGTACACAGAGTCTGTTTCCAAACCTGAGCGTACCATCTTCATGAATCACTAACTCCTTCCTACGGCCTGATTCACACTCCGATCGCAACTTCTGAATCTGTGGATCTCCTGCTTGTGCTGCCCTTATCCTCTCTACTAAGGTTGACTGAATTTGCATACTGGTCATTCTTCCTATATCCCTTGGCAAAACTACTTCGATTCCCATACTCTGAAGGTCATCTAAAATATGCTTCTGCGAGGTCAAGATAAAGGCACTGTCTCTCCTACTCAGTGCATCTGCAACTACATTCGCCTTGCCTGGGTGATACTGAAGATCTAAATCAAAATCCTTCAGCAGTTCTAACCATCTTCTTTGTCTCATGTTCAAATCTCGCTGCGTGAATACGTATTTCAAACTCTTATGATCAGTATAGATCTCTACCCGATCCCCGTATAAATAATGCCTCCACAACTTGAGTGAAAACACCACAGCTGCTAACTCCAAATCGTGAGTCGGGTAATTTTTCTCATGGTCTCGAAGCTGCCGAGACGCATATGCTATCACTTTTCCATGCTGCATCAATACACATCCAAGACCCTTCCCTGATGCGTCACAATATACGGTAAAGCCTCCTGCTCCTACTGGAAGTGTCAAGATCGGGGCTGAGATCAATCTCTTCTTCAATTCTTCAAATGATGCCTGACAGCTAGCTGACCAAACAAACTCTACGTCCTTGTGCGTCAAACGCGTTAAGGGCGCAGAGATCTTGGCAAAGTCTGCCACGAACCTTCTGTAGTAACCAGCTAATCCTAAGAAACTTCGCACTTCTGCAACCGTTCTCGGAACTGGCCAATGCTCTACGGCCTCATTCTTCTTCGGATCCACTGACACTCCTGCCCCAGAAATTACATGCCCCAGGAACGAAATGTGATCTAACCAAAATTCACACTTGTCAAGCTTCGCATAAAGTTGATGCTCCCTCAATGTCTGTAAGACAGTCCTAAGATGTTTCTCATGCTCTTCTTCACTGCTGGAATAGACAAGAATGTCATCTATGAACACCACCACAAATTTATCCAAATACGGCAGAAAGATGCAGTTCATTAAATCCATGAATACTGCGGGGGCGTTGGTTAGTCCAAAGGGCATTACTAAAAACTCATAATGCCCATATCTAGATCTGAATGCTGTCTTCGGTATGTCTTGCTCCCGGACTCTTACTTGATAGTATCCTGACCGAAGATCGATCTTGGAAAAGACGCTGGCCTTGCTCAACTGGTCGAACAGGTCATCAATCCTTGGTAGTGGGTACTTATTCTTCACTGTTACTGCATTCAGCTTGCGGTAGTCGATGCACATCCTCGTCGATCTATCCTTCTTGGGAACTAGAATCACTGGTGCGGCCCAGGGCGATTTACTGTCTCGAATGAATCCCTTAGACTTCAACTCTTCTTCATGTTGATACAACTTATCCTGCTCTGACGGCGACATTCTGTAAACTCTATCTGCAATTGGCCTCGTTCCAGGGTTCAACTCAATGCTAAATTCTACCTCTCTGACTGGGGGTATCCCTGGGAGCTCATCAGGGAAGACGTCAAAAAAATCTTCGACCACTCTCGGAATCTGTCCTGGCTCTGACACTGCTGCTGAGATGACGCCTCCGGCCTGATTCTTCAAGGTTCGAGTAAAGATGAACTGCTCCATCCCAGGAATGCTGAATATGACCCTACCTCCTCTACAATCAATTATCGCATGACTGTCTCTCAACCAGTCCATGCCAAGAACAACATCAAAATTCCCCATAGGGAATTCAATCAATGATGCGGGCAGTAAATGCCCACACACCTCCACCGGACATGAAAAGTGCACTCTGCTAACTTCTACGAGCCCATTGCCGGTGAGTATATCCATCCTCTCCGGCAATGCCTCAAACTCTAATCCAATCCGTGTAGCATATTGTGCAGAGATGAATGAATGAGTAGCGCCTGAATCAAATAATGCTACAGCGGGAAATGAGGTGACGAGAATTTTACCTGCCACCACGTCACTAGACGCTAGAGCCTCTCCCAAGGATAATGTGAGAGCCTGGCCCCGCGGAGCCCCTTGTTGCGGCCTTCCTCGACCATGCTGTGGCTGCCTCTGAGGGCCTTCGGCTTCCTGTGCTTGGCGGAACATCTGAGCCTGCGTTGGTAGACGCTGGGCTAGGGGCCTTACTGCTAATACTGGCCCTCCACTCGGGGTTGCCACCGGAGCTGGTAACGATAGAAACTGCTGAGCTGGCCCTCCTGGCCTCTGCATCACAGGATAAGTGGAGATACGGTGGTCTGAACTACCACACCTCAAGCATAAGCCATTCGCTGACCGGCACACCTCCCTCGTGTGCCCTGCCTTCCCATAGAAGGTACAGCCCTGGGGTGCTCCCTGACGCTGCTGCTGGTTCCTCGGCTGCTGATGCCGAACTGGCGCTGTATTAGTTGACACGACCGCCCTCCACGGCGCTCCTGCATCATGAATACGTACACCGGGTGCTGGTGCCGATGTTCGCTGCATTGCTCCTCCTCCAACCTGGGAATGAGATCTCTTCTGACCTCCAGTCCTCGATGCTAACCTCTGCTGGGTAAGCTCGTGCCTACGAGCTGCCGTCAAAACAGCGTCGAACGTCTGGTAGTCGTGTCCTTCCACAAGCTGTAATAGTTCCAAATAAAGTCCCTGCTGGAACCTTACAGCTTTCTTTGGCTCCGTTGCCACCATTGCTGGTGCGAAATGACACAATCTGCAGAACTCTGCGGCATACCCATCTACGGTCTTGCCTGCTTGCTTGAGACTGATAAACTTCTGCTGGAGCTCATATCGAGCTAATACGCCAAAATACTTGGCCTTGAATCTGTCACTGAAGGTGGTCCAACAAACAGGGCGTCTTATACCAACTTCTTCTGAAGCCCACCAGTCGCGGGCAAGATCCTGAAGTACTAATTTGACCTGATCAACCTTCTCATCATCTGGAACCTTGGCTGTCACAAGAATGGCTTCGATGTCTTGAATCCAGGCATCCGCAGTGATAGCATCCTCCGTGCCGTCAAAATACCTCGGGTTCAAGCGACGGAACCTTTCTGATGCTCCCGAGTCAACCCCGGCACTCCTCTCAAGAGCTAACTGAATCCCCTGGTTCAGCAACACGTTCTACTCCTGCTGCCGAGTCTGTTGCTGTTGGTGAGTGACAAGAAACCCTCGGATGATCTCCAGGAGTTCTACGGCATCTGGTACTGCCGTTGCTGCTGGTGCTGCAGGAGTTTCAATAACCTGCGGCTGTACTGCCTCTGGTTCCATTTCTGCTCGTGCCTACACTGGAGAAGGTTCTCTCCCCTGTTGCTGCCCAGTCGAGCCATGCTCTTGCTGCTCTTCCTTATGGGCCTCACCCGCTACTGAGAATGAAGCACCCCTATAGAGAAGAATATAAGATTATCAAGTCCGGACGAGGAAGATTTCGAGGATGCAAGTCAGGTGAGAGATCAAGGCAAGGACAGAGAATTCGAAACAGAATTTTAAGGAGAACAAGTTTTGATTGAGACTCCTAATAATTCGCAATACCCCACAAGTCTGAAAATCAGACCTGCATGGGCCACCACTAAAACCTTGTCACGCCCCAGTACCGAAATACGGAGACGGACTAGGCCAGCTACTCCATATGAGGTACGTAACGTCATACGGCGATCGTGGCTGTCGAGAGACTAGGGGGTACATGCTACAATCAAGTCTCCTATGGTCCCACAGAGTTCTATATCTCAATCAATCAAATCACATCAGCAAATAAATGAACATTAAAGATAAAGCAGTAAGGCGTCCCCGACGCTTCATCAAAATGATCATGAGAGACTAGCTTTATAATTTAGCTATCTCAGAGAGTCAGGAGTACAAAATTATACACAGCTGCAGTCTGTTTAATTACAATTATGTACTGACACAAAATATCAAGTAATCCGGCTAACAGGTGCCGGTGGCTAAACGCCGCAAAAGTATAAGCAGGAGTGGTGGAGAAGAAAACCCACTCGGGTCCCCGAACCGCCATGCTCCTAGTATGCACCATGGATGTCAGGGAGGAAGATCGTGTCCTCCGGCTCTGCTACGAGATCTGGCCAAACAAAACCAGCGGGGTCAGCCCCGAATAGCAAGTACCGCCAAAGGGGCACAAGAGTTAAGATTAAAAACCCAGTTAAATAGAATGTTTGATAATAGTAATACCTATGCTACCATTATAGGGTAACGCCACAACCTCGAACCCATATGGCACCCTTACAACCAAACAAGGACAAAAGGTGCCGCATGGAGTCGGGACGCGTCGTACTCTATAACTTTTGCATAAGTTAAATGGTATAAACAATAAAATCTCCTGATCGTGACTTCGGTCGACAGCCTATCGCAGCACAATAACCAACCCAACAATCAAACAAGAACATGGGTTGGATCATGCACCATGATAGACCATGTTCCTCAGTCATTCACAGAAGTAGCACTTCACAACCAGAATAAGTCTTCCGTTCATAACTTCGGTCCACAGCCTATCATAGTACGATAACCAACCCAACAATCAAACAAGAACATGGGTTGGATCACGTACCATGACAGTCCGCTTCCCTCAGTTATTCACAGAAGGTAAATAGGAAACATGCAAGTCGTTTTCACGGCCAATCAAGTCTACGAGTTTCTAGTGGAACGAGGTTATCCTCGCGTCATGTTATTAGAAAAATCCTCAGATCGTATCTTTCCAGCAAGGCTAGCCAACCCAGGGGTTCGCGTAGACAGGTGTCATGGAGCACAGGTCCCTCGTGAGGCCACCTTGCCAAGACATGTAATATATAGCAGGAATTAATCGGATACAGTCATCCACTCGTTGCGGATGACACAGTATCCGTGGAGACCAGCCGGCGCGCCAAGACAATATCTCAGGACGACTGGTGTAACACGATCTCGGGACTCTGCCCTCCCCATGCATCTAGTATATTCAGTTGCCTAGTTTAACCCTAGGTGAAATCTTGGACTCTCATGCTGTGGCCTGCATGATTATCCTCCTAAAGTCGTACTTTAGTACGAGTACCCTAAGTGAGGATCCATGTCAATCAGTATGTCAACATATGCTACCCTCCTTAGTGTAATGCATCATTACAAATACGCCACGTGGAGTTACGAGTCATTTGTCGTGCATGAACAAGAACTGGGACATTCAGGTACATGTATCAGGTAGGAACACTTTGTTCTCCGGGGTCACATCAGTGCTCATATCATGCTCGGGACAAAAGGCGTAAGGATATAAAATGGGCATATAATATCTAATAAAATATCAAAAGCATACGCACAACAAGGTAGCGTGGGCGAAAAGTCACGCAAGCTTACACAAGGCAGCGTGCGTAAAAAGTCACGCAGGCTCAAGGAGAGAGCTGCGTGAAAAGTCACGCAGGCTCAAGGGAGAGTGCTGCGTGAAAAGTCACGCAGACTCAAGGGAAGAGCTGTGTGAAAAGTCACGCAGGCTCAAGGGAAATAGCTGCGTGAAAAGTCACGCAAGCTCAAGGGAGAGTGCTGCGTGAAAAGTCACGCAGACTCAAGGGAAGAGCTGTGTGAAAAGTCACGCAGGCTCAAGGAAAAGAGCTGCGTGAAAAGTCACGCAAGCTCAAGGGGAAAGAGCTGCGTGAAAAGTCACGCAAGCTCAAGGGGAAAGAGCAGCGTGAAAAGTCACGCAAGCTCAAGGGGAAAGAGCAGTGTGAAAAGTCACGCAAGCTCAAGGGAGACACGCTTCCAACAGGAAACATACCTAAGTCTGCGTACGCAGCGCTAAAGAGCGCGCGTAGCTCAGTATGCGTGAGCTAAGAAGCTCTGCACACTGCTCACTGTCTTCTCCAAACAGCAAGAACACTATGACAGAACCCAAAACTTCAAAAACAACATAACTTGGTCATCCGAACTCCAAATCCGGATTTCCAAAGTTCCAACTTGGGTGAAATGGAGTTCTCTTCCACATGGAAGCATCAAAAACCCATAAAATCCAACTAAAGTAGATCAAACCATGCAAAATCCAAAAATGATTAAAACTTAGATCTACAAAAATCAAAGCTTCAAAATAGAAATTTCCAAGTTCTAAACTAGTATAGATTGAGGAGAAGAACATGTTTTGGCAAATAGTTTTGTAAGAATCATTAACAAAATAATGGATCCTTCTCTTGAGCAAGTTGGTACTTGCCTTGGTTGGTGGAGGAAGTAAATGAGAAGAAGTAAATGAGAGGAGAGAGAAGGAGATGAGTTATATATATAGAATTCTTGGACCCATGGGTTCATGATGAACCAAAGGGTTCATGATGACCCATTGGTGAACCAAGAATAGGTTACCCAAATGAGCCAAAACTGTAGGCCCAAATGCAGAAAATATATTAGGAAATAATATTTTGTCGAATATTTTTGGAAAATGCATGAAGAAATACAGCATAATAGATATAGTATAAATTCAAGGTAAATACAATTTATCGGTTTACGTATTAAAATACGTATTCCAGGATTGGGGAGTGACAGGAACTCTCTCCGGCTTAAATCCACTATTTAATCAAATAGGACACACGAGTTTGGATCCTAAGAACTCGCCAACTTCAACACGAGTTTGGATCCGAAGACTCGCCAACTTCAACACACGAGTTTTCTTACGAAGGCTCGCCAACTTCAAACAAATGAGAAGAGAACTTGTTGATCTTCTAACACGTGAAGATCGAAGATTACAACTCGCAAATACTCTAGCACTTTGGGAAAGGATGACAATTTGAAAGCTTGGTGGAGTATTAATGGTGAAGCTCTTTTGTGGTTGAGAAAATTTAAAGCTTGTAAGAGATAGTCTTTAAGAGGAGAGAGTGAAACTCCTTTTATACAAATCCAAAGTCATAAAGGCAAATCAGCCGTCAACCAGATTATCCGTCGAATTTCAGCGAAAATCCGTCGGATTATCCGGTCAATAGTAACGGTCATAAAAAGAGTCGTTAGATGCATTAAATGCACTTACCAGATGCCGTTGGATTTGAATTCAAAAGTAGCAAATAAGTCAAGCGGATTATCCGTCGGATTTCAGCGGAAATCCGGCGGATGATCCGAACACTAGCTTACAGACTTGCTGTGAGAGGCTCGGATTATCCGTCGGACTTCCGCGGATGTCCGTCGGATGATCCGAACATTTGGCTCACTAACTTGCTGTGAGCGATCGGATTATCCGGCAGATTTATGCGGAAGTCCGTCGGATTATCTGAACATTGGCTCACTGACTTGCTGTGAGCGATCGGATAATCCGGCGGATTTCCGCGGAGGTCCGTCGGATGATCCGATCAATGTCTCACTAACTTGCTGTAAGTGATCGGATTATCTGACGGATTTGTCCGGAAATCCGACGGATTTTCCGCCTCTTTTGAATGACTATTTCACCATTTTCTTTCTTTAACATTGTCATCCTAACAAAGTACGTACAAAAATTTCCTAGACATTTACAGACTCAGGAAAAGAACAAGGAGAAGAACCGTCTTCTTTGTAGTCTCCAAGCTACTTCATAGTCTTTGGCAAATCTGATAAAGGAGAAATGCAGAGCTCCATGGTCTTTGATTAGCGTCATGGAATGGAGAATCCTTTCTTCTATTCTTGCCTGTGAAAAGTACAAACTAAAGACGTACAAGGGTTATTGTGAACAATAATCAAAATCGATGTGCCAACATATGTTACACCCCCAACAACTCCGGAGAGTTTGGAAGCCAAAGTCGTGATGTAGTTTCACTCATCGAATTCCTTAGTTTGGGATTTCGATACTAGCATCGGCCAAGCCTTCAAGAGGTTATTTTCGGTCAATATGACCTCGATAAATCCTACAGTAGACGATGAAGACCAAGCGCTGGAGTTCTTTAAAGAAGAACCCTGAGATCAGTGGAAGTAGTGCTTTGAGCAACGAGAACCTCCTACCGAAGAAGAGGTCGTGCAAATCGACTTAGGAAACGAGTCTTCATCTTAGCCCATCGTCATTAGCAAAAGTTTGACATGAGAAGACAGAGAGTCTTTGATACGACTTATCCAAGACTACATCGATATCTTTGCCTAGAGCTTTGAGGATATGCTAGGGCTAGACCCACTGGTCGTAATACATAAGCTTAAAACTTGGCCATATTCTAAACCGGTCAAACAGCAACAGCGCAATTTCGCCTTGATGTCATAGATGCTATTAAAATTGTGGTGAATAAGCTTATCACCAACAGATTCATTCACGAAGAGCAACACCCAAATTGGGTAGCCAATATTGTTCCTGTCACCAACAAGAATGGGAAGACTCGAGTCTGCATAGACTTCAGGGATCTCAACTCGACATGTCCAAAAGACGAGTTCCCCCTCCTAATCACACATGTAATGATCGATAATACTTGTGGTTTAGAACGCATGTCATTATGGACAAATTTTTAGGCTACAACCAGATCAAAATGTGTCATAACGATGAAAAGTATACTTTATTCCGAACACTAGAAGGAATCTACTATTACACAGTAATGTCTTTCGATTTGATGAATGTTGGGGCAACATATCAGTGGACTATGAGCACTATATTTCGCAAACACCTACGAAAAAAGGTGGAAAGTTACGTAGACGACATGGTTGTTAAAAGTCAGAGGAAGGCCGACCACTTGGAGGACCTGAGAACAATGTTCGACTTAATGTGGGCACATCAGCTAAAAATAAATCAAACAAAGTCTTTCCTGGGGTTTGCAGTGGAAAGTTCTTAGGTTTTATTGTTACAGCCAAGGATATTCATATTAACCTTGACAAGACCAAAGCCATTCTGGATATGGCACCACCAAAGAATCTCCGTAAGCTTCGTAGCTTACAAGGATGCATAGCGTACATCCAAAGATTAATAGCAAATCCTTTCGGGCGATACCAACCCTTCACTAAGCTAATGAAGAATGGAGTTTCTTATGTCTGGACCAGCGAATATCAACAAGCATTCGATGACATCAAGAACTATCTCACCAGCCCCCCAGTAGTCCTGGTAGCCACGGTCATGGGAAGGCCCTTCTTACTTTATGTTCGTACTATGGAAAATTCATTCGGTGCCTTGCTAGCCCAGAAAAGTGATGCCGGTCACGAGCAGGTAATCTACTATTTGAGCAAGACCATGATTGGTGTCGAACATCGGTATAATCCTATTGAAAAGGCTTGCTCTGGTCTTTGCTATTCAAAAGACCCGTCATTACGTAGCTGGGCAGACAATCCATGTCATTTCTAGGTTCAATTCCCTTAAAGTCCTCATGACTAATCCAGGAGCGCTAAACTCACGGTAAGACACATGGGCAATTCTGCTATCACCCTATAACATGGTGTTCGTCCCATAATAGTCGATTAAGGGCCATGCATTGGTCGATTTCTTGGTATCATATTCTGTTCTGGAAACATCAAAGCTCTATGATGGTATTCCAGAAGAAGTCTTGGAGCCCAACACGGTCACGAAAGATCCCGTTTGGTGGATGTTCTTTGACGGTGCCTCTTGAACATGCCCCAAAGGCGAAATTATTACAGGAGTTTGAGTGGTCCTAGTTACTCCTGAGGGCCTAATCATTCCTCGCACAAATTTTCTTATGGAATTATGCAACAACAATGTCGCCGAGTACAACGCCCTTATCATCGGAGTCCAGCTTGCTAAGAAGTTGGGAGTCGACTACTTAGAGGCTTATGTCAAAACTGATAATAAATTAGGTTAGAGGCTAATATGAGGTCCAACATTAGGACCTGGTCCCTTACCATCAGGTGACAATCGACGTCATCTCTACCATTTACTTGGTTCTTTATAGAACATGTACCACGCTTGCAAAATCTAGAAGCCGAGGGTCTCGCCCCTTCTTTAGCAGCTCCCACCGGGACACAGTACTCCACCATTATGATGGGTCGAGAATTGGTTTGCCCAAAGAATAACCTATGCATGTGTCTGAGCTATTCTGTACAGACAGACGCTAATGTTGACATTAGAGATTGGCAATTCCTATTCATAGACTATACGGTCTACGGAATCCAACCCGAGGACTCAAAAGAAGGTACATTCATTAAAAGATGCTTGCTTCGATTCTATTACGATGCGGCTACTAAACTGCGGTATCGTCGTTCATACGATGGACTCCTCCTTCGGTGTCATGCCGAAGCAGAAGAAGCACTCCAAAAAACACACGATGGCACTTGCGGAGCTCATCAATCTGGTCCTAAGTTGCAGGACCGACTACGAGTATGGTCTACTATTGGCCCACAATGATGGCAGATGCTGTTGATTATGCTAAGAAGTATCAGGTATGTCAGCTGCATGCTGACCTCGTCCATCAACCCTCCAAATTCCTGCACCCCACGACTGTAGCATGGCCATTCGAAGCATGGAAATGGATATCATTAGGCCAATTAGTCCTACAAAGGACATCGTTTTATCCTCGCCATTACTAACTACTTCTCTAATGGGTGGAGACGATACCGCTGGTGGAGGTGAAAACCTTGAACTTGATCAACTTAATTATGTACCACATTATTTACTACTTCAGAGTTCCCCAAAGAATGATTTACGATAATGACCCCAGTTTGTGAGATATGCTTTCCATCGGTTTGTGATAAAAACCAAATAAAAATATAGCATCGACAGCCAATTATCCAGCAGCGAATGGGCTAGCTAAAGCGTTTAAGAAGACAATCGTTAAACTACTCTAGAAGGTCGTTTCATCCAATAAATATGACTGGGTTAAAAATCTAGGCGAATGTCTATGGGCGTACCGTACTACTGTCCGGACACCTACGTGCAATACACCATTATACCTTTGTAGAAGCATGGAAAAGGACGAGAAAAGCCCATGCGGCTCCAAACAGAAGGAGCCTCATGCGGCTCAGGAATCCTTCAGAACGTTATGCGGCTCGGAACTCCCCAACAGCTCCATGCGGCTTAGGCAAAGACACGTGGCCATACGCTGTCCGCTTCTACAGCTGGCCATAAAGCAGCCTCACAATTAATTACTCTGATGACAGCTCTGACGCAATGAATGACAACTCTGACGCAATGAATGACAACTCTGACGCCATGAATGACAACTCTGACACAATGAATGACAGCTCTGACATAAAGCTGAAATAATGATGGCGTGCTCCTTGGGAAAAGAAGAAAATCTCTTATAAACTGGCAGGATCCGTCGAGTCCCAAGCACCCCTATGCGGCCGTCATCTTCATGCGGCTGCTACCCCCATGCGGTTGCCCGCTTCATGCGGCTGCTTTCTTCATGCGGCTGCCCGCTTCTTGCGGCTGCTTCCTTCATGCGGCTGTCCGTTTCATGCGGCTGCTTCTTTCATGCGGCTATCCGCTGCATGCGGCTGCTTCCTTCATGCGGCTACTCGCTGCATACAGCTGCTTCCTCCATGCAGCTGCCCGCTTCATGCGGCTACCTCCTTCATGCGGCTGCTAGCTTCATGCGGCTAGGATCGTGGGGGCCACCCGTATGCGGTTCACTTAGAGACCGCATTCATGCGGCTCTGTCAGGATGTCCCACTCACGACAGTTAAGACACGTAGCGGTCCTCATGACAGTTGAGACACGTGGCGATCCTCATGACAGTTGAGACACATGGCTGTCTTATCCCCTCGGAATTACGGCTGCTCACAAATCATAACAACCAAATTTAGTGCAATCACCATTATTACTCAAATCAAATCAGATTTGTTATAATTAAGCAAATTGGACACGCGGCAGGAGATCCGAGTTTATCACAAAGATTATGGCAATCAGCAATAATTGTCCAATCGAATTTGGCGCAATCAAGAATTAATTGCCCAAATGTGATGCAAACAAGATCAATGGTCCAGATTATTGGCCGCCGACTTTTCAAGGGACAATCATTGCAAACCCTAATGATCACACCCCACTCCTATAAACAGCAAGGTGTCATTCCCTTGCAAAAGGATCCGATACGAAAAAAAAATATATAGCAAGGTGCCATTCCCTTGCAAAAGAGAACCTCCCCACCCGGCTGAACACACAGAGAGACAAAGGCGCGCACAGAAGAGTCTTCCCATCCTGAGAGCATTTCTTCGTCAGAGCCAAGGCTACGTCCGATCGTCCAAGGAGTAAGGCAGAGCTGTCGTCGCTTTCTCGAGCCTCTATCGTCACCCCCCAGAATCAAAAATAAACAATCGTACATAGATTGCTGTACCTAGGTTTCCATTCCTAGGCTTTCTTTATGCGAGCGAGTTTGTATTATGAGTCTAAGTTCAGTCCTTCTATAAAATTGTTTTGTACTTTTACAATCAATGGCAAACACGATGGCGACTCTGCTGGAGAAAAACTTCTCCACGGCTGAGGAGTTGGTGACGCAATCGAACGCAGCCAAACTTGGCTCCACTCAACAAATGCTGGTCGCCCGGTTCGACCAGCAGGCGTTTGAAAAAATGCTCTCCGACGGGAGCGCTGGCCCGGTCCAGCGGCGAGCCCGCACGAAGAAGGCCCGCAAGGAGGGGAGGCCCAAATCATTCGCTCCTTCCCAAGCTCTCGAAGAAGTACTCTCTGTTGCCCGAGACAGCGGAGAAGTGTCGCTTGTGGCCCCACTTCAGACCATAGAAGACTCTGTTGTCCCCAAGTTCGGCAGAAGAAAACACTATGATGCTGGACTTGCAGGGGCAAAGAGGAACTCTATGCAGTCCAAGCCGCATAAGGGCGCCAACCGTAAGGAGAAGGCTCATGCGGCCGCAACTGCCAACCGCATGGAGAAAACTCATGCGGCCACAAAAGTCAGCGGCATGCAGAAAGCCCATACGGCCAGAACTGCTAGTCGCATGCAGGCAGCCTGCACGGCCATGACTTCTAACCGCATACAGAAGGTTCATGCGGCCACAAAGGATAGCAGCATGCAGACAGCCTGCACGGGCACGACTTCCAGCGGCATCCCTAAGGTTCATACGGCCGGCCACCACTTCTAGCCGCATACAGAAGGCTTATGCGGCCACAAAGGATAGACGCATGCAGACAGCCTGTACGGCTACTGATCCCAGCCGCATACCATCTATCTCATGCGGCTCACGGTCAGTCTTCGACCGCCTCTTAGACGATCCTGATCCCAGATGCTCTCATGTGCCAATCTTCGTGGACTCTTCCTACTATGCACTCTCAGGTGCTATAAGGAAGAAGTCTCGGGCAGCACGGGCTCGACGAGCTCAGTCGGCTGTCCCAACTTCTGACTATCAGGACGTCCCGCTGACTATTACGCAGGCCCCTGATGGAAGGTTGTACAGAACTACCCGTGTCCAGCCCCCGGCGGCCAACAAACGAGATAGTTATCAAGAATCTCCCAATAAGGATCAGGGGCAAGTACTCGTGCTACCCCTACATCAGGGAGTAGGCAGGAGGTCAACACACTAAGTCAACACACTCATGTGCTTAGGACTCCCAAGCCCACAAAACAGGTGACTTGTGCAACGTGATTCGTCACAAGCGCAAGAAAAGAGACGAAGATTTGATGTACAGAGAGTCCTGTCAAGGACATCGATGCACCCAAGTCATTGTCAACTGCTGCTGCAACAAGGCAGCAGTACAAAAAGACCGGCGGTCCGTCTTCCAAAGGTTGCAACACCCAAGCTCAGAAGACGGGGCGCTTCTCGTCGCCTCTTGCAATTCTGCTCTGAAGATTCCTGGCAGCGGTAGAGGAAAGAAAACAAATGTCTCCATCCCGAAAATTTCAACTGGCGTAACCAAGAAACTCTCTTCTAAGTGGTTGTCTACCACCGTCACAGGAGGAGTTTACCAAGGTACCCGTTCAAAGACGACATCTGCCACACTTGGATGCACTGGAGCCGGGGGTAGCACTCCTCCAAATATCCACGACAATCCGGTGTTCCAAGAAGACAATCCAGGGGAAACGGTTCACCCAACAGATGCAGCAGATCCCGACGTCCCCGAGGACGTCCATAATTCTCAAGACGAGGCAAGCTCTGAAGCTGGGGGTACCACTCTTTCTGAGTCCAAACCAGAGAAGAACATCCCCATATACCCTGACGACTTCTCTGTACAAGGGTATGACTCAGAGGGCACGTCCTCTACCGTTCCTTCCATCTCTCCTCATGTTAGGACGGTATTCATGACGAACAGCAACGAGGACGGCGCCAGTGATCGCCAATGCATCGACACTTTGGAGGCCATACTGCATGCCTTGGTCAAGTCCGTGGACGAGATCAAAGCGGCCCTTCCAACTCTGCAAGAAAGAACGCCTGGCCAAACAAGTTTGGGTCCTACGGTCAATGCGGATTCGAATTCAACCGCACCAAACCCGGGTGATAATCCTCCTGAGATATCGGCCCCCACCGCTGTAGAGGAGGCCAGGGAGGCAAAAAGGGAGGTCCAGGAGCTCCGGGCCAAGTTCCATGCCCGAGAAAACTGCCAAGACCTCAGGATACGACAACCGTATCCTGCTGCGTGGAGAGATGTTCCCTTCCCACCAAAATATAAACCATTCCACATCAATCCATATGATGGGAAGACATCTGCAAGCAGGTACATCACCTACTTTGAATTCATAATCGACCATCTGCCTCATGATGACGCCATCCTCACACGGCTGTTCATTGGAGCATTGGAAGGGGTCGCCTACGACTGGTACCGCAACTTGTCGGACAACTGCATCCATTCTTTCACCGGCTTCAAACGTATGTTCCTGGAGAGGTTCTATGAAGTAGGACAAGACGTGACAATATCCACCCTCGTAGACGTTGTTCAGGGAGAGAAGGAGCTGACAAGGAACTATATCGAGCGGTTTTGCCAAACTGCGATGAAGTTGCCTTCCGGTAACCCGGATTCCTTCTTAATTGAAATTTGCCAAAAGAGGTTGCTTCCCACAATTAGCCTCTGGATGGGCAAAAGTCAGTTTAAGGATTGGAAGACTTTCATTATTAGCGCCACTAGTGCAGAAGACAAATTGAAGAAAGCTCGCCAATTGGGATTGCATGTCTCGGAAGGAGAAGACAAAGGCAAATGCCCTAACACCAACAGCAACAATGGGGGTAATCCCTCCAACAATTGAGACAATAAGGGCAAACAGGCTATGGTGGCCGACACAGCGTCGAAGCCTGAACCGAAGCCAGTAGAGAAGCAGTGGCCTCAGATGACCTATTCCTTCGAAGACGGCCATGTCAAGCCCATCTTGGACATGCTCATACAAGGCGGCCGAATTCAGCTCCCTCCTCTAAGATGTGAACCTCGACCTGCAGAAATAGAGAACCCCAAGTACTGCCACTACCATCGCTACGTCCACCATGCTACACATGACTGATACCAACTGAAGCGATACATCCAGCATCTCATCGATTCTAAGGCCCTGGCCATTGATTTCGAAGAGGTGACTGTAGCAGCCAACATGGTGTCAGTACAATTTGGCAACTTCCCTCCGATAGAGACTCAAGATGGAGTAGTGCCTGTCCCCAGAGCAAAGATGGAGGTCGCCAACCTTCCACCTCCCCGAGACCGGGCTGCTGGCCTATTGCCCCTTACCACATCACGGGGGGAGATCATGTGGGTCCATCCAGACTTGGTACCTGAGGTGACTCAGTCTGCACCTCCCTCCACCAGCAAAAAGAAGAATAGGAAAGTCAAATCATGCCACACAATCTCGACAGATGTCGAAGAAGCTACTGCTGTTGTTACCCGCTCCGGCGCACAAACCCAACCTCCACCAGGTAACTCGGCTGAAGATCATCAGCCAATAGCTGCTGATGCTCCTGGACCCTTGCAGCCTTCGACGACCGATAAGCCTAGGCTAAAGGAGAATTGATTCGACATGCCGCTCCGAAAAGAGACGCCTCATGGGCTGGAGAGACCCTACAACTTCGATATCTTGGCACAATTGGCTAACACACCGGCCAAATTGTCGCTATACGAGCTCCTGAGACTCTCCAAGGACGTTCGCGTTGTACTTAGCGAGGCACCCCAGAATGCCGACGCATATCTGGCTCAATCCAATCTCACTGGGGAAAACTCGCCTGCAGATCTCCAGGACAGCGCTTGCACAGGCGCAATGCCCAACATCGTCTTCACTCCACAGGATATGCTTATCAAGACCAACCTGCATGATTGCCCTCTGTATTACACTGTGTACATTAGCGATATCAAGGTGGACCGGATGCATATTGACCCCGGTTCCTCCATAAGCATCATTCTGAAGAGCCTACTACATCATCTGTCCATCCCAATGCATCGTTTGATGCCAACAAGCACTGCCATCAGTGGTTTCAATTCAGGCAGAAGCTATCCGATCAGGAAGATTCGCTTGAAGTGCCAAATCAACGATCTTCAGTCAGAAGTGACCTGTTATGTCATAGATGCGGATACTTCCTATAGTATTCTCCTGGGGCGTCCTTGGATACATAATTACATGATCGTGCCCTCCACACTGCACCAGTGCTTCAAGTACGTGACAAGCACGGCTTCGTGAGGACAGAATTTGTCGACATCGATCCCTTCAAAGGGGTCGAATCCTACTACTCAGATTCATGTTTGTATGAGAAGTCAAAAAAGCATCTCGTCGAAGGAGATACTCAAGCTCAAACTGAGGCAGCATCTGGATCAGAAGAACCTCTGACGATCCACCTCCAAGCCCGCAAGCCTGGCATAACTGCGCCCCTTACAGCCACTCTGCATAAGGACGCAATCAGCCTCTCTGCACAGGAAGAACAGATAATAATCGACTGCCAAGGTCTGGCCAAGCTCCAAGACTCACGACAGAGCCACTGTCAATCAGGCTGCCTAAAGCTAGCCAGCAACAAATAAAGGAGCTCAATCCCTCTGTCAGGCCAATGACAATACGCCTTCCTAGAATGAATCGGCAACCGAGCACTAAGCCAGGGACTGTTAGCCAGCCAACAACTCCCCATCCAGTACCGAGCACCAAACTAGGGGTAGCTAGTACGCCAACGACTCCAAGTTCTGCTCCACCCATGGAGCCCGTGATAATCAAGCTGCCCAAGTCATCCTCTCAGTCTTTATTTACATGGGGGTAGCTGAAGAAGAATCAGAACTGGCCAAATATGTGGCTTCTTACACGGATGTGCCATCCGCAGATGATGTAATTCCACTAGAAAAGATACCTTACTTCATCAATAAAGGGCTATCTTTGAATTATCTCGAGCTTAATAAGCTCTGTACAATGTATGCTATGGAACACGGTATAGGCACTCACCTGCACACACAGGTAACAAATGTCTACACCGCAAACCAACTTACTCCAGTGGAAGGCGCTTACCGCATAATCGAGGGAGAGGATCATCCAATCATCTTCGGTCGGAAGAATGAGCCACAACCCTTCAGGGTTGAAGAAGTTGATCTCGAACCCGACACCGGGAGATTGCCCCTTTATCTGTATAGTTTCCAATCCAAGTACCTTATGCAAAAACAAGGGTATGATTTGAAAACTACACCAGGCTTGAACTAAAGCACTGGTCGGCAATTACCCTTACAATCGCCGGTCCCGGCTGGGAAACCACGAGACTACTACAACAAAACCAGATGTGGGCTAGGTTATGTTACACCTGCAACAACCCCTGAAATCTCAGACGAGGAATGCGATTGGCACTCACACTCAACCGGATCACCCACTTTCGATTTAGATGTCAGCATCGGGGACATGCTCAGGCAAGTCTGGTCCGTTAATATGGCATTTGCCGACGCCTACAAAGAAGATGAAGACATTTTTGAACTTCTGGAGCCGTGGCCACAACAACTAGATGCGCAGTGGGAGAAGCGGTTCGAACAAAGAGAGCCTCCCACCGAGGATGAGGTTGTACAAATCAATTTCGGTGATGAGTCCTCTCCAAAGCCCATCTTCGTCAGCAAGAATCTGACAGACGAAGAGCGGGAATCACTAGTACAACTCGTCAAAGAATACATCGACGTGTTCGCCTGGAGCTACGAAGATATGCTAGGACTGAACCCCGAGGATGCACTTCACAAGCTCAACATCCGTCCAGACGTAAAACCGATTAAACAACAGCAACGACGGTTCCGCCCCGACATCATGAATGCCATTGAAGCTGAGGTCAATAAACTGATAACCAGTGGTTTCATCCACGAGGAACAGCCTCCAGACTGGGTCGCCAACATATTACCAGTCCTCAAGAAAAGTGGAAAGATTCGAATCTTCATCGACTTTCGCAATCTGAATGAGGCGTGTCCTAAGGATGAGTTCCCTCTTCCTATCGCAGACATCATGATTGACAACACCTGCGGCTTTGAGCGTATGTCATTCATGGATGGTTTCTTGGGATACAACCAAATCAAGATGTTCCCTGATGACGAAAAGCATACATCATTCCGAACACCAATTGGCACATACTGCTACACAGTCATGCCTTTCGGGTTAAAGAACGCGGGCGCCACCTATCAAAGAGCTATGAGCATCATCTTTAGAGACCACTTGCGCAAGATAGTGGAATGCTACGTCGACGACATCGTCGTCAAAAGCCACTCTAAGGAAGATCATCTGCATGATCTGAGGACAGTGTTCGACCTGATGCGAGCGCACAATTTGAAAATGAATCCCACAAAATTCTTCTTAGGCGTATCCAGCGGGAAGTTCTTAGGTTTCATCATTACCTCCCAGGGTATCCACGTAGACCCTGAGAAGACGAAGGCAATCATGGAGATGGGTCCCCCGAGAAATCTCTGTGAACTCCGAGGCCTTCAAGGGAGGGTAGCCTACATCAGGAGGTTTATCTCCAATCTCTCCGGACGATGTCAACCATTCACCCACCTCACGAAGAAGGGCATTTTATTTGTATAGGATGAAGAATGACAACACGCCTTCGATAGCATCAAAGATTATCTGACGAACCCTCCAGTCCTGGTAGCTCCGGTTGCTGGAAGACCATTCCTGCTCTATGTACGAGTGATGGAACATTCTCTCGGTGCTCTATTAGCACAAAACAACGAAGTAGGCCATGAGCAAGATATATATTACCTCAGCCGAATGATGATGGGGTCGGAGCATCGATACACTGCCGTAGAGAAAGAGTGCCTTGCTCTGGTTTTCGCCATTCAGAAGACGCGACACTACGTCACGGGACAAACCATCTATGTCATATCAAGAGTCAACCCCATCAGGGTCCTCATGACCAAGCCAGGTGCACTCAGCTCTCGCCTCGCTACCTGGGCGATATTACTGTCCCCCTACCACATGATCTTCGTCCCGCAAAAGGCTGTTAAAAGTCAAGCTCTAGCAGACTTTTTAGCAGCTCATCCAGGTTCGGAGTCAACCAAAATAGACGAAGAGATTCCAGACGAGGTCGCTAATTCAAATGTGGCCTCCCATGATACCATATGGCGAATGTTCTTCGACGGTGCTTCTAGAACTAGGCCCAAGGGCAACATCATCGCCGGAGTCGGAGTGGTGCTGATTTCTCCCACCGGACTAGTGATCAATCGAGTTTATTCCTTTACAGAGCCCTGTTCAAATAATGTGGCCGAGTAAAATGCTATGGTCATTGGCCTCCGACTTGCAAAAGAACTAGGGGTAGAGCACCTTGAAGCATACGGCGATTCACAGTTAATCGTCAATCAGATTCGGGGTTCATACGAGGTTCGCCATGAAGACATGATCCCCTATCACCAAATAGCGATTGACATCATCTCGTCCTTGGGAGAGTTCTTCATAAAGCACGTTCCCAGGCTCCAGAACATTAAAGTCGATGCCCTAGTAGGTCTGGCCGCTTCCCTGGCAGTACCGAATCATGCTCATCATCTGGTTGACATCATAGGCCGTGAGTTGGTCTATCCCAGGAATAATGTTCAATGTGTTGAGAGTTACTCCGCGCTGACAGTCGACGAAGCACCAGACTAGAGACAACCATTTATTGACTTCGTAGTCTACGATATCCTGCCAGAGAATCCGAAGGAAGCCACTTCTATCAGAAGACGTTCCCTCATATTCTTCTACGATACAGAGACGAAAATGCTATATCGACGATCATACGATGGATTACTGCTTCGATGTTTGTCGAATAAAGAAGCCAAAGAAGCCGTGCGTGAAGCTCTTGATGGCATCTGTGGGGCCCATCAGCCTGGCCCGAAACTACAGGATCGCCTTCGCCGAATGGGCTACTACTGGCCCACGATGGTTGCGGATGCAATAGACTATGCACAAAAATGCAAAGCCTATCAAGTCCAAGCAGACTTCATTCACCAACCATCTGAGTTTCTACATCCGACGGTGGCATCCTGGCCATTCGAAGCATGGGGAATGGACATCATTGGTCCGATCACTCCATCTTTGTCACTACCACTTTTCTAGCTTGAGGGTATTTTGGTCATTTTAAGAATTTTGGGAATTAATTGGGATTATTAGTATTAATTATAATTATTAGAATTTTTAAGTAATTTTTAGTATATTTGATTTGGTGCTATATTTGACCTTGACTAATGTTGACTTAGGAGACTGTCCTAGAGGCTAACCTAGGTTATGACTATTTGGTTAGGTTATGGAACCCTAGCTTGACCTAATTTTGTCACATTTAACTCATTAGAATTTATTAGGAGGAATTAGGATTTGATTTGAATAGAAAATGGCTTGTGGTTTCACAAGTCATGACTTGTGACTCAAGCCTTAGAGGCCCAACCCAACACTAGTGGAGCCCTAACCCTAGCCCAACAGCCCATGGCCGGCCACATAGGGATTCCTTCTCTATTTAATGCCTCCTAGAAATTAGGGCTAGTCTCCATTAGGAATATTTGCAAGTTTTAGAAAGAGGTGAGTCTCCATCTTCATTAATTCCTAGAAATTTCATTTCAATTCCTTTTCCACCCAAACTAATTGCAATAGGCTCTAAATTTAGTTTATTTGCTGTTGGTATTGAGAAATTTTAGGGGAGAAACAACTTGGGAGAGTTTTGGTGGCTTGAGGATCCATTCTCATGTAGGGCTTTTTGAGCTTTGCAAACCTATAGGTAAATTCTAATCCTTACCATGAAATATTGATTTTATTGCATATCTAGGAAGCCCTAGGCCTAACTGTAGGACTAGCTAACCCTAGGTTTCGAGTCCTATACGTGTCCGTATCGGACACGTATCAGTTCATGAATATATGTGTTTGACGAAATGCCCCAAAGGGCATTTCGATCTGATTTCAGGAATATTTTTGAATAGGAATTTAGTTTGTGACCTCGCTTATGAGATTCCATTGCTCTGAGATTGTATTGGTGTCGAGTCGTATCGCCACGGATACGGGAACATGCCGGTGCACGCGCACGCACGCGAGCACTGTAGCTGCTCTGCTGCTCGGGGCTGATTGCGAGCACTACACGCTACTAGGACACGTATAACTAGACACACGTGTTGTATTCGTGATTAACACGAAGTTCCCCAAGTTTCACGACCCCTCGTGTCGTGTCGGACACGGTGTCGTGCGTGCACTGTGTGTGCACTGTGCGTATCAGTGTACTGTATTGGTTCACTGTTTTTAATTCAGTTTTCAATATTTTAATGCTTGTTTTTAATTGCTATTTAGATCCTAATCATGTCTATTATATATGTTAGATTTAGTTTACAAGTTAGTTAGGTTTTGATGTGGGTTTCGAATTGGGTTAAATTTCATGTTAACTGATACACATTACTGATACACTGGTTTTTCTAATCCTAAACTTTCTAATTTCCAGTTTTAAGTGATGTTTTCTCACTGTTGATTGTTTCCACATGTTGTAGTTCATGTTTGGCTAAGTTTTTCAATTCGAAATTGGGCTTTTGGTTTGTAAATGAGAATTAGACATATGTGATGGTTTCGAATGATATTGAACTGTTAGCTAGGAACTGGTTTTCCTTATATAACCTGAGAATGATTCATTATTCCTGAACTTTTTACTATTCCCTTGTGTTAAGTTCCATGGTAGATTGATTCTTGAAGTTACACTGTGAATGGGAATTGGACATATGTTGATTCAAATTGAATTCGAAATTATGAAACTGGGATTGGTTTCCTGTCAATTGATTCCATTCCCTTTCCTTAACTGATTTGCATGAATGTTTTATTCATTAGTTAACTGTCAACTACTTTATTTCCAGATTTCATGGTTAGTTAGCTCACTGTTTACTGAGATTGCCTAGCCATGACTGAGTTTGATTACATGCTAACTGTTGTGTATTGTTTTGGGTTAGTTGTCAATGTGTTTGGGCTTCAAATGTTAAACTGATCAATGAGTGATTGTTTCCAAAATCTGGGATGATTTCCTTCCATGTTTTTCCTATTGCCACATATATTGTTAGCTCACAGGATGCAGGATATATATACTTCACTGTTTTCTAGTATTCACTGTTTCATAGTACTGCATTGTTCATGTCCTTCACTGATATCTAGTACCCAGGGTTGCCTATCACTCACTGATTTCTATGCTCACTGTTTCATATTCTTCCACTCACTGTTTCCAGGATAATACACACAGTTTCCTGTTTTCCCTAAAACTCTCTACACACATACATGTTTCCCTCATTGATTTTCATAATGTATTCCACTGTTTCAGGATCACCCTCACACCCACAAACCATATCACACACACACACATGCCTCACACACACTCTCTTGTATTCACACACACTCTTGTACCCTCTTGACACACACACACATACTATATCACACACACATGTGAATGCTTGCCTTTTTATTCCTATACACATGTGTATATACATATATACATGTATATATATTTGTGAGATATATATATATATATATAGGTATTCTATATATATATGAGTGTGTTCTATTGTATATATTAGATATATATGAAATGTGTGATATATTATAGGTAACCTATAAGCTAATGTGTACTCTATATTATATTATATAATATATCAATATGTGTATTCTATATTAGAGTGTATTATATATTAGATATATTTTGACTTGTGTTATGTGAGTATGGTTTTGGTTCATAGGCATGGTATAGCCTATAGCCTAGGCTCTTAGCCTATGGGTGTATCTGTATGTCAGTATAGAGTCTAGTTAGACTTGTGTAGCCTTGTTAGACCTAGAATAGACTAGTTAGACTAGTATAGACTTGTTTGACTTAGGTTTGACTTGGTTGACCTAGTTTGACTTCTAGGGTTGACCAGAGTTGGCCAAGAGTTGACTTTGGCCTAGAATGACCTAGATTCATGTAGAATGCATTGTAGTGCATCTTATTACCATTCTAGACTTGTTGTGACTTGTACTGTTCTAAATAGGAGCCAGACACCACTCCTCGGACAGTACTTTCATCTTGGATATTCAGATAGCAGGCGAGTACATTCTCTGATCTTTTCATACCTGTCTGGACTATATTCTTGCTCTAGATTACTTTACTTGATGCTGACACGTATCTTCACGGATTAGTACTATATGGATCCTTTCCTGAGATGTTATCCCTCTATGGGTGCATCGGGTATTTCATGTTCATGAACTTTATCATGTGCATCAGGTACTCCTTGTACTCGTACTAGTTCATGTATTTACATGTTCTCATGTGCTTTCATGTACTATCATATGCCTCATGTACTACTCATTACATGAGTTCACGTATCTTTAGCTGTATTCATGTGCCTATAACGTAACTTGAATGGATTCTTGTGTATTGATTGGGGCGGGGTGAGTAGAATTGGTTATGTGATCATTATCCCAGTAGGTACGCATGTGCTTCTTAGTTGTATTCATGTGCTCCTAAGCCGTTTACATCACCATATTGTACTCTAAATCACTTAGCCACTTACAGTCTTTACTTATCATGTATTTACTTTCAGTTACAAAATATCTCTTATTTTTTCGTACTTCCTTTTCAGCATTTCCTGTATTTTACTCTATTGCATGCTTTATACTCCTAACCTGCTATGAACTGTTTTGAGAGATATGTGCTCGTTCCCGTCCTGATTGGACCTGTTGAAAATTTTACAGAGGACGAGGAGGAGGCCTGCTTAGATACTTTCTATGGGACAGCCTTAGAGGACACTTGCGATCCGGACTTCCAGTCGGATCCCTTAGTAGTAGAGACTGTTGCTCCATAGATATTTTTATCCTATTTCATAGTATTGGAGATTGAGTTGTGTATATTTGGATCTGTATTATTTCTGGATGTTAGTGGAGTTTATCTAGACACTAGCTTTCTCTCTATTTGTATTTCCTGTGGATTTGGATCTTGCATCTTTTATATCATTCTATCTTTATTCTGTTCTACCTTAGATGCGATTGAGATATATTCTGTTATGTCACCCCCATTCGGGGAGTATAACTGTTATTACCTTAAATTGTTAGATGTTGTGACCTAGGACAGCGTTCTACCGCCGACACTGCGGCGTAGGCTGGACGTACCCACGTCTCGTGCCCTTACTCTAGGGTGCGGGTGGTGACACATTTTTAGTGGTGGCCCATGCAGGTCTAGGTTAGAAATGTGGTGGTATTCGAACTAGAATATCGCTGCAGCCTGCAGTAGGAATTAGTATATTTTTTTGAAGGTACTCAATCACACTAGAAAAATTCCTTATCAGATTCACTTTATCTAAATTTGCTGCTTATTGTCTTCCCTTGAGTATAAACTGTCCTCCTTTGAATTTTTGCTTCATTCTCAGAAATTGCTTCTTGTTTTGATCTGTCTTCATGATGGTTATGGAGACACGATCTCATCGCTCCGGTTCGGGGGATACTATCGAGAGGCTGGCCACCTCTCGTCCTGTTCATCAGGGCCTCGAGACCGCAGCTCCTGCTATGCCGACTCAGGTTGGCGTTTCTACTACATTGGAGGTGCACCTCTGTTTGTACAGAGACTTTTCCCGTCATTCCCGATTTCTTTTAGCACCAGCAGCAGGCACGAGGTGGACAGCAGGGGCGAGCTTTCGCCATGGCGGCCGAGAATGCAGAGGCCATAGGAGAGCCGATAGCAGGTTCGGTTCTTCTCGACTCCCTTCCAGCATTTGCACTCTTTGATTCCGGGGCTTCCCACAGCTTTGTGTCAGTATCGTATGCTATTAGACACAGTCTGGTTTCTGAACCATTGCCTAGGACCTGCAAGATCACGACCGGGGGTGGGGTCATCCTCGTGAGTGATGTTTGCAGAGGACGGAGCGTCATATTGGGAGACCGAGAGTTGGGAGTGAGTCTACTCGTTATGCCACTACCGAACTACGACATTGTATTAGGTATGGACTGGCTGAGTAGACACCACGCCCGCATTGATTGTCGAGGGGGTAGAGTTTTGTTTGGGGCGCCAGGAGAGCCAGAGTTTGAGTACACCCGGCGGCAGGCAGAGCAGGACAACGGAGTCTTCTGTGGAGCTTCAGTTGAGGAGCAGGTGGCTCCACATCCCTTGATCGCAGAGTTTATGGACGTATTTCCAGAGGAGTTGCCAGGGATTCCACTGGACAGGGATGTAGAGTTCTCGATAGACTTGGTTCCCGACGCGAAACCGATTTCTCAGCATGTCTATCGAGTGAACAACAGTAAATTGGTGGAGCTAAAGAAGCAGGTGGATGAGCTGCAAGACAAGGGCTTCATCCGATCGAGTTCTTCACCTTGGGGTGCACCGGTACTCTTTGTACCCAAGAAGGATGGGTCGGTACGGATTTGTATCGACTACAGGGCACTTAACAACCTGACGATTAAGAACAGATACCCACTGCCGCGGATCGATGATCTCTTTGATCAGTTGAGCGGAGCTCGGGTGTTTTCCAAGATTGATTTGAGGTCAGGTTATCACCAGGTGAAGGTGAAGAGGGAGGGTATTCCCAAGACCGCTTTCAGGACGCGATACGGGCAGTTTGAGTTTTTGGTTATGCCGTTTGGGCTGACCAATGCACCAGCAGTGTTTATGAACTTAATGAACAAGGTGTTCCACCAGTACTTGGACAAGTTCGTGGTAGTTTTCATTGATGATATCCTGGTGTATTCCAAGACAGAGGAAGAGCACGAGGAGCACTTGAGAGTGGTTCTGGAGACACTCAGGAGGGAGAGATTGTATGGCAAGCTCTCGAAGTACGAGTTCTTCCTAGACAGAGTAGACTTCTTGGGTCATGTGGTGACTGGAGATGGTATCTCAGTGGACCCGAAGAAGATCACAGCAGTTGAGGCTTGGGCAGCGCCAACTTCAGTGGCTGAGATCAGGAGTTTCCTGGGGCTGGCAGGATATTATAAGAGATTTGTGCAGGATTTCTCCCAGGTTGCAGAGCCGTTGACTCGGTTGACCCGGAAGGATACTGAGTTTGTTTGGTCAGAGGAGTGTCAGGCAGCTTTTGATGAGTTGAAGAAGCGGCTTACGATAGCTCTGATTCTGACATTACCTTCAGGATCAGGTGGATTCACTATTTATAGTGATGCTTCAGGGAAGGGGCTGGGTTGTGTCTTGCAGCAGCATGGGAAGGTGATTGCCTATGCTTCCAGGCAATTACGTCCCCATGAGAAGAACTACCCTACCCATGACCTGGAGCTGGCAGCGGTTATTTTTGCTTTGAAGTTGTGGAAGCACTATCTGTATGGCGAGAGGGTGGAGATTTTCACAGATCACAAGAGCTTGAAGTGTGTGTCTACAAAGAAAGAGCTCAACATGAGGCAGCACAGATGGCTAGAGTTGATGAAGGACTTTGACATCTCACTTCAGTATCACCCAGGGAAGGCCAACGTGGTTGCCGATGCCTTGAGTAGGTATCCGACAGCCATGTGTTTGACTATGGATCGGCACTTGCTTGCAGACTTGGAGAGCCTTGGGATTGAGGTGATTGTGCCAAGGGTGCAGATGCAGCTATAGGGCCTTCAGATACAGCCGGACTTGATGGAGAGGATCAAGGCGACGCAGTTCGAGGATGTGGCTCTGCGGTGTATCCGGGAGCAGGTTCGTGCAGGGTTGGTGGATGGCGAGTTTTCACTTACAGAGGATGGTGCCCTGAGGCACGGTTCCAGGTTATGTGTGCCTAGCGGGGAGCTCAGATAGCAGATCATGCAAGAGGCTCACAGATCGCAGTACTCTATACATCCTGGTGCCAACAAGATGTACAGGAATCTGCGAGAGCATGTCTGGTGGTACGGGATGAAGCGGGAGGTGTCCCACTTCGTAGCTAGATGCCTGGTCTGTCAGCAGGTCAAGGCAGAGAGGCAGAGGCCCGAAGGATTATTGCAGCCGTTGCCCATTCCAGAGTGGAAGTGGGAACATATCACCATGGATTTCGTATCTGGGTTGCCGCGTACACCAGGAGGGAAAGACGCGATTTGGGTCATCGTTGACAGGTTGACCAAATCGGCCCACTTCTTGCCATTCAAGGTGGGTACGTCTACAGAGAGGTTTGCAGAGTTGTATATGAGGCAGATAGTCAGGATTCACGGAGTTCTCGTCAGCATTGTCTCAGATCGGGATAGTCGTTTTACTTCCCATTTCTGGAGGAGTCTGCAGACTAGTTTGGACACTCAGCTCAAGTTTAGTACTGCATACCACCCCCAGACGGACGGACAGTCAGAGAGGACTATTCAGACACTTGAGGACATGCTGCGGACGTGCGTCCTGGATTTTGGAGGTTCCTGGGAGGATCATCTACATTTGATAGAGTTTGCTTACAACAACAGTTATCAGGCCAGCAGTGAGATGTCACCGTTTGAGGCTCTGTACGGGCGTAGGTGTCGTACACCCTTATCTTGGGATGATGTTGGAGAGCGAGCTTTACTGGGACCAGAGGTGGTTGTTGACGCAGCCGAGAAGGTGAAGCTCATCAGGGACAGACTTCGCGTGGCGCAGGACAGACATCAGCACTGGGCCGATAGCCACCGGAGGCCGTTGGAGTTTGAGGTACAGATTTAGAGATAGGATTAGAAGTAGGTTGTATTTTGTTTTGTTTGATTGATCGTGTTTGATTTTAGTAACTTGAGACCTTGCTTGTGATTAGGTTGGAGATATGGTTTTTCTACGGATATCTCCGACTCGTGGTACGATACGTTTTGGTGGAGGTGGAAAGCTTAGCCCGCGCTTCATCGGCCCTTTCGTTATCAGCGAGAGAGTCGGTGATGTGGCATACAAGATAGACTTGCCACCTGCACTAGTGGGAGTTCACACCGTATTCCACGTATCACAGTTGAGACGGTATGTGGCTGACCCTAGCCATGTGCTCGATCATTCGGAGATTGAGGTTGGACTTACTCTCAGTTATCCAGAGCAGCCTGTGGAGATTCTGGATCGCCGAGAGAAGGTTCTGAGGAACCAGGTGATACCCTTGGTACGCGTCGCATGGAGGCATCATTCTCCAGGAGAGTCTACCTGGGAGCGGGAGGATGAGATGCGCGAGCGGTACCCCTATCTTTTTGGACCTTGAGCTATACTTTTCTATCCTTCTCAGCAGTTAGTTTCGCCTTTAATTTCGAGGACAAAATTATTTTAAGGGAGGTAGATTTGTCACTACCACTTTTCTAACTTGAGGGTATTTTGGTCATTTTTAAAATTTTGGGAATTAATTGGGATTATTAGTATTAATTATAATTATTAGAATTTTTAAGTGATTTTTATTTGGTGCTATATTTGACGTTGACTAAAGTTGACTTAGGAGACTGTCCAAGAGGCTAACCTAGGTCATGACTATTTGGTTAGGTTATGGAACCCTAGCTTGCCCTAAGTTAGTGACATTTAACTCATTAGAATTTATTAGGAGGAATTAGGATTTGATTTGAATAGAAAATGGCTTGTGGTTTCACAAGTCATGACTTGTGACTTTAGCCTTAGAGGCCCAACCCAACACTAGTGGAGCCCTAACCCTAGCCCAACAGCCCATGGCCGGCTACAGAGGGATTCCCTCTCTATTTAATGCCTCCAAGAAATTAGGGCTAGCCTCCATTAGGAATATTTACAAGTTTTAGAAAGAGGTGAGTCTCCATCTTCATTTATTCCTAGAAATTTCATTTCAATTCCTTTTTCACCCAAACCAATTGCAATAGGCTCTAAATTTAGTTTACTTGCTGTTGGTATTGAGAAATTTCAGGGGAGAAACAATTTGGGACAGTTTTGGTGGCTTGAGGATCCATTCTCATTTGGGGCTTTTTGAGCTTTACAAACCTATAGGTAAATTCTAATCCTCACCATGAAATGTTGATTTTATTGTATATCTAGGAAGCCCTAGTCCTAACCTAACTGTAGGACTAGATAACCCTAGGTTTTGAGTCCTATACGTGTCCGTATCGGACACGTATCAGTTCATAAATATATGTGTTTGACGAAATGCCCCAAAGGGCATTTCGATCTGATTTCAGGGATATTTTTGAATAGGAATTTAGTTTGTGACCTCGCTTATGAGATTCCATTGCTCTGAGATTGTATTGGTGTCGAGTCGTGTCGCCACGGACACGGGAACACGTCGGTGTACGCGCGCGCGCGAGCACTGTAGCTGCTCTGCTGCTCGGGGCTGATTGCGAGCAGCACACGCCACTAGGACACGTGTAACTAGACACACGTGTTGTATTCGTGACTGACACAAAGTTCCCCAAGTTTCATGACCCCTCGTGTCGTGTCAGACACGGTGTCGTACGTGCACTGTGTGTGCACTGTGCGTATCAGTGTACTGTATTGGTTCACTGTTTTTAATTCAGTTTTTAATATTTTAATGCATGTTTTTAATTGCTATTTACATCTTAATCATGTCTATTATATATGTTAGATTTAGTTTACAAGTTAGTCAGGTTTTGATGTGGGATTTGGTTTCGAATTGGGTTAAATTTCATGTTAACTGATATACATTACTGATACACTGGTTTTCCTACTCCTAAACTTTCTAATTTCCAGTTTTAAGTGATGTTTTCTCACTGTTGATTGTTCCCACATGTTGTAGTTCATGTTTAGCTAAGTTTTTCAATTCGAAATTGGGCTTTTGGTTTGTAAATGAGAATTAGACATATGTGATGGTTTCGAATGATATTGAACTGTTAGCTAGGAACTGGTTTTCCTTATATAACCTGAGAATGATTCATTATTCCTGAACTTTTTACTATTCCCTTGTGTTAAGTTCCATGGTAGATTGATTCTTGAAGTTACACTGTGAATGGGAATTGGACATATGTTGATTCAAATTGAATTCAAAATTATGAAACTGGGATTGGTTTCATGTCAATTGATTCCATTCCCTTTCCTTAACTGATTTGCATGAATGTTTTATTCATTAGTTAACTGTCAACTACTTTATTTCCAGATTTCATGTTTAGTTAGCTCACTATTTACTGAGATTGCCTAGCCATGACTGAGTTTGATTACATGCTAACTGTTGTGTATTGTTTTGGGTTAGTTGTCAATGTGTTTGGGCTTCAAATGTTAAACTGATCAATGAGTGATTGTTTCCAAAATCTGGGATGATTTCCTTCCCTGTTTTTCCTATTGCCACATACATTGTTAGCTCACAGGATGCAGGATATATATACTTCACTGTTTTCTAGTATTCACTGTTTCATAGTACTGCATTGTTCATATCCTTCACTGATATTTAGTACCCAGGGTTGCCTATCACTCACTGATTTCTATGCTCACTGTTTCATATTCTTCCACTCACTGTTTCCAGGATAATACACACAGTTTCCTGTTTTTCGTAAAACTCTCTACACACACACATGTTTCCCTCATTGATTTTCCTAATGTATTCCACTGTTTCAGGATCACCCTCACACCCACATACTATATCATACACACACATATGCCTCACACACACTCTCTTGTATTCACACACACTCTTGTACCCTCTTGACACACACACACACATACCATATCACACACACATGTGAATGCTTGCCTTTTTATTCCTATACACATGTGTATATACATATATACATGTATATATATTTGTGAGATATATATATGGGTATCCTATATATATGAGTGTGTTCAATTGTATATATTAGATATATATGAAATGTGTGATATATTATAGGTAACCTATAAGCTAATGTGTACTTTATATTATATTATATAATATATCAATATGTGTATTCTATATTAGAGTGTATTATATATTAGATATATTTTGACTTGTGTTATGTGAGTATGGTTTGGTTCATAGGCATGGGGCATGGTATAGCCTATAGCCTAGGCTCTTAGCCTGTGGGTGTATCTGTATGTCAGTATAGAGTCTAGTTAGACTTGTGTAGCCTTGTTAGACCTAGAATAGACTAGTTAGACTAGTATAGACTTGTTTGACTTAGGTTTGACTTGGTTGACCTAGTTTGACTTCTAGGGTTGACCAGAGTTGACCAAGAGTTGACTTTGGCCTAGAATGACCAAGATTCATGTAGAATGCATTATAGTGCATCTTATTACCATTCTAGACTTGTTGTGACTTGTACTGTTCTAAATAGGAGCCAGACACCACTCCTCGGACAGTACTTTCATCTTGGACATTCTGATAGCAGGCGAGTACATTCTCTGATCTTTTCATACCTGTCTGGACTATATTCTTGCTCTAGATTACTTTACTTGATGCTGACACTTATCATCATGGATTAGTACTATATGGATCCTTTCCTGAGATGTTATCCCTCTACGGGTGCATCGGGTATTTCATGTTCATGAACTTTATCATGTGCATCAGTTACTCCTTGTACTCGTACTAGTTCATGTATTTACATGTTCTCATGTGCTTTCATGTACTATCATGTGCCTCATGTACTACTCATTACATGAGTTCACGTATCTTTAGTTGTATTCATGTGCCTATAACGTAACTTGAATGGATCCTTGTGTATTGATTGGGGCGGGGTGAGTAGAATTGGTTATGTGATCATTATCCCCAGTAGGAATTCATGTGCTTCTTAGTTGTATTCATGTGCTCCTAAGCCGTTTACATAACCATATTGTACTCTAAATCACTTAGCCACTTACAGTCTTTACTTATCATGTATTTACTTTCAGTTACAAAATATCTTTTGTTTTTCCGTACTTTCTTTTCAGCATTTCCTGTATTTTACTCTATTGCATGCTTTATACTCCTAACCTGCTATGAACTGTTTTGAGAGATATGTGCTCGTTCCCGTCCTGATTGGACCTGTTGAAAATTTTACAGAGGACGAGGAGGAGGCCTGCTTAGATACTTTCTATGGGACAGCCTTAGAGGACACTTGCGATCCGGACTTCCAGTCGGATCCCTTAGTAGTAGAGACTGTTGCTCCATAGATATTTTTATCCTATTTCATAGTATTGGAGATTGAGTTGTGTATATTTGGATCTGTATTATTTCTGGATGTTAGTGGAGTTTATCTAGACACTAGCTTTCTCTCTATTTGTATTTCCTGTGGATTTGGATCTTGCATCTTTTATATCATTCTATCATTATCCTGTTCTACCTTAGATGTGATTGAGATATATTCTGTTATGTCATCCCCATTCGGGGAGTATAACTGTTATTACCTTAAACTGTTAGATGTTGTGACCTAGGGCAGCATTCTACCGCCGACACTACGGCGTAGGCTGGACGTACCCACGTCTCGTGCCCTTACTCTAGAGTGCGGGTCGTGACAATCTTCGTCCCGAGGACACCGCTTCATACTCGCAATCGCAGATTACTTCTCCAAATGGGCGGAGGCTGTTCCGCTGGCAGAAGTGAAGACTTCAAACGTGGTCAGCTTCCTCAAGCATCACATCATCTATCGCTTTGGACTGCTCTGAAGGATCGTCCATGATAATGGTCCGCAGTTCGCAAGCCACGCTTTCTATCAGTTCTGCGACAAACACCGAATCCATAATATTGCTTCAACACGATACAACCCGGCGGCTAGTGGTCTGGCTGAAGCATTCAATAAAACAATCATCAAGCTTCTCAAGAAGTTCGTGTCATCAAACAAACGCGACTGGAATGAAAAGCTCGGTGAATGCTTATGGGCATACCGTACTACAGTGCGGACTGCCACCGGGAACACACCATTCTCTCTGGTATATAGGAGTGAGGCAGTTCTCCCACTGGAGACCCAAATCCCTTCGCTCCGTGTCGCTCTCACCTACCGATTGACAACAGATGATAATCACCATCGCCGACTGCAAGAGTTGGAGGCCCTAGATGAGAAGCGCCTGTTAGCTCAACAGCGAATCGAGCTGTACCAAGCACGTATCTCCGGAGCCTTCAACAAAAAGGTTAAAATCAGAACATTCCAAGTGGGCGATCTCGTTCTGGCAGTTCGGAGGCCGATGGTTATGACTCACAAAACCGCCGGCAAGTTCCAGCCAAAGTGGGAAGGCCCATTCATCATCGATGCTGTATTCTTCAATGGAGCTTACCGCCTCGCAAAACAAAATAGAGACTTGCTCATGTTGCCCATCAACGACAAGTTCGTAAAGAAGTATTGCGTCTGAAACGACATCCTCCAGGATGTTGAGTTATGTACCCTGTGGTACCGCTGAACTCACATCCCGACTTTAAATCCTCCAGGATGTTGAGTTACGTACCCCCTAGTACCGCTGAACTCACATTCCGACTTCAAATATCCCAGAGTGCCGAGTTATATACCCCCTGGTACCACTGAACTCGCATTTTGACTACAAATTTCCCAGAATAACGAGTTATGTACCCTCTGGTACCGCTGAACTCATATTCCAAATCCATATATCCCTGATTGATGAGTTATGTACCCTGTGGTACCACTGAACTCACATCCCGATGACAAATTTCCAAGATGATGAGTTATGTACCCTGTGGTACCACTGAACTCACATTCCGACTACAAATTCCCTAAATTGTCGAGTTACGTACCCTTTGGTACCGCTGAACTCACATTCCAAATTCAAATATCCCTGGTTGATGGGTTATGTATCCCCTGGTACCGCTGAACTCACATCCCGACTACAAATCCTCCAGATTGTTGAGTTACGTACCCTCTCGTACCACTGAACTCACATTTTGACTCTAAATCTCCCAGATTATCGAGTTATGTACCCGCAGGTACCGCTGAACTCACACTCTGGTTACTACAGATAAATCTATATCGCGTCTCTTAGGTAGTAAGTCATGTATAATTATACCTCTGAACTTTCTTCCCAAAAAGAGCTCCCTTCTTATGATCCAATACCCGTACTCTCAGTGCACAAAAAGGGTAACAGATCCACAGATTCTCCGAAACAACCATGTCGATGCTACCTCTGAGTTGTTCCCCTTCCATCAAAAACAAACCGCCCCTCACATAAGAACTTTCACGTCCTAATTACCTCTGAGTTGTTCTATGTCCCCTTCATGGAGCCCACTCCTGCCATGTCTTTATTACCTCTGAGTGGGAAGGCTCCATCGAAGAAACCCTCTTATTTACCATGTCCTCATTACCTCTGAGTAAGTATGTTGGTTCTCTCTCGACTTATTATCCGTACCAAAAAAAACCCTGGGTACGCCAAGGATAATAGGCCCACAAATGTCCTCTGATGACCACAAATGTCCTCAGTTGACCACAAATATTCTCAGGTGACCACATATGTCCTCTGTTGATCGCAAATTCCTCATCATGTCCCGGGAGCCCAGCTGCTCTATGGTATTCTTTCTCCCGACACCGAGAACTTCCATGGCCACCTCACTGTGGAATTTTCTAAGTATCCCCATCAAACTTGTTATCCGTACCTGAAACCAAGGTATGCCAGGGGTAGCAAGTCCACAAGCAGTCCCCCAGTGGGGCGAATACCACAACACCACAAACGCAATAAGCAATACAAATAAAGGGTAGAATAAAGCATACTCTTTTATTTGAAAAATAAAAGTACTACATGTTCTGGGGATCACGTCCCCCTCAAGAAAGGAAAGGAACGAAAACGAAAGAAGGAAAAAAGACGACTATGGTTCGGCGATACACAATTCCATGAGACGATCCCTCAGCAAGATAGTCGACCGCTCGAATCCCTGTTTGGCCCGACGCTCAGCCTCCTGAGCCAGCTGTTCCGCGTCTTCTAGATGCGCATGCGCCAGCCAGCCATCCTAGAGCTTCTTCAAAGCACGCTCCTGACCAACAGAAGCTCGGGAGACCTTTTCGGCCTCATGGACGATCAGCTCTTTATCCGCATGGGAAGCTTCAAGCTCAGACTCCAAGAAGGCCAGCGTCCTCTGGAGTTCGAGGATCTGCTCCCTTGTATCAGTTATTTCACGAGAGGCAGCCACTTCCCGAGCTATGCAATCCTCGCTCCTGTGGCTCAGCTGATCATACAGAAGAGATAGGTCGCCGAGGTCCTTCATTATAGCCGGCTTGGACTTATCTCGTGTAGCACTTACCTTCTCCAGAAGAGTGATAAGGAAGCCCCGTTCCTGATCTATTGCTGCAGACAGATCAGCTTGCCTCAGCACTTGAAACTGGGCCACGAGCTGATCAGCCTCTAACAATTTGGGTTCTAGAAGCGCAGTTATCCCTGTCCCACCAGGGAGGGCTTTAAGAATATCAATTTGGCCTCGGGCACATTATCGGGCCAAAACGAAGGGGGTCTCCCGCTCCACAGCTGCTTCGACCCCTCTCTTCAAGTGGCGGTAGAAACTGTCAACTACGTCCTGTGACGCATCTTTCAGAACTTCCGTAGAGGACGGCGTCAGAGGAAGTGTAGCTGGCAGTGTCGAAGGAGATACGCCGGAACCTGCCGCCCTGCCACCAGGGAAACAAATTCCGAACGAAAAAAATGCATGAATAGCAGCTAACTCCTCCTCCGCGACCCGGAGAACCTGGATACTCGACAAGGCAGAGAGGTCGACCCCCGAAGCTACATGAGCAGATGAGGACGTAAGGACCATTGCTCCCTGCCTCGGCTGTGCCGCCATCTGATCTCCCGAGCTCGATCCAGCGGGAGGCCCCTCAATATAAGTCGGAAGAAGGAGGGGCACATTCCCTCCCACCAGATTCCCGCTAGTAGAGCCTTCCCCGACAATATCCGTCATCGACAGGAAAGAGGCAGGACCTGTATGTCCAGAGCAACCATCAATCAACGTAACCCGAAGGATGTGATGATAGAGCAACTGGGCCTCCTCACTAGTCAAAATTTGGGTTATCTTACCAGGGGAGGGTTGTGGAGGCTGAGGTTCGCTCACAACCGCCACAGTCATTGATCAGGTGTTCAAGGCCGAATTGACTTCAAAAACAGTGGCCAGTTCTTGGAATTCCTCTTCTTCTGACGCCTACAAGAGGAAAGGAAAATGATTAAGATTAAAGTTCAGGAGAAAGGAAGAACTGAATAAAGATGGCAGTAACTCGATTTACCTCCGAAGCGGGGTCGACGTCCTCGCTTCTCTCCTTTATAGTTAGCTTGCGACGTCTGATCGCAGTCCGTTTCCTGGAGTAAGGAATACCGCCAATAGGAGAGATTTGCCTGCTACATTTTCGTATAGGACCAGGTGCAATAGGTAGCTGATATGCCACCATCTCATCTGACATAACAGACGGTTGATCCGCCCCGACATCTTCCACCGGAAGGGAAAAGTTATCTGCATCGTGCTCGTCATTCTCTTCGTCCACAGTTGTGGACTCCGAGTCAGGCACAGGAATCGCATTCGCCCTCCTCTTCCTCGTCTTAGACCCCTTGAGCTTTTCAGCCAAGCCAGTACCCACGATGAAGCTGGTACTCGGGTCAAAATTAACAGGAGGCTTGCTCGCCGTAACATGATATAAGGCCGCCATATACAAAATCTCTCCTGGTACCTCACCATCAGGGACTGAAAAGGTGGTTCGGGTATGAACCGTGTCGTAATAATGCCATGCCCTGATACCATCCAAGACGCTACCTTCAAAGCCCAGGCAAGAGCTGGGATTGTCGAAGAACAGCTGGCTATATCCGAACTAACGGGAGAACCGACTTGGCAAGTAGGGCTCCAGGTAGACGTTGTTGTGGTTATGATATACTAGGTGTACTGGACGGATATTACACAGCCAAAGGAGGATTTTCTCGGACAAAAGGAGAGGAGGTTCGGTACCATCAACATGAACGTCCCTCACTTCTTCAGCAGTAAAACGAGGTACGGACACAAAAAAGTCATATCCGTCCACTCACGCTAGCACTCTCCGACAGGCTAGCATGGTGCTGTACCCCCAGGGATGATGGTGGAATCGGAAAATGAAAGCGTCATCAGCCGTGACGCCATCTTCTGCTCCAGGCCTCATCAAAGACCGGCAGTGCATTAACAGCCACCCATTAGATAATGGTATGGCAGCTCTATGCGCTCAAAATCCATCGCCGTGTCACGGGCGATGACCTTGGAAGAAAAGGCACAAAGGACATGGTGTATGCTGCACACCATGGCCGGAAGAAGAGCCAGCTGGCCCCAAAGACCAGCTTTACGGCAGGGAGGATAAAATGGCGACTGATCCTCTCAATAGAACCTGTCCCTCCGGAGACTACACAGTTCCGTAGCCACACCATCAGGAATCCCGCCAAAAGCCCCTTCTCCGACAGTCGCTGAGTACCATGATAAAAATAACTAAAGGAGTCGGTCTTACTCCCAAATCTGTCGCCCGTGGACCTCGATCTCTTGGCAGTTGACACCAAGTGTTGTACCTCCTCATGAGTTTGAGGATCTCGAGAAGAAACCCGGCATGAAGCGCCTAGTATGAAAAGGTATGAGACCCAGGTGGTGGTGTGAGCAATGCTCCCTTCCAAGCTACCATCCTTCTTGATAGCCGTCTGATGACAAGTACTGTGGTGACATAACAATTCCCGATACACGGCAACAAAGCCCGAAAATTGCCGATCCAAATCCTCGAGCTCTTCGCTCGTAGGGGCGTACACTTCAAAGACTTCTTCCCCCAGGGCAGCTTGGAGATAACGTACATCTCGTGGAGAGCGAGTCCCAGCTCCCCTCCCAGTGTGAAGAAGGTTTCCGTCCACCGGTTGTACATCTCCAAAAGAGCTATGAATAACGGCTTATTTATGGGTAGACCATGACAGGTGCCCCGAATGGTGTGGTAGAGGTCGATCTCACGCAAGGGAGTCACATATTTCTGCAGAATCCACGTGGTCAGGTTGGCCCACGTAGGGATAGGGTTTATCCAGTTCGGCAACGCCAACCGGCCGATGGGATACGACCCTTTGCGAGCAAGCTGGTTCAAGAACGTATCAGCCTGAGAGAATGTGAAATTGGGACCCGTGACGTTTATAAAGGTACCCGAAGCTAGTCCCATCACATACCGACTGACCGGTTCCCTTCCCGCATACGCTAACCCCAAATTCCTGTTTTAATGGATGTTTCCCACAAACATCCCCGACTTGCTTGGAGTCAAGGAGTCTACCATCTTTCTGTCTAGCGGTAGCATATTGAACCAGGACAGAGGAAAATGACGCTCTATCGGAGGGATATGGATCTCCACCCCGTCAAGAGTAAAGTCCCAGCTCTCGGATATATCCAGCGCCCGGGTGTTCTTTACAGACAAAGCATCCCCAAAGAGGAACGCAGGCTTCAGGTATTCCCCCTCCAATTGCCCCGAGTTTATCATGGCGCAGAGGAAGTGAAAGGACTGTTTCTTGATAGCTTTCAGCCTCTCCAAGGGCTCTTTTAGGAGCTGGTTCGTCACATATTCGACTATGTGGTCATATCGATAACCCATAGCCGATTGGGCGCGACCCACCAGAGGCTCTCCTGCTGCATTAACTGGCAGATTCACTAAAGAAGGAAAGAAAGAAACAAATCAAAAGATGGCTAAAACGAAACTACTGGATACTTTGGCTTACATGAAGCTCATGCGGCTCTATTTAAAGACGAGCTTATGCGGCTCTATTTAAAGACGAGCTTATGCGGCTCTGTTTTAAAAGAGCTCATACGGCTCTGTTCGAACATGAGCTTATACGGCACTAATTGGCGTAAGCTTATGCGGTTCTGTTTAGCGTGGGCTTATGCGGTTCTACTTACTGGAGCGTTATGCGGCTCAAATCAGAAGAGCTTATGGGGCTTAGTTTTAGCAGAGCTTCATGCGGCCCAGTCCAGACGAACTTATGCGGTCCTGTTTGAGGAGGCTTCATGCGGCTCGATTTAGAGGGACTTATGCGGCTCTGTTCGAAGGGTCATTATGCGGTTTAATTTGTGAAGTATTTTATGCGGCCACTAAACAACACCCATGCGGCTCGGACATGGGGTATACCCCCATGCGGCTCGGACATAGGACGTACATGCGGCCCATATAATTTGAACAGTTCGACGAAAACGAGGAACGCATTAAAGGCTTGTGCACAAAGTATATAACAGAACCGTCTTTGTTTCGAAGTATACGATCTGCCCAAACCCTTACCAGCAATGGTGGGGTGAACGTCGGGGTGGACTTCAGGCACCGTGGATGATGAAGAAGCCACTCCCTTACCCTTCGTCGCGGCTGTAGAAGACTTGGGGGCCATTGTTGACTGATGAGCGGAGAAGGAAGACGAAGACAGCAACTTAGGGCAAAAAGAGTTGAAGACAGAAGAAAGTAAAGAAGTCTCTCTATCCAATAACGCTCCTATTTATAGGCAGAAGGAGAGGGAGGAACACTTCGATCCGCGTGCTGCAAAATTGACTCTTCAGTCATCGAGGCAAATCCGGACCGACCCTTGGGATCCTGCCCCAAAAGGCGGCTTTAAATCCAAAGCAAATCAAGGGCAATAAATGAGATGCATACGTGGCAGGGAGACGTGGCAGAGAGTCTATGCGGCTAGACAGTCTATGGGGTCAGAAACGACCCATGCGGCTAGGAAGGCCATGCGGCTAAGAAGTACATGTGGCCAGAACATCCTAAACGGCTAGGAAGTCCATGCGGCTAAGAATACCCTATGCGGCCAGAAGAGCTTATATATAGCCATGCTTCTTATTCAAAGTATTTCAATTTTTCAAATTGAAAACTTTGAAGGGGGTCTTGTAGAAGCATGGAAAAGGACGAGAAAAGCCCATGCGGCTCCAAACAGAAGGAGCCTCATACGGCTCAGGAATCCTTCAGAACGTTATACGGCTCGGAACTCCCCAACAGCTCCATGCGGCTCAGGCAAAGACACGTGGCCATACGCTGTCCGCTTCTACAGCTGGCCATAAAGCAGCCTCCCAATTAATTGCTCTGATGACAGCTCTGACGCAATGAATGACAACTCTGCCGCAATGAATAACAACTCTGACACAATGAATGACAGCTCTGACACAATGAATGACAGCTCTGACATAAAGCTGAAATAATGATGGCGTGCTCCTTGGGAAAAGAAGAAAATTTCTTATAAACTGGCAGGATCCGTCGAGTCCCAAGCACCCCTATGCGGCCGCCCTCTTCATGCGGCTGCTACCCCCATGCGATTGCCCGCTTCATGCGGCTGCTTCCTTTATGCGGCTGCCCGCTTCATGCGGCTGCCCGCTTCATACGGCTGCCTCCTTCATGCGGCAACCCGCTGCATACAGCTGCTTCCTCCATGCGGCTGCCCGCTTCATACGGCTGCCTCCTTCATGCGGCTGTCACCCTCATGCGGCTGCTAGCTTCATGCGACAAGGATCGTGGGGGCCACCCGTATATAGTTCACTTAGAGACCACATTCATGTAGCTCTGTCAGGACATCCCACTCACGATAGATAAGACACATGGCGGTCCTCATAACAGTTGAGACACGTGGCGATCCTCATGACAGTTGAGACACGTGGCTGTCTTATTCCCTCGGAATTATGGCTGCTCGCAAATCATAACAGCCAGATTTAGTGCAATCACCATTATTACTCAAATCAAATCAGATTTGTTGTAATTAAGCAAATTGGACACGTGGCAGGAGATCCGAGTTTATCACAAAGATTTATGGCAATCAGCATTAATTGCCCATACGGATTTGGCACAATCAAGAATTAATTGCCCAGATGTGATGCAATCAAGATCAATGGTCCAGATTATTGGCCGCCGACTTTTCAAGGGACAATCATTACAAACCCTAATGATCACACCCCACTCCTATAAATAGCAAGGTGTCATTCCATTGCAAAAGGATCCGATCCGAAAAAAAATATATATAGCAAGGTGCCATTCCCTTGCAAAAAAGATCCTCTCCACCCGGCTGGACACACAGAGAGACAAAGGTGCACACAGAAGAGCTTCCCATCCTGAGAGCATTTCTTCATCAGAGCCAAGGCTACGTCCGGTCGTCCAAGGAGTAAGGCAGAGCTGTCGTCGCTTTCCCGAGCCTCTATCGTCACCCCCCAGAATCAAAAATAAACAATCGTACTTAGATTGCTGTACCTAGGTTTTCATTCCTAGGCTTTCTTTTGTGCGAGCGAGTTTGTATTGTGAGTCTAAGTTTAGTCCTCCTATAAAATTGTTCTGTACTTTTACAATCAATGGCAAACAACCTCATCTATGGGAGCGAAGCGTACTCCTACTGGAAATTTAGATTCCACCTCTACGGGTGACTATCACCAACCAGTTGATTGATGAAGACAACCAACATAGACGGCTGTAAGAATTGGAAGCGCTAGATAAAAAGCGTCTACTGGCTCAGCAACGTATCGAGCAATATCAAGCTCAGATTTTTGGAGCCTTCACCAAAAAGGTCAAAGGGAGAATGTTCTTGGTCGGCGACCTAGTGTTATCAATTCGCATGCCAATGGTCATGACTCACAAGTCGACCGAAAAGTTCGAGCCTAAGTGGGAGGGTCCCTTCATTATAGAGACGGTATACTCTTACGATGCTTACTATCTCGCCAAACCTAATGGAGATCTTCTAATGATGCCGATCAAAGGCAAATTTCTTAAGAAATGCTATGTCTAGTTTCAAATGTGTATTTCTTTTCGAATATATATTTCCTGGAAAGCGATCATGTTCACATTACCTTTGAATCGTTCTCCACAATTATATCTCTCCATGTTTGTTTAAACCTCTGAGCGAGATGTCATGTTTCACCATGTCGATATTACTTCTGAGTAAATATTCTTATGTTAGCCACCCCTGTGTCGCAACAAATCCTACATAAAGACATCCAGATTCACATTACCTCTGAGCTATTTTTATCTATCCACAGAGTTGTGTCCTTCCATGTTAGTACAACCCCTGAGAAGTTGAACCCCGTCACTAAGATAAATGTTTACCATATCCACATTACCTCTGAGTAAATGTCCCTACAAAAATATCTCCAGCAGAGTTACCTCTATCTTTCATGTTACAACTACCTCTGATAGAATTCATACTACTATAAAGTTCATAGCAAATAAACAGACAAGAAGAAAATAAAGACTTTTTTTATTTCATAACTGTAGAAGCCTAAAAAATTATAAAAATAGTGCATAGTACCATTCACAGATAGCGCTAGGCCATATATATCAAATAGCACCTAGTATCAAATAGCGCCTATCATCAAATGGCGCCAGAGAGTAGATAGAATGGGCCGCCACGTGGCAAGGTTCCTTGATAAGCTAAAAGACTGACAACAGGGCAGTCGAGGAAATCTTTTCGAATCTTGAGCATGCGGCGCTCGAGGAGGAACCTGTCAGATCTGTCATAATAATAACTATCAGTTACTTTGTGCCGTTTATCAATGGCATGAAGTGACTAACTCCTCACAAACTCAATGCTCGATGCATTTCACAATTGGGGCCAATCAACAGGATGTGTCATTCATTTACTGGTGCTAATCAATCAATAAATCATCATCCAGAAGCAGTTACAGATGACGTGGCATACATGCCACTAATTTCGAAGAACGTACGCACGACATTGCCCACAACCAAGCTCATTTCTCTTACAGAATGCCATGTGTCCCATGTAGTTAAGCTAACCATTCGCATGAATGGGTGAAACAAAACATGGCATGTATAGTAATGTACAAATCAGTGCATTTTATACTGTGCGCCAACAATTGTAACTGCCTGACAAGTATCCCAAAACTCTATAAAAAGAGTTCTAAATCACTTTTCAAGGGATCATTAATGATCATAATCTTCCGAAAAGAGTTCTCAGCATTTCTCCATCACTTCTGCAGCACGTTCTAGAGCTTTTTTTCTCCGACATCACATCGTCCAAGGGATAAAATGATCATCTTCTGATCAGATTCCTAAAGTTATACTTCTCTAGAATCAAATTATACTTTTGTACTTTTCTTTCTTAGTTTATAGTTAAGTTTTCTCGAAAAACTTTTGTTTTTACAAACAAAATGGCGACTCTGCTGAGTCGATTTTCTTCTCTGATGAGAAGGCGACAACTCAATGCGATATTGTGTCGGTCGGCACGACGTAGGAGACTTTGGTCGTCGAATTCGACCAAATAGCTTACGAAGAACTGATTGGCAATGGGGGTGCCAAGCACGCCACTGCTACTGCCACGTGCGCCACCACTGCTATTACCAAGAACAAGGCAAATGCTATCTGGACTGTGAAGTCCACCGTCGTGCCAATATTGTTGTTACTGCTCAAGACAAGGGAAAGTGCCTAATGACTACTCCCCGTTCTTCCCCATTCCTTGACTTGGTGGAAGACTCACTCGATTGTTCCTCTGTGCCAATCACTGCCAAAACATCTCTGAACAAGAACTCTACTTCACTTGGCAGAGAAAATCAAATCGATGCCCAAAAAAAAAGTTACGTTCAAAGTTCACTTCCTTTTACCTATAGGGGTCACGCCAAACATGCTGTTCCAGTGTGCACAGAACACCAAGGCATCCTACCTACTCTACGCCAAACTAATTTGTGCCAGGCTGCTCTGTGCCAATCAGGCCAGCGCCATGATCTTCCCACTCTGCGCATATCAAGAATAGAACAGGAAAGACTGAAGGTGTCACAGACCGACAACGAAGTGGCTTCAGGCATTGATATGTGCACCTATCTTAATAGGCACGGAACAGAACTTCTTCAACAAGTCATGTGGCATGCCAAAAGACCCTGATACTGTCTGAGCCAATTATCAGTTCGCACATAGTGTGGGCCTCTAAGAGCTAGATTCAACTCACCTATGCCAATGAGCTCAGTACTGCCCTATACACGTAAGAAACACAAAAGTTTAGGAATAGGCATCATATTCCTAATGTAATCAGGCAGAGTCTGCCTCCTTCTTCTTCTTCTTCTTTTCCTTCCACTGTACCCGATCTTCGTGAACTCATTGTACAAAAGCGAAAGACCACGAGTTCATCTCATGTAGTAGTGACTCCACAGAACGAACATTATTGTAACCAATATCATGAGATAGTAATCAAGTATTGTTGTAAGACAGCCAAACGGTCCTCGCTCTCCAAATGTTATCTTGATAGATGAAGATAACTCATCTCATGTATTAGCAACTACATACAACAAACACCACTGTAATTAACATGAAGTCGATGTTACGTGCTTCTATAAGTCAGCAAAACGGTTTGTATTCAACCGTCTGAATTACTCTCGTTCTTCCAATGTGATCCTAGTGGATGAAGACAAATTATTGTTTACCACTGTCAATATGACATCTCGTAGCACTGGCAGTAGGAGAGTCATCTCCAACAGAATGATGCTATACTTACTAGAGTGTTCGTCGAATCCTTAGCGGGTGTTGCCTATGACTGGTATCGAAGCTTATCGGATGGTTGCACAACATCCTTCGCAAAATTAAAATAGATGCTCCTGGAATGACTCTATGAAGGGACCCACGACATGACTATGTCCGCCCTAACCGAAATCCAATAGAAGTCCAATGAGACAGCCGAACGTTTCATCGAGCGCTACCAACGAGAGGTACTGAAAATGCCTCTGGGTACCCCTAACGCATTGACTTTAGATACTTGCAAATCAAACTTGTTACCTATAGTCATCATGTGGATGGGACATACATAATTTCAAGATTGGTTTCCTTCATTGTAAGTGCCAGAGCAGCTGAAGACAGTGCTGAGAAATTTAAGCAACTAGGCATCCCGATGCCGAATCTCGATAAAGATAACAATCCTGCTACCAGCAGCAGTAGTCACCAAAACAATCCAAAGGCAAAGAAGCTTTAGCCATCAATGTTGGTCAGCCAGCACCTACGGCAACAGCATCACCACAGAGGGCAATACCATGACCCAAGGAAGTGTATTCCTTCGACGACGACGACGTCATGAGCATCTTTGATTATTTGATCAAAAGCAATAAGCTTTAACTGTCGGAGGTCAAACGACCAGACGAAGTAGGTAAGACTGACAATTCTAAGTATTGTTTGTATCACCGGTTTTTGGGTCATTCAACCAGGGAATGCTACGTACTCAAAGGAAAGATCCATGAGCTGGTAATGAATACTCTGATCGGACTGATAATGAATACTCTGATCGGACTATCCTATCTACCAGCTTATCCTTGTAGAAGCTTCAAAAAAGCCAAAAGAATGAATTACACTACTTTACAAATAGCGCCAGGATTTATGAAATAATTAGCGCCTGATGTCAAATAGCGCACAACATTAAATGGCGTTGGACATTAAATGGTGCCTGGTTGCCATGTGTAAACCTCCTCGAGAAGCTAAGTCGTCAGTCATAATGACCGACACACAAAAGTCGAAAAACATCCCATTGAATCCCGAACGCATAGCTCTCAAGGAAGATTATGTCAGACCGATCATCATGAACTTTGTCAATTACTCTGTGCCATTTATCATTGGCGTAAAGTGGCTAACCCTCACAAAATCAATATTTAAGCGCATTTTATCGATTGGCGCTCCTCAACACCATGCACCATTCATCAACTAGCGCCAAACATTCAACTATCATCCAGAAGCAGTTAAAATGACGTGACACACATGCCACTAATCTCGAAGAATGTACATACAACATTGCCGACGATCAAGCGCACTTCTCTTACAGAATAGCACACGTCTGATGCAGTTAAGCTAACCGTTCACACAAATGGGTGAAACAGAACATGGTGTGCCAGACAATATCGTGTGCCAATTATTATAACTACCTGACAGTTGTCATAAAACTCTATAAATAGAGTTCAAAATCACTCTTAGAAGCATCATGAATGATCATAATATTCTGAAAAGTTGTCATAGCACGTTCCAGAGCATTTCTTCTCCAACATTGTATTGTGCAAAGGATAAAGTGATCGCCTTCTGATCGGATTCCTAAAGTTGTGCTTCCCAGAATCAAATTGTACTCTTGTACTTTCTTTTCTTAGTTTGCATTTATGTTTTTTCGAAAAACTTTGTTTTTCCAAACAATCCTCATATCGAGAGAAGTGTCTGTTTACGTGACAAACGAAGAGCAAGACGCTTCCAGTGCTGCTAGCTAAAAGAAAAGAATCGCTACCTTGGAGGCTAATCTGAAGGCCATGGCTGACATGGTTACAAGCATGCACACAGTAATCATGACACAACATGATGTTCCACCAGTTGTGAATCCAGTTCCAACTCAAGAACACGCATCAGTTCTATGCCTATCAACACTGGCCCTGGAGTACAGCCTCTGCTAAATACTACCATCCCTGAGGTTATACACCTTCAAGCATAGGCTACTCCCAAGTCACTCTAGTGCTGGGGTTGGTACATACCATACGGTTCCACATTATAATCTTTCAAATCAATCTGCTGCTCTTCAAACAACGGAAGACCCTCTCGAAGTAGTCAAGCTTATAGGAATTCAGTTTAAAGCTTTTAGACAAAAGGAGAGATTAGAAAAGTTAGGGATCAAACAACCCTACCCTGTAGAGTCGAAGGAAGTCTCGTTCCTACCTAAATACAAGCCGCCAACCATAATGCTATTAGATGGCAGCACGTCGTCGAGTCAGTATATCAATCACTTCGAGATGATGATTGATCATCTCCAACAGAATGATGCTATACTTACTAGAGTGTTCGTCGAATCCTTAGCGGGTGTTGCCTATGACTGGTATCGAAGCTTATCGGATGGTTGCACAACATCCTTCGCAAAATTAAAATAGATGCTCCTGGAATGACTCTATGAAGGGACCCACGACATGACTATGTCCGCCCTAACCAAAATCCAATAGAAGCCCAATGAGACAGCCGAACGTTTCATCGAGCGCTACCAACGAGAGGTACTGAAAATGCCTCTGGGTACCCCTAACGCATTGACTATAGATACTTGCAAATCAACCTTGTTACCTATAGTCATCATGTGGATGGGACATACATAGTTTCATGATTGGTTTCCTTCATTGTAAGTGCCAGAGCAGCTGAAGACAGTGCTGAGAAATTTAAGCAACTAGGCATCCCGATGCCGAATCTCGATAAAGATAAGCATCCTGCTACCAGCAGTAGTAGTCACCAAAACAATCCAAAGGCAAAGAAGCTTTAGCCATCAATGTTGGTCAGCCAGCACCTATGGCAACAGCATCACCACAGAGGGCAATACCACGACCCAAGGAAGTGTATTCCTTCGACGACGACGACGTCATGAGCATCTTTGATTATTTGATCAAAAGCAATAAGCTTTAACTGTCGGAGGTCAAACGACCAGACGAAGTAGGTAAGACTGACAATTCTAAGTATTGTATGTATCACCAGTTTTCGGGTCATTCAACCAGGGAATGCTACGTACTCAAAGGAAAGATCCATGAGCTGGTTAACGCCAAAGCAATTACTCTCTGAAAAGATGAGAAGAAGGTGATAGCTAATGTCGTCTCTCTGTAATTTGGAGACTTTACTCCTCAGCTAGTCCCTTATGGTGTTGTCCCGATACCTAAGGAAACTATAGAGATGGTCAACCTCCCGCCGGCACGAAGTGACGGTTTAGTGCCACTATCAACTACCAAAGATGAAATCATGTGTGTTCATCCAGACCGCATCGTCGAATTCGAACAGAAACAACTCTCTCTTCTGGAAAGTCAAAAAAGTTAGCCAAGTACAAATCATGCAACATGATTTCAAGTGAGCACTCCTCACTTGATGGTCTTATTCCCTCTTTGAAAGCTACTTTCATCCCGACAGGATCTATGTCTTCCTCTTCAGAGACTACCCCGCAGACGTCAGAAGTCAACTACTAACCTGAATTCCATCGATAAAGTTAGAAATCTTGTGAGCTGATGACAAAGATCGGATATGATTTTTAGGAAGCACCAGGTTTGAATAGTGTAAAGGGTCTCGGATACCTCTATCTCTACAACTTCGAGATAACGGGGTAGATCACTTGTTCCTTCATCAAAGAAAGAAGTCCTCCAAAGGTAGGGCATGAGTGAAGGCATGTAACAAGTTTTCTCTCTCACCTGCTTCAGATGAAAAAGACTTGACCGGTACTATATCCAGGAGACTGTACCTCAGAGACTACCCAGATGGTCAAGAAAATGAAGTTGTCAATCCTCCTTCTGTACTTGATGCTCTTCTAACATCAACTCCACCAGCTGATTTGGGTCCTTCTAAACCGACAGTAGCTGATAAAGGCAAGCGGCAGGTTCGCTTTGACAAGAACCTGAAGAAGATTCTACTGCAAGGTCTACAAAAGCTATATAACTTTGACATACTGGCTTAATTAGCCAACACTCCGACAAGATTATCAATCTTTGAGCTCCTTCGTCTCTCTAAGGAAACTCGAAAAATATTAATCGAAGCTTTAATACAAGTCGATGCTTGTCTTGCATATCATAATAAGTCAGATGAAGAGAATGTGGCATGCCCTCAATGTCATAGTGTGTTAGAAATAATGACAAATATCACCTTCACCCAAGATGGCATGCTACTGGAGGACAATTGGCACAACCGACCTCTTTACTTCACTGGATATGTTGACACAATGAATGTAGATCGCATTCTTGTCGATCCCGGGTTTGAACTCAATATATTTCCAAAAACTTTCTTGGATCCTCTGAAGATTACAGTCCATAGCCTCTTAGCGACAGTGATAACTATTCTCGGGTTCAATTCAGGAAAGAGTAAACCGCTGCAGAAGATTCACCTGATGGACCAAATTGGCGATCTCCGGACGAAAGCCACCTATTATATGATTGACAAATACGTCTCTTATAACTTACTATTAGAAAGGTCGTGGTTGCATGAACATAATATTGTGCCATCCACTCTCCTCTATTGCTTTAAGTATGCGGACAACAACGGAGAAATCAAAAAAGAAGTTGCTGACCTTAATCCTTTTCAAGATGTCAAGACCTATTATACGGACTCCAGAATGTATAAAGAACTGTACATGAAGGTCATATTGGCTATGGACACAAAGGAAGATCAGAAAGATGACCCAGAGAAAGTCTTGGTGATTTCAGTTAAAGGACGCACTTCTCATCCTTTATCTGCTCAGATGCTAATCGTCAATCTTGCCCCTTCTATCGAGAAAGTAGAGCAAAGGGAGCTCACCTTTTATGAGCCTCTTGTTATTGACCTTCGTCGTAACAAGCCTACTACTTCTCTTTTTCCTTCTCTTATCATCGACCTGTAAATGTCTTCAGCCAAGGACGAAAATGTTATTTTAACTATTGAAGTAGTGAAAGATATCAATAGAGCAATGTCTCCTTCGCAATATACTGATGTCACTTTTTACGCACATCGTTACTTAGAAATTTTGGATAATTTTGAACCTCCCACCCTATAAGCAATTCAGTCTTTCCAGGATGAGATATCATTTGAACCAGTACAAAATTTGTTCTTCGTAGTTCCTCCTCGTATCGACGATGAGCATCCAAATCTGTATAGCAAAGGACGTAACCAAAATACTATACTCGATAGTGATTCTGAAAATGATGATTATGAAAGAATGCAACGACGTCGTTATAGTCAACAATCCAAGAACATCATCCAAAAAATGGTTACAATTTTAGGTTCAAACTTGAAGGAGGTAAAGGTAAAAAAAACTCATATTCGACTACTTGCCCCGAAAGGACACTCATCACAATATTATAACAAGACAAGACATGGGTTAGGCTATACTACGTTGATCACAACCCAGATAGATCTGAGTCAGATAAAGAGATACGATTTTATTCCTCCGATTCCTCCTCATGGGACTCAGACACCAGTGTAGGGATGTCCATCGACTGACTCTATCTGTCAATATGATGATGATTGAATTTTTAGAAGATGATGATGACTTTATCGAGACTTATGAGAATAAACCTTGGGCACATAGGATGGATACTCAATGGGAACTTCGCTTCGAACAACGTAGACCACTTACTGAGGACGAGCTAATCCAGATCGACATTGGAGACGAAGCATCTCCAAGGCCAATCTTTATCAGCAAGAGCCTCCTTGAGACAGACAAACAAGACTTGATCTAGCTCATTAAAGAGTATATTGACGTATTTACCTGGAGCTACGAAGACATGCCCGAACTAGATCCTCAGATTGCTACTCATAAGCTCTATATTTTGTCAAATGCCAAGCCAGTTAAACAACAACAACGACGATTCCGACTAGATATAACGGACGTTATAGAAGCTGAAGTCAAGAAGCTCATTGCCTGTGACCTTGTTAGGGAGGAACAACATCCCGACTGGGTAGCTAATGTCATCCCTGTTATGAAGAATACAGGAAAAGTTTGAGTCTGCATCGACTTCAGAGACCTCAACGCAGCTTATTCCAAAGGTGATTTTCCTCTTCCAATTATCGATGTCATGATCGAGAACACCTGCAAGTTCGAACGAATGTCTTTTATAGACAGTTTTTCAGGGTATAATCATATCAAGATGAATCTTGAAGACGAAAAGCACACGTCCTTCATACTCCTCTGGGAGTTTAATGCTACACAGTCGTGTCGTTTGGTCTCAAGAATGCTGGTGCCACCTATCAGCGAACCATGAGCACTATTTTTCATGAATATTTACTAAAAATAGTCGAATGCTATGTCAACGATATTGTCGTCAAAAGTTGTTTAAAGGAAGATCACATCCAAGACCTGAAGACTATCTTTGATCTAATGTATCAACATCAACTCAAGATGAATCCTACCAAGTCATTTTTGGGTGTCTCTAGTGGCAAATTTTTCTGATTCATTATTACCTCTAAGGGTATACACGTTGACCCCGATAAAGTCAAAGTCATTCAAGAGATGCGTCCTCTACGCAATCTAAAAGAGCTAGAAGGATTCCAAGGATGACTTGCCTATATCAGGAGATTCATCTAAAATCTCTCTGGATGCTATAGACCATCCACTCAATTAATGAAGAAAGGTGTATCTTTCGTTTGGACTATTAAATGTCAACAAGTATTTGAGGACATTAAGCGATACTTGATGAATCCTTCGGTCTTAGCTCCTCCGATCACAGAAATTCCCTTTTTGATGTTCGTTCGAGCAATGGATCATTCTCTCGGTGCCCTCCTAGCCCAGAAGAACAAAGAAGGCCATGAGCAAGCAATCTACTACCTTAGCCGCATGATGATCGGTGCTGAACACTGATACAGTTCGGTAGAAAATAGTGCTTAGTCTTGACGTTTGCCATCGAGAAGACACATCATTACATCACGGGCCAAACTATCCATGTTATATCTGTTTGCCATTAATTATAAAAGAACAGAACAATTATATGGCAGGACTGGACTTTTACTTCACAACACAAACTCGCTCGTACAAAGAAAGCCTAGGGACGAAAACCTAAGTACAGTAATCTAAGTACGATTGTTTAGTTTTGATTCTGGGGGGTGACGGTAGAGGCTCGGAAAAGTGACGGCCGCTCTGCCTTACTCCTTGGACGATCGGACGTAGCCTTGGCTCTGATGAAGAAATGCTCTCAGGATAGGAAGACTCTTCTGTGCGCGCCTTTTGTCTCTCTGTGTGTCTAGCCGGGTGGAGAGGATCTCTTTTACAAGGGAATGGCACCTTGCTATATTTTTTTGTTTCTCTAGATCCGATCCTTTTGCAAGGGAATGGCACCTTGCTATTTATAGGAGTGGGGTTGTGCTCATTATGGTTTGTAATAATTGCCCTAAAAAAGTCGGTGACCAATCATCTGGGCTATTAATCGTGATTACATCTGGGCAATTGATTCTTGATTGCGCCAAATCGGTATGGTCAATTAATGCAGATTGTCATGAATCTTTGGATGCTCGGATCTCCTGCCACGTGTTTAATCCGCGTGATTGCAATAAATCTGCTCTGTTTCGGGTAATTATGATGATTGCACTAAAACTGGTTGTTCAAATTTGTTGATAAATCTTGATTGATTTAATGCCACGTGTCTAACCATCATTACGGGAAAACTGGTCTTCTGCCACGTGTCATAGCCGCATGAGGGTAGCTTCTTAGGTTTTGAACCGCATGAAGGTGGCAGTCGCATAGGTGTAGCCTCCGAAATCTGAGCCGTATGGGGATGGTTTCCAATTGAGTCGCATAAGACTAGCCACGTGTCAAGGCTGCATGGGCATGGTCTCTCAGTATTTCAGCCGCATGGAGATGATCCCCATGATCCGAGCCGCATGAGAACAGCGGCCACATGGGGTGGCTTCTTAGGATTTGAGCCACATGACGATGGTCTCCACGATCAGAGCCGCATGAGAGCATCAGCCGCATGGGGGGTGGCAGCCGCATAGAGAGCTTTGGAATTGGTGGATCATGCTAGCTGCATAGGAGATTTTCTTCGTTTCCCGAGGAATACGCCGTCATGTCAGAGTTCATCATTTCAGCTTTAATGTCAGAGTTATCACTTTATGTCAGAGCATTTAATGGGAGCGGTCACTTTATGGCCAGCTGCAGAGGAGAACTGTTTATGGCCACGTGGCTCTTTTCTGAGCCGTATAGGGCTACCCGAGCCGCATGGTGCTCTAAAAGACTTTGAACCGCATAAGTCATTAATGGATTTCTGAGCCGCATAAGGATCCTTCTGTTGGAGCCGCATGGGCTTTTCTCTGTTCTTTTTCATGCTTCTACAAGACCCCCTTCAAAGTTTTCAATATGCAAAATTGAAATACTTTGAATAAGAAGCATGGCAATGTTCATATAAGCTCTTCTGGCTGCATAGGCTTCCTGGCTGCATGGGCTTCCTAGCCGTATGGACTACCTAGCCGCATGGGTTGTCTAGCCGCATGGACTGTCTGGCCGCATAGACTGTCATGCCGCATAGGCTCCCTGCCACGTCTTTCCTGCCACGTGTGCAAATCTTTGTATTGATTGCCCTTGATCTGTTTTCAGATTTAAAGCCACCTTTTGGGGCAGGATCCCAAGGGTTAGTTCTAAATATTAGATTGCCTCGATACCCGAAGAGTCAGTTCGTTCTTTTTATGCTGCACGCGGATCGAAGCATCCGCCGGTTCATGAGCCCCCCTCCTTCTGCCTATAAATAGGAGTGTGTTAGGACGGAGAGAATTCTTTACTTTCTCCTGTCTACTCTTCTTGCCCTGGATTTCTGCCTTCGTCTTCCTTCTCCGATCATCATCGACAATGGCCCCCAAGTCTTCTACAGCCATGGCGAAGAGAAAGGGAGTAGCTTTTTCGTCAGCCATGGTGCCTAAAGTCCACCCCGACGTTCACCCCCATTGCTGGTAAGGGTTTGGGCGGATCGTATACTTTGAAACAAAGACGGCTCTGTTGCATGTTTTATGCACAAGCCTTTAATGCGTTCCTCGTTTTCGTCGAACTGTTCAAATTGTCTGGGCCACATGTACGTCCCATGTCCGAGCCGCATGGGGGTATACACCATGTCCGAGCCGCATGGGAGTTGTACAGTGGCCTTATAAACATTTCACAAACTGAACTGCATAATGACCCTTCGAACAGAGCCGCATAAGTCCCTCTGAATCGAACCGCATGAAGCCTCCTCAAACAGGACCGCATAAGCTCATCTGGACTGGACCGCATGAGGCTCTGGCCATCTTCTAACTTTGTTTCTTTTCATCTTTGATTCTTGCAGCATCCCTGCCGAAGGCTGAGATCATCGTGAAGGAAGAGCCGCTGCCTCCTTTCATCAAACAAGAGCCATTGTTCATTAAGAAGGAGGTGATGTCGAGAATGGAGAAGCAAAAAGAAGAGCTGGCGCCGATTAAAGTTGCTGTGAAAGAGGAGCCCCAGTCTGACAGCGGTAGTTTTGGGAGTTCTGACCCTAATGCTTCGGACGGGAATTTTGCTCAAGTAGACCCTTTATATGGAAAATGGTTGAAGGATTGGTATATGCGCCCCCGCAACTAGGATTCATTGGTTCCCGTTAGCGTCCGTCTTTTGTCTTGGTATTTCTGTCTGTCTTCAACTGTAGTTTGTATTCTACTTCATTTGGGCATCAATGTAATCTTTTTCTTTTTATCTGAATGAAGTGATAGAGGACTTTTCTGGCTTGCTCATGAGACGTAATCATGTGAATGTAACTGATTTTGAGTGAACAGAATTCGTTCGCTCTGTTCTTTGAGAGACTTTTTGTGGACTTGTTATCCATGGCGTATCCTGGTTCTGGATACGGATAATAAGACGAGAGAGGGAAGAACTATCATACTTACTCAGAGGTAATGAGGACGTGGTAAATATGAAGGTTTCTTCGATGGATCCTTCCCACTCAGAGGTAATGAGGACATGGCAGGAGTGGGCTCCATGAAGGGAATATAGAACAACTCAGAGGTAATGAGGACATGAAGGTTCTATGTGAGGGGCGGTTTGTTTTTTGATGGAAGGGAAACAACTCAGAGGTAACATCGACGTGGTTGTTTCGGAAAATTTGTGGATCTGTTACCCTTTTTGTGCACTGAAAGTGCGGATATTGGATCATAAGGAGGGAGCTCTTTTTGGGAAGAAAGTTCAGAGGTATAATCATACATGACTTACTACCTAAAATACGCGGTATAGATTCATCTATAGTGATCATAGTGTAAGTTCAGCGGTACCTGCGGGTACATAACTCGACAATCTGGGGGATTTGGAGTCGGCATGTGAGTTCAGTGGTACGAGAGGGTACATGACTCGTCATTCTGGAAGATTTATAGTCGGGATGTGAGTTCAGTAGTACCAGAGGGTACATAACTCATTACTTTGGAAGATTTATTTTCGGGATGTGAGTTCAGCGGTACCAGAGGGTACGTAACTCATCACTGTGGCAAATTTGTAGTCGGGATGTGAGTTCAGCAGTACCAGCAGGTACATAACTCAACACCCTGGTAGATGTCGTTTCAGACGTAATACTTCTTTAGGAACTTGTCGTTGATGGGCAACATGAGCAAGTCTCCATTTTGTTTTGCGAGGCGGTAAGCTCCATTGGAGAATACAGCATCGATGATGAACGGGTCTTCCCACTTTGGCTGGAACTTGCCGGTGGTTTTGTGAGTCATAACCATCGGCCTCCGAACTGCCAAAACGAGGTCGCCCACTTGGAATGTTCTAATTTTAACCTTCTTGTTGAAGGCTCCGGAGATGCGTGCCTAGTACAGCTCGATTCGTTGTTGAGCTAATAGGCGCTTCTCATCTAAGGCCTCCAACTCTTGCAGTCGGCGACGGTGATTATCATCTGTCGTCAATCTGTATGTGAGAGCGACACGGAGTGAGGGGATTTGAGTCTCCAGTGGGAGAATTGCCTCGCTTCCGTATACCAGAGAGAATGGTGTATTCCCGGTGGCAGTCCGTACTATAGTACGGTACGCCCATAAGCATTCGCCGAGCTTTTCGTTCCAGTCGCGTTTGTTTGATGATAAGAACTTTTTTGAGAAGCTTGATGATTGTTTTGTTGAATGCTTCAGCCAGACCATTAGCCGTCGGATTGTATAGTCTTGAAGCAATATTCTGGATTCGGTGTTTGTCGCTGTAGAAGCATGGAATTTCACAACCAGAAAGCCCATGCGCCAGGCATTTTATGCGCCAGAACTCAGACAGCTAATCAAATAAGCCATAGACATTCGAAGAAGGACTTTTTATTTATTTATATATAAGTCTATTACATGTCTAGAAAATGTTGTACAAAGGAGAATTTCTACAAAGGAAGGATCCTAGATCTATAGCCAACAGCCACCATGCGCCTTCCAGATAGGCGCAGCAACCACCATGCGCCTTCCGATGGGTGCAGCAGTCACCGTGCGCTGTCAGCCAGGCGCAGCAGATGTCATGCGCCTCCAGCCAGGCGCATCCTACCATCTCTTCAGCAGCTCAGTTATGTGCATCCAGCTCAGTTATGTGCATCCCTTCAGCAGCTCAGTTATGAGCAACTCTTCCAACCAGGCTCACCTGGCTGAGCAGAGCCCAGTTATGTGCCGCTCTTCCAGCCAGGCTCATCTGATAAGTGCTTCGCCAAGCAAAGCATTTAACCCTCTGGCTGGAACCAAGGAAGAGAAGAGCACCGCAAATGCTGTGGCCAGGGGAGGCTTCGAAAGAGCCTCCAAAGACCAAGGAAGACCGTGATCGAAATCATGGCACGAGGAGCTTTCAACACAATCAAAGTAGGCGGCACCCCCTTTGAAGGAAGAGAGAGCCTAGCACCACCATTCCGATCTACGGCTCTTCCGGAACAACGGAGACGAGGCCCGAACATCCCTATCTTTGGATGCAACAGGCACCTTCCGCCTGCCTCAGAAGCCCTCGACTCCGTCTTTTGGATGTAACAGTCACCTTCAAGTGCATCGAAGACAACACGACGTCTCATCTTTACCCTCGGGAGCACTTCGTCAACAGAATGCACCCACATATCCAAGTTCATGTTGGAAGTACGTGAAGGAATGAGGAACAAACCTTCTCTCCATGCCACTATTTATAGGCCGGGCAAATCAAACCCACGCGCCAAGTGGATGACTCTCCGAATTCTGTGCAATGAATTTGCATTAAATGGATGAACCGGACGCCTCGAATTCAGCCAAACGGCTATTTATAGCACTCGAGGAGAGAGACAGCCGTGTCATTAAAGGACATGTCGGATGCGCCAGCCAAACAGCGCACCACACGGACGCGCCCTCCAGCATCAGGCGCATCACACAGACGCGCCCTACAGTACCCGACGCATCACAGAGGATGCGCCCTCCCTCACATCTCCATGCCGAGTGGAACACCAACCAATGTGCCCACTCAGCTGTCCATCGAACGTCACAAACATTAAATGCTGAACTGACACCAGAGTTAGCAGCACGCTTCCCAAAGTTTGAACAGTTGACAGCTTTTTCAGAGAACGAAGCATCGGCAACGTCAGCATCATCATGACTCTATTCCGACGGCTACTGCCACGTGGCCATCCGCATGCGCCTCTACGGCCATGCGTCCAAATCGCCATGCGCCTCTACGGCCATGCGTCCAAATCGCCATGCACCTCTATGGCCATGCGTCCAAACCAGCATGCGCCTCAAAAGCCATGCGCCTCAGACCCTTCACTGATCCCTAAAGACAGAAAAAGAGTCTCCAGTTGAAGCTTTGCATGCGCCTCAAAAGCCATGTGCCCCAGACTGATCTCTGATCCCGAAAGACAGAAGGAAAGTCGCCTGCATGCGCCTCAAAAGCCATGCGCTCTAAACAGTTTGTAACCCCTAAAGGGTATGAGCCGCAACCTCCTCCTGCGCCCAATCAAGGCGCAGCTCACCAGATTACTCCCCTCCACCAAATCTGAGATCTTCGAGCCATGGGTCGATGACACGTGTCCTTTGACTCAACTCGTCCAAGATTTCAGCAACAGAAAGATCTTCTCCTCCGCTACGTGCCGGCTCACAACAGCAGTATGAAGAGTTCAACCTCCCAATCAGGGTGCATCATCCGTGCGCCCCCATCAGCAACTTCCACGTGGCGTCCCCACACACCGGCGCATCCTACATACGCGCATGAGCAGCCAGCCTGCAAAACTATAAATAGAGGGATCTTCTCCTTCACACACAGACAGAATCCACAACGAACATACAAGGAATCACCAGAGAGGCAGACACAGACACTCAACGTCTTCCTCCTCTCAGCAAGCTCCAGCACCCAGAGCAATCCACGCCTTCAGAGAACCGATAACCGTCGTCAGCCGGTCAACGGAGTCAACGCATTACCACTCGCTCCATTGGCACTAAGGACCCAGCTTAAACAAAAGTGTACTCCTAGGACTACATCTAAGTCCTATATTGTAACACTGTTCTGTTTGTATTAAAGTTTTCAATCAAACAATTTTAATGGCAAACAAGCTGGGGACTCTGCTGGGGACTTCTTTCTCCTCTTCCGAGAAAGTCGTGTCACAGGCCGACGATGTGAAGGTGGGCTCCTCCCACAAGACGCTGGTCGTGCGCCTCAATCAACAGGCGCACGAGGAGTTCATTTCTGAAGGAAGTGCGAGTCCTTCGAAGCGGCTACCAAAGCCGAAGAAGATCCGCACGGCCTGGGTGCGCAAAGTCGACGCCTCGGGCACCACCACTGAAGGGGATGCAGCAATCCAGCCTTCCCTTCCTGCTGACGTTCTCAGCAACCAAGGTGCGCCCGCCGATGCAGCGCATCTCTTGGGGAAGCGTGCGGCCGACCACGTTCCCCAGCTATCTCCCTCTCAGGCGAGGAAGATACGTCGACGGAGCAGGGGCGCAGCCAATGCCCCGCGCATCACCTCTGATGCGTCACAAAAAGCCTCTGTCTTTGACAGACTCACTCGCTGTAATGGCGAAGAGAATTTGGATGCTGAGTACTATGCGCCCCAGCGGGCTGGTACGAAGAAATCCAAGGCGGCACGGGCCATGCGCCAAAAACGTGCTATGCCAGCAGCCGGCCAGAGGCACGCGCTCGTCATCACGCGCGCTGCCGATGGCAAGCTGTACAAGGTTGACTCAAGTGCTTCTGCACCAACAACGAGTCGATCTTCAAAGTCCTAATCTCGCTTGGGCGCATCTACTACGTGCACAACCAAGTCGAGAGAGGCAAACTCAGTGGTCTTGAACTCCCGCGCCTCCTCTGGTTGTGCGTTTGAAGTCCGTTCAAGTCACTTCAAATGTTGTGGTTCCCCCACTACTGATCGTGATGCCTGCTTGGTATTAGATCAGGGGGGCGCAGCACTCACCTGACCACCCCGGCGTTTGGCCTTGCCATACGTCTGAAGGGGGTGTGAAGGCACCACTCTCCTCCAACGACCTGCACAACGTGATCACTCACAAGCGCCGGTCAGAAGAGTCGACCAACAAGCACGATACGCCTCTTACGGGGCATACTTGTGCGGTGGTCACCATCAACTGCTGTTGCAAGGCGGCAGCTCCACCAAGACAGTCGGTCTTCCAACGACTGCAATCCTCGACACCTCTCCGACGTCGCCTTGGGACGATGTCAGCTGAAGAGGAGCCAAAGGTTGCTTCATGCAACGGGGTCTCCAACACCTCATCAATCCGGAAGACGACTGCCAATTCCTCGTCTTCATCCAAAAGCCAGCCGAGGAAAACCAAGGCAGCTGTCTCGACCTCTGGAGTGTTTGAAGGCACTCGGTCGAGGAAGAAGTCCTTGGAGGAAGCTGGGGTAGCCAGACCCTTGTTGAGCCTCCTTCCGAAGACGAAGATGTCCAAAACACAGCTGCGGCGGATCTTCATCATCAAGGCGAGATTACTCTCCCTGAAGCCCCTCAAAATGAGGATGTCCTCCAGGACACCGCCGGGGGTAGTTCTGGAAACGAAGAGGTCCTTCAAGACGGAGCTGAGGGCAATCAGACCCTTGCAGATGCGCCTATTAAAGATGAACTCCAGAATGTGGCTGGGGGTGGCCAAACACCAGGAGAAGTAACTCCCCCGCATGAGAGTGAGGCCGAAAGCGAAGCCTCAACCCATCCATCCACTCCTGGCCGTGTCAGGACAGTATACATGGCTGGGGATGATGTCGAGTCTGATGCACCGTCACAGGACATAGTCCAGCGCATAGACTCATTAGAGGGAGGTCTCAAAACCCTCTCTGCCTCTATGCAAGCACTGACTCAAGCAGTGTTTGAGATGCGGTCGGCCTTGATCAGGACACCTTCATCTGGTCCTGACCCAGGAGCTAATGGGGAGTCGAGTGTGCCCCTCCAACGGGCGCCCTCGGATACAGAAGCACCTCGGACCTCGGAGCCCTCAAACGCTCCAATCCAGATGGTACCTCCTTCCCCGACTCCTAGCTCTACGGAGGATGTGGTCGAAATGATCAAAGACCTGCGGGAGCGCTTCGAGTCCAAGAACAGGCAAGAGGAACGCCAGAAGATGGGCATTCCCCAGCCTTACCCCCTCGAGTGGAACAAGGTGGTTTATCCCCCAAAGTATAAACCATAAACACTCACCCCATACGACGGGAAGGACTCTCCGCGACGGTACCTGACGTACTTCCAGTCACAGACAGGGCATCTTCCGAAGGAGGATGCGCGCCTCACCAGTATCTTTGTCGGGGCCCTGAAAGGAGTGGCGTATGACTGGTTCTGCAGCCTCCCCGACAATTCCATATCGTCCTTCAACGACCTGACGTGCCTCTTCCTCGACCGCTTCTACGACGGCGGGAAGGACATGACGATGGCGTCTCTCATAGAGATACGTCAGAAGGAGAAGGAAACGGTTCGGGCGTTCATCGAACGCTTCCGACAGGCTTGCTTCAGGCTACCTCCAGGCATGCCAGAACATGCGCTCCTCTCCGCTTGCAGCATAAACATGTTGCCTGCAGTAAAGCTCTGGCTCAACTCTACTCCCCCTCCTGACTGGAGCTCCCTGATCATCGAAGCTGAAGCTGCAGAAAAGAAGGCGGCCAATGCACGTCTTCTGGGTGTCAGCTTCCCCGCCTTTGACGGTAAGGGAAAAAAGTCCGCAACTAACAGCTCCGGACGAAAAGCAAAGGGGAAACAGGCATTGACTGTTAATGCCTCAAAAGGCGCATCTGCGCCTACTCAGAAGCCTCCACTGGCACCGAGACCCAAGGAGGTTTATTCATTCAATGATGACGACACCCTGCAACTTTTCGAGATACTGAAGCAGGGTGACAAGATCAAGCTACCGGACCCAAAGCGGCCCGATGAAGTTGGGAAAGTGGACAACCCAAGGTACTGTCACTACCATCGGTTTGTCGGACACCCGACCAAGGACTGCTACATCCTCAAGAATTACATACAGCACATGATCAATGCGGATGTAATCTCCATCGACTATGAAGAGAAGACGGTGTCGGCCAATGTGGTTTCGCTTCAGTTCGGCACCTTGCCGCCAACTACCACACAAGATGGCGTCGTCTCCATCCCTAAGGCGATAATGGAGGTGGTAAACTTACCACCTACTCGTGACAATGTGAGTGGACTCACCCTGCTCACCACATCTCGAGGAGAGGTCCTCTGGGTTCACCCCGACCTCGTCTCCGAGGTGACTCAATCGGAGGTACGCCCTACCTCCAAATCAAAAGACAGGAAGATCAAGTCTTGCCGCACAGTCTCTTCTTCAACAGAAGAGGTACTTCCAGTACAGACACGTGCACAACAGAGCTCCCAATCCGGCGAAGCCGCCGCCGAGGTGGTGCTAGGAGCCTCCTAGCACCATCCCTGACGAGGGTCCATCTAAGCCCTCAGCAGCCAATAAGCAGAAGCAGGTGGAGGCCCGTTTTGACAGACCTCTACGGAAGGAGAATGCTTCGGGGCTGTCCAAGCCTCACAACTTCGACATTCTGGCACAATTAGCCAGTACACCTGCGCGCCTGTCTTTGTTCGAGCTCCTGCGTCTTTCTAAAGATTCCCGAGAAGCTCTCTGCGAAGCTCTGAAGGACGCTGAATCCTTTCTCAGTCAGGTCAAGCAGCCTGAAGACCTCCCAACTACTTGTGCGCACTGTCATTGTGCGGATGAAGTTATCCCAAACATAACTTTCACCCAACAAGACATGCTGCTCAAGCATCACCGACATAACCGACCGCTGTATTATACAGGGTACATTGGCTCGGTCAAGGTGAGCCGGATTCAGATCGATCCTGGGTCTTCCCTAAGCAACATTCCGAAGGCGCTGCTATCTAAGCTGGGGATCCCGATGTACCGGCTGGCGCCCTCCAATACAACCATCAGTAGCTTCAATGCTAGCAAGAGCGAGCCATTGGGCAAGATCCGACTGAAGTGTCACATTGGCAGCCTCAAAACTGAGGTGACTTGTTATGTGGTAGATGCCGAGGTCAACTACAACATCCTGCTCGGTCGACCATGGCTGCATGAGTACATGGTGGTGCCCTCCACGCTCCACCAGTGCATGAAGTATGTATCCACCAATGGCGTCATCCGGACGGAGTTTGCAGACATCGATCCTTTCAAAGGGATTGAAGCCTACTTCACCGATTCCGACTTGTACAAGCCCATTGACGAGGAGGAAGCCAACGACGCTGATGATGAGGCAGAGATGGCAACAGAGCCGGACATGGAGCCTGAGACGACTCCCGATGCCCCCTTGAAAATCCGACTGAAGGGGAAACCACCCCAGAAGGCGCCTCCAATGAGCATCAAGCTATCAGGGAAAGCGCCGGCTCGCAAAGCACCCCTGAAGATACGCCTCAAGGGAAAGCCACCTCAAACATCGGCTCCCCTGGTGGCAAAATTACAAGGGAAGGCACCACTCACCGGAGGCGCAGCCGAGGCGCCTCTCAAGGTGCGTCTCAAGGGCAAGCCGCCGCAGTCATCCAAGGTGTCAGAGAAGGCTCATATAACCCTCTCAGACCCCAAAGCTGTGTTGGACTCTCCTAGTCCGCCCCCAGTTCTTATAGACGAGGAGCTTGGTGATTATATCTCGGCTGACGTAGAGGCACCCTCCTTTGACAATGTAATCCCACGGGATAAGATCTCGTATTTTATCAATAATAGAGTGTCTTTTAATTATTCTTGTCTTCCACACTGGAATGCCATGTATACATTAGACAACGCTCTACGGTCGTTGCAAACACAAATAACGACCGTCTACCATAATCGAGTAGTCCCGTCTCAAGGAGTCTTCATAGTCCCTCCACGGAGCCGAGACCAAGGCACCATCATCTCGGGCAAAGTCGAGCGTCATCGGGACCTCCCGTCAATCGAGCCCGAACCTGATACCGGCAGAGTACAAGTCTATCGGTACACGGATGCGGCAAAGCACATCATCCAAAAGATGGGCTACGACCTGAAAAGCAACAAAGGCTTAAACTACGGCAAGGGTCGACATCTCCCTGTCCGGCTTTCGATGCCCAATGGAAAGCCACAGGACTATTATAATCGGACTGGACAAGGGTTAGGCTATGTCACGCCGCCATCAACCCCAGAGAGTTCAGATGCAGAAGACATAGAACATTCCCACTCGTCCGAAGCATCGACTTGGGATTCCGATACCAGTATCGGATCAGTCTTCAGGAAAGTGCTGTCAGCTAACATGACGTCAGCACAACCTCAAAAAGGTGAAGGCGAAGACCAAGCGCCAGAACCCTTCGAAGAAGAACCCTGGGCCCAACGCCTAGGGGAACAATGGGAATCTCGTTTTGAGCTTCGTGAACCTCCCACCGAAGACGAAGTCGAGCAGATCGACCTCGGGGAGGGGTCTTCTTCCAAACCCATCTTCATCAGTAAAAGCCTGGAAGGAGAAGATCGAGAATCTTTAATCCAACTGGCTAAAGAGTATATCGACGTCTTCGCCTGGAGCTATGAAGACATGCCGGGACTCGATCCACAGATCGCAATGCATAGGTTGAACATCTTACCTGATGCCAAACCTATCAAACAACAGCAGCGACGCTTCCGTCCGGACATCATGAATGCCATCGATCAGGAGGTAGACAAACTCTTGACCAGCGGCTTCATCCGTGAGGAACAACACCCAGATTGGGTAGCCAACGTCGTTCCTGTCACCAAGAAGAACGGGAAGATACGAGTCTGTATCGACTTCAGGGATCTCAACTCTGCTTGCCCGAAGGACGAATTCCCGCTTCCAATCACTGATGTGATGATCGACAACACATGTGGCTTTGAGCGCATGTCCTTCATGGATGGGTATTCAGGCTACAATCAAATCAAGATGTTCCCCGATGACGCAAAACACACGTCATTCAGGACTCCAAAGGGTGTTTTCTGCTACACAGTAATGCCCTTCGGCTTGAAGAACGTCGGTGCGACATACCAGCAAGCTATGAGCACCATCTTCCGTCAACATCTTCGTAAGACGGTCGAATGCTATGTTGACGACATCGCAGTCAAGAGCCGCCTCAAAGGAGATCACCTACAGGACCTGAAGACGGTCTTCGATCTCATGCGGGCACATCAACTCAAAATGAACCCCGCTAAATCCTTTCTGGGGGTTTCTAGCGGCAAATTCTTGGGCTTTGTCATCACAGCGAAAGGCATTCATGTTGATCCTGAGAAGACCAAAGCCATCCTCAACATGGACCCTCCGAAGAACCTTCGAGAACTTCGGGGCCTACAGGGACGTCTGGCATATATCCGGAGGTTCATAGCAAACCTCTCCGGTAGATGTCAACCCTTTACTCAGCTCATGAAGAAGGGAGTCTCTTACGTCTGGACAGAGGAGTGCCAAAAGGCTTTCGACGACATCAAGGCTTACTTAACAAGCCCACCAGTCCTGGTAGCGCCAGTCGCCGGCAAACCATTTCTTCTCTACGTCCGTGCCATGGATCATTCTCTTGGCGCTCTGCTGGCTCAAAACAGCGATACAGGCTTCGAGCAAGCAATCTACTACCTCAGTCGAACACTCATCGGGGCCGAACACCGGTACAACCCCGTCGAAAAGGAGTGCTTGGCTTTGGTGTTTGCCATCCAGAAGACTCGTCATTATGTCTCGGGTCAGACAATTCATGTCATTTCCCGAGTCAATCCGCTCAGAGTCCTCATGACGAAGCCAGGATCATTGAACTCCCGGCTGGCTACATGGGCGATCTTGCTAACACCGTACAACATGGTGTTTGTGCTGCAAAAAGATGTTAAGGGTCAAGCTCTGGCTGACTTTTTAGTTGCACACCCCATCCCAGAATCCTCAAAACTCTATGAAGATATCCCGGATGAGGTCCAAGAATCCAACGTCACCGAAGGAAGCTCCGTTTGGCGGATGTTCTTCGACGGCGCTTCGAGAACAGGCCCCAAAGGCCAAATCATCGCAAGAGTAGGGGTAGTCTTAGTCTCCCCCGATCAGTGGTCATCCAGCGTACGTACTCTCTTTCGAAGCCGTGCTCCAACAACGTTGTCGAGTACAACGCACCCGTCATGGGACTCCAGCTCGCACAACAGCTGGGGGTCGACCATCTGGAAGCATACGGCGACTCAAAACTCGTCGTAAACCAGGTTCGGGGACAATATGAAGTTCGCCATGAAGATTTAATCCCTTATCATGAAGTCGCGTTGAACATCATTTCAACCTTCACCGGGTTCTTCTTTGAACATGTCCCCCGTTTACAAAACTTGGAGGCCGATGCTCTGGCCGGCCTCGCAGCCTCATTAGCAGCGCCCTTTGGGACTCAACACTATATCACGGTAACAGGACGAGATCTGGTTTGTCCCAGAAACAACCTGTGCTTGCAAGTGGCCTACGCCATGCCGACGAACACTGGGGTTAATGTCCGAGACTGGAGGTTCCCGTTCATCGACTTCGCTGTCTACGGAATCCTTCCAGAGGACCCGAAGGAAGCCGTCTCAGTCAGGAGACGCTCTCTTCGATTCTACTACGATACAGCTACCAAAACGCTGTACCGACGCTCCTTCGATGGGCTCCTCCTTCGATGCCTGTCCAACGAAGAAGCAGCCGAAGCTCTTCAAGAAGCTCATGACGGAACTTGTGGAGCTCATCAACCCGGTCCTAAGTTGCAAGATCGACTGCGACGTATGGGCTACTACTGGCCAACCATGGCTGCCGACGCTGTCGAATATGCTAAGAAGTGCCACGCATGCCAACTTCATGCAGACTTCATACATACACTATCGGAGCCGCTACATCCTACAGTCGCCTCCTGGCCCTTCGAAGCCTGGGGCATGGACATTGTAGGGCCAATCACCCCTCCTTCATCGAGAGGACACCGTTTCATCCTGGCCATCACCGACTACTTCTCCAAATGGGCGGAAGCAGTTCCACTAGCAGAAGTAAAAAGCTCCAGGGTGGTCAGCTTTATCAAACACTATGTCATTTACCGTTTCGGAGTACCCCGGCGGATCATCCATGACAATGGTCCTCAGTTTATCAGCCACATTTTCAGCAGGTTCTGTGACAAGAATCGCATTCAGAACGTGGCCTCAACCGCCTACAATCCGGCAGCAAACGGATTGGCTGAGGCATTCAACAAAACTATCGTTAGGCTGCTCAAAAAGGTCGTGTCATCCAACAAACGCGACTGGGACGAAAAGCTTGGCGAATGCCTTTGGGCCTACCGCACAACGGTACGGACCCCAACAGGCAACACTCCATTCTCCCTGGTCTACGGGAGCGAAGCAGTACTGCCTCTCGAGATACAGATACCTTCGCTCCGCGTAGCAATCACAAACAAACTCACAGAAGAGGACAATCAACGTCGTCGTCTGCGGGAACTGGAGGCACTTGACGAAAAGCGTCTCCTAGCTCAACAACGCATCGAGCTCTACCAAGCCCGTATATCACAGGCTTTCAACAAGAAGGTCAAACAGAGGACTTTCCAAGTTGGCGACCTAGTTTTAGCAGTCAGAAGACCAATGGTGTTGACCCACAAGACACCAGGAAAGTTCGAGCCCAAGTGGGAAGGACCTTTCATCATAGAGACGGTATACTCAAACGGTGCTTACCGCCTCGCCAAACCCAATGGGGACTTGTTCATGATGCCCATCAACGGCAAGTTCCTAAAGAAGTACTATTCTTGACATCCTCCAGACATGTACTTCCCCAAACAACCTCTTTCCACAAACTCATACGCTTCCGGAACCCAGCTGTTCCGTGGCATCTTCCAGTAGAAAGATAACCACGTCCATATTACCTCTGAGTTGTCTCTCTACACCCTACAAAGCGGAATCTTACACTTCATAAGCCTACGCTACCCTTCATGTTTACCACGTCCACATTACCTCTGAGTAAACATCTTGTACAAACAACCCCTGCGTTATTGTACATGGATCGCAGAACTTTCACGTCTATATAACCTCTGAGTTGTTCAGCGTATACCCCAAGATCATTCCTACCACGTCCATAATACCTCTGAGTAGGGAGATTCTATCATTTCGAACCCAATGATTGCCATGTCCACATTACCTCTGAGCAAACATAATGGTTCCTTCAAACTTATTATCTGTACCTGAAAACCAAGGTGCGCAAAAGATAATAGGTCCACACAAATCATCAAGTTCATGACAACAAAAGATGAACACATCACAAAAAAAGTTGTAGACTTCTTTATTCTTCTGAAAAAAGGAGTACAAGAAGCTACATCATCCCCCAGTAAGGGTTGCAAAAGAACACAAAAAAAAGGGAAAAAGCTATGGTCCCTGAATCTCCCCAGGATGGGCTGAGAGCTCCCTGACTCGAAGCTTTAAGCCGACTGCGCGGGCCTCCACCGTCGCCAGGACTCGTCGCTCTGCTTCTTGGCGCATCAATTCAACGACCCCAGCGGAAGTATCACTTGCATGCTTCTCATCAAGCTGTTGTCGTTGCTACGCCAAGGCAAGAGTCCGCTGAGTGAAAGTCGCTTCGTCCTTCTTGAATGCTGCATGTTCAGCCCGGACACGCTCGACCTCTAACTGGAGTCGGGCCCGCTGGTCTTCAAGGCGGCGCATCTGGGTGTCGATATTCGCGATATTAGCTTCCAATGCAGCTCGAGTTTCCACCATCGTCTTCATGGACTGAGACAACTGCTCTACCGCAGCCTCAGTCTCAGCCACCTCGCGCTCCCAAACGCCCACGGTGGCCTGGTATGAAGACTCGATCTCGGCAATCAGCTTCCCCTTCTCCGTATCTATCAGGACAGAGAGGTCGTTTCGCTGGATGCGTTGAAGTTCCGCGAGCCGCTCATCCAGCTCAATCACCGAAGCCTCCAGAATTTCGGCCATATGGTCGTGGCCTTGGTGAATACGAATCAGCTCGATGCAGGGCATTGCCAGAGCTTTTGCCGTCGCAAAACTCCCATTGGCATCCATCACAGCAGATACACCCTTCTGCAACATTTTGTATACCCCCTCGACGAGGAATTTTACATACTCGTCTGCATCCGCCAGGACCTGCGGTGTCATGGCAGGAGTTGGAGGAGCTACTACAGTTTGCGGACCGGAAGAAGATCCGCCAACCTCAACCAACGAGGCTTGAACCTCGGCATCAATGGGCTCTTCATCAACAGGGGCTGGACTTCTAGCCGAGGAGCCGAAGCAACAGAAGGAGCCGGCACAGGCGTCGAGATGGTCCCCCAAGTAGAAGGAGCTACAGAGGGTTCTACACCCTTACCCTTCTCAAGCCCGGAGGAACCTCCGACGCCAACAGCCACCTCTTCTACCCCCAACGTCCTATCAACGGTTGGTACCTCCCTTGGCAGAATAGGGAGATTATCACTTGTCTCTTGACCCGTCGCAGCGGTCTTAACTGACAGACGGGTCTCATCATCAAGTCCCTCAACAGGGACAAAATCTGTCGCTACCTCCTGAGTGGTAGCCGCCTCAACTTCCACGGTTGAAGCCGGAGTAGGACTCGGCAATGATGCAGCCGACCTCCCCTCATCATGATAAGGAGGGGATTCAACCCTCTCCTCTGTCTCAACTACTTCTGTGGCCTCCGCAACAGGCTCTTGCAGCTCTGGAGCAACGTCATCGTAAGACGACGAACTCCATTCTTCTTCACCACCAGGAAACGGCGTGCTTGTTAAACCTTCGGCATTTGAAGCTTCCGTTCTGGCCTTTGCCGTCTCGGAAGCAGCGGCACCCTCAGTTTCCCTCCTGACATAATCTGGGGATACCGGAATCTCCACGTCAACAGCATCCTCCGGATCTTCCTCCATGGGAGACATCATGGTCGGCGGGATACGCACTTCAGACGAGCCCGCCGTCCCTTCTCGCCTGCTCCCACCCGACTTTGGAGTACGAGGTTTTCTTTTTAACGGTTCCTACAAGAGAAGGTGAAGCCTCGTAAATAGTGGAACCAAAATCAGATTATGTGGGACGCCCTTACCTCTGCGGATGCTGAATCCGATGACGCCGTCGGTGACGACGCCTTCTTCTGCTTCTTCGGTACAGGAGATTCAATCCCTTCGTCTGCACATCGCTTTGATCGATCGCCCGAGGGTTCTGCTTGAGAGGCGGAAGGGGCACTCCGGTGACCTATCCCTGACGGACGATGCGATCGGGCCTTCACCGGCACGTTCCCGGTCATCGCTAACTGGGTGCCTGCAATATGACTGGTCTCCCTGTCATATCCGAAAGGCGCAGCAGCCATAGCACAGTAAAATTTGGCGGCTGAGTAAAGAATGGGCGGCCGCGGATCTGGGGCGGGCAACGTAAAACGAGCCCCGGTACATCCGGCATTATAGTAATGCCAAGCTCGTGCACCATCCAACAAACTTCCAATATACCCCAGAGAAATACTGGGGTTATCCAACATCATCTGGGCATAACCAAATTGCCGCGCAAAGCGGCTTGGCAAATATGGTTCCAGGTAGCACTGATTCCTGTTCCGGTATACCAGATGAGATGGCCGGATACTCTGCAACCAGCGGAATCCCCATTGAGGCAGAGTGGTGGTACCTTCGCCCAGATCCCTTAGATCTTCGTTGGCCTCAAAGCCCAAGTAGATTGGACCAACTTTGGTAATTTCCCAACCCTGAAGACGGGATAAAACCTTTCTACAAACAGGAACACCAGTATGTGACCAGCTCCTCCGATTGAAACGACGAAGGAGTGCATCTCCAGCCTTATAATCTTCTTCCGAGCCTGGACTCATCACACTGGGATGATGCAAAATCAGCCATCCCATCAAATAGTGAAACGACAGTTCGGCGCGCAGAAAGTTATTATTTCGGCCTCTGTCATGAATCACATTTCCAGCAAACTCTCTCAAACCTCGCTGCAGGTTACATACCATTGCGGGGAGAAGAGCCAAACGCCGGCCGAAGACCAGCTTCACGGCTGGCAGGATTAAGTTTCGGGTTACCCTCTCTACGGTACCGGATCCGCCCGCGAACACGCAATCCCGGAGCCATATCATCAGGTAGGACGCCAACACCGCCTTGGGTGACATCCGATAAGCAAGATGCCAGAAGCAGCTGTAGGAGCGTGCATCTGACTGCTGGTCCTCATTTTCTCGGGGATTTTTCTCCCCTAACCTGCTCATTTCGGACAACACTTCGCTACGAGAGAGCGCCGGTGGAGTGGAAAATTGTGAGGGATCCTCCTTGTCTTGTCTAAAGACATAATCTCTCCAAGCAGTCACATGAGGCTGCGTCCCATTCCTATCCCGTCTCTGCATATAGTAATGATGACTCGCCACTTCCTTAAAGACGGCCGTCATCTCCTCAGCCCTGTCCCCCAGGACTTGAAGTTCCTCGTTGGTGGGAAAGTACTCTTCATAGGGTTCCGACCCCCAAGGGAGTTTTGACACCTCGTACATCTCATGAAGTGCGAACCCTAATTCCCCCACCGGAGTAAAAAAGGTCCCGGTATGGACATCAAACATCTCCAGTAGTGCGAGGAACATGTGCCTGTTGAGATCAACACCCGCCTGGGTAGCACGGATCGCGGCAGTCAACCCAATCTCTCGAAGCTCGGTCCGGAACCGTGAGAAGATCCAGAGTGTCAGTTTATCCCACTTGGAAACGTAATGGCACCAACCCTCTACTCGAAAATCTCCTTTCGGGTATGAGCGTTCCATCAAAAACATACGATGTGTAAAGGTCGAAGCACTATAAGCAAACGTATCAATGGGTACGTCACTGTAGAGGCTCCCGGGGCGTAGAGTCCGCCAGGTGAAAGAAGACCCAGACCGTGTGGCGATCAAAGTATCCCTTTGGTCGAAGGTAGAATCAATTTGGATTACGCCAGTCACCGCTCCCCCCTGAGAAGGGGTAAGATCCCAATACATCCTCCTCTGGGAAACAAGGCGACAGAAGGATGTCAAAGGCCATTGACGTTCAAGTTGCTTAACAGTCATATGCACCCCATTCGCTGTAAAGAACCAGTCCTCCTTGACCTTCAACACCGTCGCATCAGTAGAAGTGAGACGGTCTCCGAATAGGAACTCAGGCTTCAAGAAGGTCAATTTATCAGATGTGGAAGATTTTAAAACACCACGTTCCATCATCCGTTTGAGGAACCCATACTGTTGCTCACGGATTTGGGTCATTCTCTCGGGAGGCTGATCCAGCATAAGAGCCTCTTGAGCGGGGTTTATCACTTCCTCATCATACTCTACTCCCATCTGGTTGAAGACAGCCTCCAAGAACACTTCATTCAAAGGCGGGATCGCTACTGACACTAGCAAAGATCAGAAAAATGTTAGAAGCAACAAGAGAAAGAAGAGCTTCGGCGCATTCAGGGTTTAAACCCATGCGCGTCAGCAGCCTCGGCGAATCATCAGGGTTTAAGCTCATGCGCGTCAGCAGCCTCGGCGCATCATCAGGGTTTAAGCCCATGCGCGTCAGCAGCCTCGGCGCATCATCAGGGTCTAAACCCATGCGCGTCGGCGAACAAAGACCGCGGCACATCATTAAAGACCCAAGGTCTATGTGCGTTGGTGTACGAAAAAACGAGACTTACCAACCACCTCCGGCCGAACTTCGACAGGCCGTCGAGGAACGTCAGCCGTTACAACTTTCGCCGGCTCCTTCGCTTTCTCCTTCCCCTTGCCGGCACCACCGCGAGGAGTCTTGGGAGCCATTCTCTCAGAGAAAAAAAAGTTAGGGTTTTGAAGAAAAACTCTAAAGAAAGCAAAGGCACAGAGCAGATGAACTCTCTCTCTCTCCAACCCTTACCTATTTATAGGGCTTGGTCGCACGCGTGAACCGATGACGTGTAATCTTAGCCGTCGCTTCGGGTTCCGTGAGGAGATAACAACAAATACAACCAAAAGATCATCATTAATCTTTTGGATTACCAAGGCGTCATCATCATCAACTGAAAGGAGCATGCGCCCGAACAAGCATGCGCCCAAAAATCATGCGCCCTGACCTCCATGCTTCTTATTCAAAGTATTCCAAAACTTATTCAAAAGTTTTGAAAACTTTGAAGGGGGTCTTGTAGAAGCATGGAATTTCACAACCAGAAAGCCCATGCGCCAGGCATTTTATGCGCCAGAACTCAGACAGCTAATCAAATAAGCCATAGACATTCGAAGAAGGACTTTTTATTTATTTATATATAAGTCTATTACATGTCTAGAAAAGGTTGTACAAAGGAGAATTTCTACAAAGGAAGGACCCTAGATCTACAGCCAACAGCCACCACGCGCCTTCCAGATAGGCGCAGCAACCACCATGCGCCTTCCGATGGGCGCAGCAGTCACCGTGCGCTGTCAGCCAGGCGCAGCAGATGTCATGCGCCTCCAGCCAGGCGCATCCTACCATCTCTTCAGCAGCTCAGTTATGTGCATCCAGCTCAGTTATGTGCATCCCTTCAGCAGCTCAGTTATGAGCAACTCTTCCAACCAGGCTCACCTGGCCGAGCAGAGCCCAGTTATGTGCCGCTCTTCCAGCCAGGCCCACCTGATAAGTGCTTCGCCAAGCAAAGCATTTAACCCTCTGGCTGGAACCAAGGAAGAGAAGAGCATCGCAAATGCTGTGGCCAGGGGAGGCTTCGAAAGAGCCTCCAAAGACCAAGGAAGACCGTGATCGAAATCATGGCACGAGGAGCTTTCAACACAATCAAAGTGGGCGACACCCACTTTGAAGGAAGAGAGAGCCTAGCACCACCATTCCGATCTACGGCTCTTCCGGAACAACGGAGACGAGGCCCGAACATCCCTATCTTTGGATGCAACAGGCACCTTCCGCCTGCCTCAGAAGCCCTCGACTCCATCTTTTGGATGTAACAGTCACCTTCAAGTGCATCGAAGACAACTCGACGTCTCATCTTTACCCTCGGGAGCACTTCGTCAACAGAATGCACCCACATATCCAAGTTCATGTTGGAAGTACGTGAAGGAATGAGGAGCAAACCTTCTCTCCATGCCACTATTTATAGGCCGAGCAAATCAAACCCACGCGCCAAGTGGATGACTCTCCGAATTTTGTGCAATGAATTTGTATTAAATGGATGAACCGGACGCCTCGAATTCAGCCAAACGGCTATTTATAGCACTCGAGGAGCGAGACAGCCGCGTCATTAAAGGACATGTCGGATGCGCCAGCCAAACAGCGCATCACACGGACGCGCCCTCCAGCATCAGGCGCATCACACAGACGCGCCCTACAGTATCCGGCGCATCACAGAGGATGTGCCCTCCCTCACATCTCCATGCCGAGTGGAACACCAACCAATGTGCCCACTCAGCTGTCCATCGAACGTCACAAACATTAAATGCTGAACTAACACCAGAGTTAGCAGCACGCTTCCCAAAGATTGAACAGTTGACAGCTTTTTCAGAGAACGAAGCGTCGGCAACGTCAGCATCATCATGACTCTATTCCGACGGCTACTGCCACGTGGCCATCCGCATGCGCCTCTACGGCCATACGTCCAAATCGCCATGCGCCTCTACGGCCATGCGTCCAAATCGCCATGCGCCTCTACGGCCATGCGTCCAAACCAGCATGCGCCTCAAAAGCCATGCGCCTCAGACCCTTCACTGATCCCTAAAGACAGAAGAAGAGTCTCCAGTTGAAGCTTTGCATGCGCCTCAAAAGCCATGCGCCCCAGACTGATCTCTGATCCCGAAAGACAGAAGGAAAGTCGCCTGCATGCGCCTCAAAAGCCATGCGCTCTAAACAGTTTGTAACCCCTAAAGGGTATGAGCCGCAACCTCCTCCTGCGCCCAATCAAGGCGCAGCTCACCAGATTACTCCCCCCCACCAAATCCGAGATCTTCGAGCCATGGGTCAATGACACGTGTCCTTTGACTCAACTCGTCCAAGATTTCAGCAACAGAAAGATCTTCTCCTCTGCTACGTGCCGGCTCACAACAGCAGTATGAAGAGTTCAACCTCCCAATCAGGGCGCATCATCCGTGCGCCCCCATCAGCAACTTCCACGTGGCGTCCCCACACACCGGCGCATCCTACATGCGCGCATGAGCAGCTAGCCTGCAAAACTATAAATAGAGGGATCTTCTCCTTCACACACAGACAGAATCCACAACGAACATACAAGGAATCACCAGAGAGGCAGACACAGACACTCAACGTCTTCCTCCTCTCAGCAAGCTCCAGCACCCAGAGCAATCCACGCCTTCAGAGAACCGATAACCGTCGTCAGTCGGTCAACGGAGTCAACGCATTACCACTCGCTCCATTGGCACTAAGGACCCAGCTTAAACAAAAGTGTACTCCTAGGACTACATCTAAGTCCTACATTGTAACACTGTTCTGTTTGTATTAAAGTTTTCAATCAAACAATTTTAATGGCAAACAGTCGCAAAACCGATAGAAGGCATGGTTTGCGAAATGCGGACCATTATCATGGATGATCCTTCGGGGCAGTCCAAAGCGATAAATGACGTGATGCTTAAGGAAGCTGATCATGTTTGAAGTCTTTACTTATGCAAGGGGAACAACCTCTGTCCATTTGGAAAGGTAATCTGTGATTGCGAGTATGAAGCGATGTCCTCGGGACGAAGGCGGAGTGATCGGAACGATGATGTCCATTCCCCATGCTTCGAAGGGCCAGGAAGCCATCGTCGGATGTAGAAACTTGGATGGCTGGTAGATGAAATCTGCGTGGACTTGACAGGCTTTGCATTTTCTTGCATAGTCTATCGCGTTTGCAACCATCGTGGGCTAGTAATAGCCCATTCGTCGAAGGCGATCCTGTAGTTTCGGGCCAGGCTGATGGGCCCCACAGATGCCATCATGAGCTTCGCACGGCTTCTTTGGCTTCTATGTTCGACAGACATCGAAGCAATAATCCATCATATGATCGTCGATACAGCATTTTCGTCTCTATATTATAGAAGAATCTGAGAGAACGTCTTTTGATAGAAGTGGCTTCCTTCGAATTCTCTGGCAGGATGTCGTAGACTACGAAGTCAATAAATGGTTGTCTCCAGTCTGGTGCTTCGTCGATGGTCAGCGTGGAGTAACTCTCGACACCTTGAACATTATTTCTGGGACAGACCAACTCACGGCCTGTGATGTCAACCAGATGATGAGCATGATTCGGAACTGCTAAGGAAGTGGCAAGGCCTGCTAGGGCATCGGCTTTAATATTCTGGAGCCTGGAAATGTGCTCTATGAAGAACCCTCCCAAGGACGAGATGATGTCAATTGCTATTTGGTGATAGGGGATCATGTCTTCATGGCGAACCTCGTATGAACCCCGAATCTGATTGACGATTAGCTGCGAATCACCGTATGCTTCAAGGTACTCTACCCCTAGCTCTTTTGCAAGTCGGAGACCAATGACCAAAGCGTTATGCTCGGCCACGTTGTTTGAACAGGGCTCCGTGAGGGAATAAGCTCGATTGATCACCAACCCGGTAGGAGATATCAGCACTACTCCGACTCCAGCGACGATGTTGCCCTTGGGCCCAGTTCTAGAAGTGCCATCGAAGAACATTCGCCATATGGTATCATGGGAGGCCATATTTGAATTAGCGACCTCGTCTGGAATCTCTTCGTCTATTTTGGTTGACTCCGAACCTGGATAAGCTGCTAAAAAGTCTGCCAGAGCTTGACCTTTAACAGCCTTTTGTGGAACGAAGATCATGTGGTAGGGGGACAGTAATATCGCCCAGGTAGCGAGACGAGAGCTGAGTGCACCCGGTTTAGTCATGAGGACCCTGAGGGGGTTGACTCTTGATATGACGTAGATGGTTTGTCCTGTGACGTAGTGTCGCGTCTTCTGAATGGCGAAAACCAGAGCAAGGCACTGTTTCTCTACGGCAGTATATCGATGCTCCGGCCCCATCATCATTCGACTGAGGAAATATATAGCTTGCTCATGGCCTGCATCGTTGTTTTGTGTTAGCAGAGCACCGAGAGAATGTTCCATCGCTCGTACATAGAGCAAGAATGGTCTTCTACAATCGGGACTACCAGGACTGGAGGGTTCGTCAGGTATTCTTTGATGCTGTCGAAGGCATGCTGGCATTCTTCATCCCATACGAATAAAACGCCTTTCTTCATAAGGTGGGTGAATGGTTGACATCGTCCGGAGAGGTTAGAGATAAACCTCCTGATGTAGGCTAGCCTCCCTTGAAGGCCTCGGAGTTCGCGGAGATTTCTCGGGGGACCCATCTCCATGATTGCCTTCGTCTTCTCAGGGTCTACGTGGATACCCTGGAAGGTGATGATGAAACCCAAGAACTTTCGCTAGATACGCCCAAGAAGGATTTTGTGGGATTCATTTTCAAATTGTGCGCTCGCATCAGGTCGAACAATGTCCTCAAATCATGCAGATGATCTTCCGTAGAGCGACTTTTGACGGCGATGTCGTCGACGTAGCATTCTACTGTCTTGCGCAAGTGGTCTCTAAAGATGGCGTTCATAGCTCTTTGATAGGTGGCGCCAGCGTTCTTTAAACCGAAAGGCATGACTATATAATAGTATGTGCCAATCGGTGTTCGGAATGATGTGTTCTTCTCGTCGTCGGAAGACATTTTGATTTGGTTGTATCCCGAGAAACCATCCATGAATGACATGCGCTCGAAGCCGCAGGTGTTGTCAATCATGATGTCCGTGATAGGGAGAGGGAACTCATCTTTAGGTCACGCCTCATTCAGATTGCGAAAGTCGATGCAGATTCGAATCTTTCTACTTTTCTTGAGGACTGGTACTATGTTGGTGACCCAGTCAGGATGCTGTTCCTCACGGATGAAGCCGCTGGCTATCAGTTTATTTACCTCGGCTTCAATGGCATTCATGATGCCAGGACGGAACCGACGTTGCTATTGCTTGACCAGTTTTGCGTCCGGACGGATGTTGAGTTTGTGAAGTGCAATCTCGGGGTTCAGTCCTGGCATATCTTCGTAACTCAAGGCAAACACGTCGATGTATTCTCTGACGAGTTGCAGTAGTGATTCTCGCTCTTCGTCTGTCAGATTCTTGCTGACGAAGATGGGCTTTGGAGAGGACTCATCACCGAGACCGATTTGTACAACTCATCCTCGGTGGGAGGCTCTCTTTGTTCGAACCACTTCTCCCACTGCGCATGTAGTTGTTGTGCCCATGGCTCTAGCTCAAGAAGTTCGGGAATTTCTTTATCTTCTTCGTAGGCGTCGGCAAATGCCATATTGACGGACCAGACTTGCCTGAGCATGTCCCCGATGCTGACATCTGAATCGGAAGTGGGTGATCCGGTTGAGTGTGAATGCCAGTCGCATTCCTTGTCTAAGCTTTCAGGGGTTGTTGCCAGTGTAACATAACCTAGCCCACATCTGGTTTTGTTGTAGTAGTCTCATGGTTTCCCAGCAGGGACCGGCGATTGTAAGGGTAATCGCCGTCCAGTGCCGTAGTTCAAGCCTGGTGTAGTTTCCAGATCATATCCTTGTTTTTGCATAAGGTACTTGGATCGGGAACTATACAGATAAAGGGGCAATCTCCCGTTGTCGGGTTCGAGATCAACTTCTTCTACCCTGAAGGGTTGTGGATCATTCTTCCGGCCGAAGATGATTAGATGATCCTCTTCCTCGATTATGCGGTAAGCGTCTTCCTCTAGAGTTAGTTGGTTTGCGGTGTAGACATTTGTTACCTGTGTGTGCAGGTGAGTGCCTATGCCGTGTTCTATAGCATACATTGTAAGTACTTTATCAAACTCGAGGTAGTTCAAAGACAGCCCTTTATTGATGAAGTAAGGTATCTTTTGTAGTGGGATGAGATCATCTGCAGATGGCACATCAGTGTAAGCAGCCACATACTTGGCCAGCTCTGACTCTTCTTCAGCCACCCCCTGTGTATATGCAGACTGAGAGGATGACTTGGGCAGCTTGATTATCAGGGTCTCCATGCGTGAAGCAGAACGTGGAGTCGTTGGCGTACTGGCTACCCCTAGTTGGGTGCTCAATGCTGGGTGGGGAGTTGTTGGTTGGCTAGCAGTCCCTGGCTTAGTGCTCGGTTGCCAATTCATTCTGGGAAGACGAATTGTCATCGGCTTGACAGAGGGATTGAGCTCATTTGCTTGTTGCTGTCTAGCTTTAGACAGCCTGATTGTCAGTGGCTCTGTCGTAGGTCTTGGCGCTTGGCCAGACCTTGGCAGTCGGATTATCATCTGTTTCTCCTGTGCAGAGAGGCTAATTGCGTCCTTACGCAGAGTGGCTGTAAGGGGCACAGTTATGCCAGGTTTGCGGGCTTGGAGGTGGATCATCAGAGGTTCTTCTGATCCAGTTGCTGCCTCAGTTTGAGCTTGAGTATCTCCTACGGCAAGATGCTTTTTTGACTTCTCGTACAAACATGAATCTGAGTTGTAGGATTTGACTCCTTTAAAGGGATCGATGTCGGCAAATTCTGTCCTTACGAGGCCCTGCTTGTCGACGTACTTGAAGCACTGGTGCAGTGTGGAAGGCACGATCATGTAATCGTGTTTCCAAGGATGCCCCAGAAGAATATTGTAGGAAGTGTCCGCATCTATGACATAACAGGTCACTTCTGACTGAAGGTCGCCGATTTGGCTCTTTAGGCGAATCTTCCCGATCGGGTAGCTCCTGTCCGAATTGAAACCGCTGATGGCGGTGCTTGTCGGCGTCAGGCGATGCATTGGGATACGTAGATGGTGTAGTAGGCTCTTCGGGATGATGTTTATAGAGGAGCCGGGGTCAATATGCATCCGGTCTACCTTGATATCGCCAATGTACCCAGTGTAATACAGAGGGCGATCATACAGGTTGGTCTTGATAAGCATATCTTGCGGAGTGAAGACGATGTTGGGCATTGCGCCTGTGCAAGCGCTGTCCTGGAGATCTGCATGCAGGCTTTCCCCAGTGAGATTTGACTGAGCCAGATATACGTCGGCATTCTGGAGTGCCTCGCTAAGTGCGACGCGAACGTCTTTGGAGAGTCTCAGGAGCTCGTATAGCGACAATTTGGCCGGTGTGTTGGCGAATTGTGCCAAGATGTCAAAGTTGTAGGGCCTCTCCAGCCCATAAGGAATCTTCCTTCGGAGTGGTTTGTCGAAGCGAGTTTCCTTCGGCCTAGGCTTGTCGGTCGTCGAAGGCTGCGAAGGTCCTGGAGCATCAGCAGCTGTCGGCTGATGGTCTTCAGCCGAGTTACCGGTGGTGGTTGGGTTTGTGCGCCGGAGCGGGTAACAATGGCGGTAGCTTTTTCGACCTCTGTCGAGATCGTGCGGCATGATTTGACTTTCCCATTCTTCTTTTTGCTGGTGGAGGGAGGTGCGGACTGAGTTACCTCAGGTACCAAGTCCGGATGGACCCACATGATCTCCCCCCGTGATGTTGTAAGGGGCACTAGACCAGCAGCTTGGTCTCGGGGGGGTAGAAGGTTAGCGACCTCCATCTTTGCTCTGGGGACGGGTACTACTCCATCTTGAGTCTTTGTTAGAGGGAAGCTGCCAAATTGTACTGACACCATGTTGGCCGCCACGGTCACCTCTTCGAAATCAATGGCCAGGGCCTTAGAATCGATGAGATGTTGGATGTATCACTTCAGCTGGTAGCAGTCTTGTGTAGCATGGTGAACATAGTGATGGTAATGGCAGTACTTGGGATTCTCCGTATCTGCAGGACGAGGCTCACGCCTGGGAGGAGGAAGCTGAATTCGTCCTCCTTGGATGAGCATGTCTAAGATGGGTTTAACATGGCCATCCTCGAAGGAGTAAGTCATCTGAGGCCACTGCTTTTCTGCCGGCTTTGATTCGGGCTTTGGGGCTGTATCGGCCATAGCCTGCTTGCCCTTGTTGTCTCGGTTGCTGGAGGAGTTACCACCGTTGTTGTTGTTGACGTTAGGGCGTTTGCCCTTGTCTTCCCCTTCCGAGATGTGCAATCCCAGTTGGCGGACTTTCTTCACCTTGTCTTCTGCGCTAGTGGCACTGATGATGAACGTCTTCCAATCCTTGAATTGAATTTTGCCCATCCAGAGGCTGATTGTGGGAAGCAGTCTCTTTTGGCAAATTTCAATCAAGGAGAAATCAGGGTTACCGGAAGGCAGCTTCATCGCGGTTTGGCGAAATCGCGCGATATAGTTTCTTGTCAGCTCCTTTTCTCCCTGAACAACGTCCATGAGGGTGGACATTGTCACGTCTTGTCCTACTTCGTAAAACCTCTCCAAGAATATACATTTGAAGCCGGTGAAGGAGTTGATGCAATTGTCCGGTAAATTGCGGTACCAGTCGAAGGCGACCCCTTCCAAGGCTCCAATGAACAACCGCGTAAGGATGGCGTCGTCATGAGGTAGATGGTCGGTTGTGACTTCGAAGTTGGTGATGTACCTGCTTGCAGATGTCTTCCCATCATAGGGATTGATGTGGAATGGTTTATATTTTGGTGGGAAGGGAACATCTCTCCACGCAGCAGGATACGGCTGTCGTATCCTGAGGTCCTAGCAGGTTTCTCGGGCTTGGAACATGGCCCAGAGTTCCTAGACCTCTCTTTTTGCCTTCCTAGCCTCGTCTGCAGCGGTAGGAGCCGATATTTCAGGGGGATTGTCGCCCGGGTTTGGTGCAGCTGAGTTCGAGTCCGCATTGACCGCGGGACCCAAGCTTGTTTGGGCAGGCGTCCTTCCTTGCAGAGTTGGGAGGGCCGCTTTGATCTCGTCCACGGACTTAACCAAAGCATGTAGTATGGCCTCCAGAGTGTCGATGCGTTGGCGATTACTGGGACCCTCTTGGTTGCTGTCCGTCATGAATACCGTCCTTACATGAGGAGAGATGGAAAGAACGGTAGAGGATGTGCCCTCTGAGTCGTACCCTTGTACAGAGAAGTCGTCAGGGTATGTGGGAATGTTCTCCTCTGGTTCGGACTCAGAAAGAGTGGTACCCCCAGCTTTAGAGTTTGCCTCGTCTTGAGAATTGTGGACGTCCTCGGGGACGTCTGGATCTGCTGCATCTGTTGGGTGAACCATTTTCCCCGAACTATCTTCTTGGAACACCGGGTTATTGTGGATATTTGGAGGAATGCTACCCCCGGCTCTAGTGTCTCCCATAGATGTGGATGAATCTCCAAGTGTGGCAGATTTCGTCTTTGAGCGGGTACCTTGGTAAACTCCTCCAGTAACGGTGGTAGAACACCATTTTAAAGAAAGTTTTTTGGTTACGCCGGTTGAAATTTTTGGGGTGGAGACATTTGTTTTCTTTCCTACTACTGCCAGGAATCTTCAGAGCAGAATTGCAAGAGGCGACGAGAAGCGCCCCGTCTTCTGAGCTTGGGTGTTGCAACCTTTGGAAGACGGACCGTCGATCTTTTTGTACTGCTGCCTTGTTGCAGCAGCAGTTGACAATGACTTGGGTGCATCGATGTCCTTAACAGGACTCTCTACACATCAAATCTTCGTCTCTTTCCTTGCGCTTGTGTCGAATTACGTTGCACAAGTCACCTATTTTGTGGGCTTGGAAGTCCTGAGCAAATGAGTGTGTTGACCTCCTGCCTGCTCCCTGATGTGGGGGTAGCATGAGTACTTGCCCCTGATCCTTATTGGAAGATTCTTGATAACTATCCCGTTTGTTGGCCGCCGGGGACTGGACTCGGGTAGTTCTGTACAACCTTCCATTAGGGGCCCGCGTAATAGTCAGCGGGACGCCCTAATAGTCAGAAGTTGGGACAGCCGACTGAGCTCGTCGAGCCCGCGCTGCCCGAGACTTCTTCCTTCTAGCACCTGAGAGTGCATAGTAGGAAGAGTCCAAGCTAGTCACAACAGAGTCTGGCATATGCTTCAGAGAGCCTCCATGGTCAGGACTGTATGAGAGGCGGTCAAAGACTGATCGTGAGCCGCATGGAGTAGATGGTATGCGGCTGGGATCGGTGGCCGTGCAGGCTGTCTGTATGCGGCTGGTATATGTAACCGTGCAGGCTGTCTGCATGCGGCTATCCTTTGTGGCCGCATCAACTTTCAGTATGCGGCTAGAAGTCATGGCCGTGCAGGCTGTTTGCGTGCAGCTGGAAGTTCTGGCCGCATGGGCTTTCTGCATGCGGCTGACTTTTGTGGCCGCATGAGTTTTCTCCATGAGGTTGATAGTTGCGGCCGTATGAGCTTTTCCCATGCGGTTGACAGTTGCGGCCGTATGAGCTTCCATGCGCCTGGTGCCCTTATGCGGCTTGGATTGCACAGAGTTCCTCTTTGCCCCTGCAAGTCCAGCATCTTCGTGTTTTCTTCTGCCGGACTTGGGGACAGCAGAGTCCTCTGTGGTCTGAAGTGGGGCCGCACGCGAGACTACTCCGCTGTCTCGGGCAACAGAGAGTACTTCTTCGAGAGCTTGGGGAGGAGCGAATGATTTGGGTCTCCACTCCCTGCGGGCCTTCTTCGTGCGTGCTCGCCGCTGGACCGGGCCAACACTCCCGTCAGAGAGCATTTCTTCAAACTCCTGTTGGTCGAACCGGGCAACCAGCATTTGTTGAGTGGAGCCAAGTTTGGCAGCGTCTGATTGCATCACCAACTCCTCAGCCGTAGAGAAGTTAGTCCCCAGCAGAGTCGTCATCGTGTTTGCCATTGATTATAAAAGAACAGAACAATTGTATGGGAGGATTGGACTTTTACTTCACAACACAAACTCGCTCGTACAAAGAAAGCCTAGGGACGAAAACCTAGGTACAGCAATCTAAGTACGATTGTTTAGTTTTGATTCTGGGGGGTGACGGTAGAGGCTCGGGAAAGCGACGACCGCTCTGCCTTACTCCTTGGACGATTAGACGTAGCCTTGGCTCTGATGAAGAAATGCTCTCATGATGGGAAGACTCTTCTGTGCGCGCCTTTTGTCTCTCTGTGTGTCCAGCCGGGTGGAGAGGATCTCTTTTGCAAGGGAATGGCACCTTGCTATATTTTTTATTTTTCTGGATCCGATCCTTTTGCAAGGGAATGGCAGCTTGCTATTTATAGGAGTGGGGGTCTGCTCATTAGGGTTTGCAATGATTGCCCTAAAAAAGTCGGCGGCCAATCATCTGGGCCATTAATCGTGATTACATCTGGGTAATTGATTCTTGATTGCGCCAAATCGGTATGGTCAATTAATGTAGATTGTCATGAATCTTTGGAAGCTCGGATCTTCTGCCACGTGTTTAATCCGCGTGATTGCAATAAATCTGCTCTGATTCGGGTAATTATGATGATTGCACTAAATCTGGTTGTTCGGATTTGTTGATAAATCTTGATTAATTTAATGCCACGTGTCTAACCATCATTACGGGGAAACTGATCTTCTTCCACGTGTCATAGCCGTATGAGGGTAGCTTCTTAGGTTTTGAACCGCATGAAGGTGGCAGCCGCATAGGTGTAGCCTTCGGAATCTGAGCCGCATGGGGATGGTTTCCAATTGAGCCGCATATGACTAGCCACGTGTCAAGGCTGCATGGGCATGGTCTCTCAGTATTTGAGCCGCATGGAGATGATCCCCATGATCCGAGCCTCATGAGAACAGCGGCCGCATGGGGTGGCTTCTTAGGATTTGAGCCGCATGATGATGGTCTCCACGATCAGAGCCGCATGAGAGCATCAACCGCATGGGGGGTGGCAGCCGCATAGGGAGCTTTGGAGTTGGTGGATCGTGCCAGCTGCATAGGAGATTTTCTTCGTTTCCCGAGGAATACGCCGTCATGTCAGAGTTTATCATTTCAGCTTTAATGTCAAAGTTATCACTTTATGTCAGAGCATTTAATGGGAGCGGTCACTTTATGGCCAGCTGTAGAGGAGAACTGTTTAGGCCACGTGGCTCTTTTCTGAGCCGCATAGGGCTACCCGAGCCGCATGAGGCTCTAAAAGACTTTGAACCGCATAAGTCATTAATGGATTTCTGAGCCGCATAAGGATCCTTCTGTTGGAGCCGCACGGGCTTTTCTCTATTCTTTTCCATGCTTCTACAATATCCAGAGTCAATCCTCTGTGAGTTCTGATGAAAAAGCCTAGTACACTGAATTCTAGACTACCTACATGGACGATGTCGCTAGCACTGTATGATATGGTCTATGTTTTGCAAAAGTCTGTCAAGGGCCAAGCCTTAGCTGACTTCTTGGCTGCTCATCCAATTCCTGAAACTTTAAAACTCTATGATGAAATTCCTGATGAAACTCTAGATTCTAACATGACTTTGAAAGGAATACTCGCTTCACTACGCCATAATTCTTTTTTTTTCGACAGGCTAAAACCGTCGTAAACTGTATTTATTGACGGTTTTGGGTCGTCGCAAGGTACGTCAAAAATAAAGTGTAGTTTACTATAAATGACGGTTTTCTACGTTCGATAAGTAGGTGGAAAAAATGATGAATTTTCTCTGTCATATTATAAACGGCGGACTTCATCCGTCAATTATCCCGCTTAACACAATTCCATGTACCTGCCTATATTTGACAGGCCACATCCGTCGAAATTCTGTAAAATATTAACCAGAATTATTTTAAATTAATTAAACCTATTTTTCTTGTAAATCAGTAGGAACATATTGAATCTAAATATAAATCAATAGACTCAATTCAAAATGAATATATCACGAATCATTCAAAAATCACAATTGAAATTGAATACATTCAATTCAAAATGAACATAACCACCAATTGATTCAAGAATCGCAATTGATATCGAATATCACTAATTAGACATTGTTTTTGTAGTATCCAAATACTTGCAATTGTCATCACACATAACATCCAAACTAAAAAAGGAATAGTATTTCAGAATACATATGAAGTTTACTCTAAAAAAAACTAAATACTAATATTCAAATCCTAATAAATTGAACAGACTACTTTGGCCAATTGATCAAATCACCAAGCATAATGTTTTGAAACTTTTCATCCCCTTCAAACAAATATGCATTGCGGTCAAAGATTTCATCGACGACGATATTATAAACATCTTCCTTTGGCGGTGAATCTGAATTTAAGCGTCCAAAAGCAATATATTTTCTTTTGAAGTCCTTTAAAAACGTCTTTGGCAAGTTAGATTGTTCTCGTACCTATAACCATTTAAACACAAAGGTACAATATTAACTACTAAAATTTACATAGAATGATGCGATTCTTTATTCCTTCATCTCAAATAGTAATAAGCTTAGCAACGCTAAACATTATGAAAGATGCTTAAGATGGAGATCAGCAAACTTTACTTTACAGAGTGCAGGCTAGCACTTACCGAATGGATCACATGCATTTCTAACAATAAAGAACATCACCAACAAATTTATGTACTTGATAATGGTTGAACGAGCAAAATGTATGGTGAATTCCAGGTTGCACCAAAATATTGACTGTAATTGTGCTGAAATTGTAGGATGTTGGTGCCAAAGTAGCTGATGTAGTATAAAAATCATCCCAAATAGTTTCCAAAGGGACATTGTTCGTGGTGTGGAAGGCTATATTGTTACTGGATCAAAACAAGTTGAAATAGGCAATAAGTTGTCAGATGATAGTAGAAAATATGGCGTTGAGAACACCTGTACGAGTGGAAGTACATAAGCGAAAGCTGCATTAAGTTTTGGCAAAGCTCACGAACAAATAGAAAAGGAGAGAAGAAGTTTACTGAAAGCCCTTGGCACTCAGGTTGCTGAACCTTTGAGAGCAATGGTAATGGGGGCTCCCTTGGAAGATGCTCGACATCTTGCTCAGCGCTATGAGAGAATGTGACAAGAGGCTGAAGCTCAGGCCATTGAGGTTTCAAAACGACAAATGAAAGTAAGGGAAACTCCTAGCAATATTGATAATAATTTAAAGCTGTAAGCTGCTGAAAGCAAGAGATGGTCTCAGAGCACCAAAGAATTGAAGCATCTTCAAGCCCAGTTGTGGAAGATCCTATGCCACCGCCTCCATCATATGAAGAAGCCAATGGAGTATTTTCATGTCAGACAGTTGACAGATCAAGTGATTCCATGGGATACCTTTTAGGAGTGGCTGTGCATTCATATCAGGCTGAGTCGGTGCAAGGATCATCCTTACATTTTGTGCTCCAAGTTTGCTGAGGTAGATGGTGCAAGGATCATCTTCACATTTTGTCCAGTTTTGTTGGTTTATTCGCTTCTTATGGAAGGCGATAAAAATCAAGATGGTAACAGTATATGGAGTGTTTTGGTCAAGAATGTGTCAAAATTCATGTAATTACGTAAGTTCACAAAATGTGATGACTCTTCATTCAGTAGTGGTTAGGCAGGAAACTTCAAGGTCAGGGAGTCACCAGAATCTCTCTACAGCTGAAGAACTATTTAGGCCACTCAACTATCAAGTTCAGTACTACTTCATTTATGTTATAGTGTGCTAATTTGCATATGTTTTTTCATGATGCAATATAAATGATACTGGTTTAATATATATTTGAAACATGCATCTTTCATTCAGCTCCTCAGTGCATGAATTGGCTAGGATCTCCTCCCTGTTCCTATCCTTTTGCTACAAAACCGAATCATAACCTCAGAGTCTCATAGGCCTTCATTAGACTAATAATGCATAATAGCCAACTCCTACATACCTGCGAGTTTGATAACCAAAGAATTGTGGTTCTAATTCTGATGCCTTTCATTGTGTTTCATAAACCAAGATTGAAGAAGTTGATATTTGAAGCCCTATTTCATTTCTAGTAACCATTAAATGAAAACATGAGCAATATTCTTCTAGAAAAAATATCATGCATTGTGTTAAAACTTTTGAGATGTGTGGAGATGATCCAACACAAGGGGAGGAAAAACTTCTGAATATATATTATTTTTGACGTAGTGCTTGTCATCTATTATTTGATGGTGCATCTAGAATCAGACCCAATGGTTTTATCATCACGGGAGTAGGGATTGTCCTTGTATCCCTAGAAGGGATAGTCATTCAAATAGCCAATTCTCTGGATGAGCCATTTTATAACAATGTTTTCGAATACAGTATTTTGCTCATCGGTCTACAGTTAGCTAAGCAGCTGGATATCAACTTTCTTGACGTATACGGAGACTCTAAACTAATCGTCAATCAGGTTAGAGGTACGTATAAGGTCAGGCACCAAGATCTCATCCCCTACCAAGAATCAACAATTAAACTTGCTATGTCAGTCAAAGGTTTTTTTTTGAACACGTACACAGAGCACGTAATACAAAAGCCGATGCACTCACTAATCTAGCAGCATTGTTAGTTGTTCCTGTGAAAAGGCAACAATTAATCGTCATTGCCAATCAAGAATTATTCTATGTCGAAAATAATTTGAATATTTAATTCCATAATGCGGTCAAGATTTGTGCTACCAGTGACGATTGGAAGACTCCTTACATAGACTTTGCAGTACATGTCATCTTACCGGAAGACCTTAAAGAAGCAACGACAATTCGTCGCCGTTCACTCCGATTCTATTACAATCACTCGTCCAAGATACTCTAACATCGACCTTTTGACGGCATGCTCCAGTGTTGCCTCACGGGTGATGAGACAAAACAAATATTATGTGAAGCTCACGATGGTGTCTACAGTGCACATCAGCCTGGTCCTAAGCTACAAGACCGTATTAGACGCATGGGATACTATTGGCCCACCATGGTGGCGGATGCAATTAAATATGCAAGAAAATGCAGAGCATATCAAATCCATGCAGATTTTATCCACCAACCGTTAGAATTCTTACATCGAATTGTAGCATCATGGCCCTTCGAAGCTTGGGACATGGATGTCAATGGTCCTATCAATCCACCATCAACCCGAAGACATCAATTCATCCTGCTATAACCGATTATTTTTGAAATAGGCAAAAGCTATTCTCCTTGTTGAAGTCAAGACAAACAGTGTCATCAACTTTATCAAGCATCTTGTGATCTATCGATTCAGAGTTCCTCGAAGAATCATTCATGATAACAGACCTCAGTTTGTGAGTCAAGCATTCAATCGATTCTGTAGTAACACTCGAATTAACAACATTGCTTCTACAGCTTATAATCTCGCAGCTAACGATTTAGCTGAAACATTCAACAAGACAATCATCAAGCTTCTCGAGAAGTTCATTTCTGCCAATAAATGCAATTGGAGCAAAAAGCATGGAGAATGCCTATCGGCATATCATACTATTGTACATATCCCGACTGGCTGTATACCCTTCTCTCTGTTATACGGGTGCAACGCTATCTTACCATTGGAGATTCAAATTCTATCCCTGAGGATAGCTATCGCTAATGAACTAACAATAGAAAATAATGATCGTCTTCGACTTCAAGAGCTTGAAGCACAAGATGAGAAGCGGCTGCTAGCTCAACAGCACATTAAGTTATATCAAGCCCGCATCTCAAAAGCCTTCAACCGTAGAGTCAAAGTATGAACCTTTCAAAAAGGCAAACTAGTCCTTACCGTCAGACATCCTATGACTATGACGCACATGAGTAAAGGCAAGTTTGAGCCAAAGTGAGAGGGTTCCTACGTCATAAGCAAAGTCTTCTCTAAAGGATCTTACTAGTTGTCCGAGATGGATGGTTAAATAGCTATGATGCCTATCAATGGCAAATTTCTGAAGAAATATCATGTTTGAAAGTATGTATTATATTTTCTAGCAAAATATTATACATATAAAAATCTTTGAATTATTATCTTTTATTCATTCTTTCGTGAATAAACCTACAGATAATAAGTCCTCAAAATACCAGTGGAGTCTAACCCAGATATTATAGTACATCCACAAAAGATTAACCCATAACAACTACTACAACATATCATCACAACGTCGTCTTTTGAAACCCGGCCATTTTTTATTCTTGTGCCCCAACTGGTTTAAGGATAACCAACAGATATACGAATTCACGTCCACACTACCTCTGAAGTCCATTGTCTATATCAACGACTTGTCACGTCCATATTACCTCTGATAACGTTGTCCCAAAAATAACATCACATTAAGTTATATTCTGTCACGTCCCGGACCTCTGAACAGATATAATTAGTAATGCTATTTTCTAGAAATACATCACATCCAGCACCTTTGAATGTATTTTTATACTTCTATCTATTGATGTCTCAAACAGATACATTAAGTAATAGAATCACAAAACAATAGCTTTTTTGTTTCATTTCATTCCCAAGAACATAAACTATTACATTGCTTAAAAAAGTGATAAAAATTGTTCAAAAAGATTATTACATTTTTTATTGGGAAGGTGGAGTACTGAGATCAAAAATCGTCTTCTTTAAAGCTTCGTCGCACTCCACTCGAGTAGCAAGGACCCTCTCTCTCGCCAAATTCCTCCTAAATTCTGGTGTTAGTGGCTGCATCGATAAGATATGGCATTCCATCTCTGCATTGCGGGTGCGGATAAGATCATCTCTTTGACGGTTCAGTTCATCCAGATGGCTTAAGGTGAATTGACGCAACTCTACAATTTCTTTTTGGCATTTTTTAGCCACCATAACTGATCCACAAACTCGGGCCAATTCAGCTTCTAGCTCTTGAATTCGAGCTTGACTTTCAGATATTTCCTTTCCCTTGTCTGCCTCTTCAGTTTTATAAAGATCGATAGAGGAGGTGGCCTCAGCTATACTAGACTCTATTTTTCCAAATTGGATGGTAAATACGGCTATAGTGTCGTCAAGCACGGCTTATTGCTATTCAAGTTTTCGAGCTATGGCTCTGCATTCGACATCTACCTGCCTGTTGATGTTCCCCTGGATTAGATCTTGGTAAGGATAGATGGGATCCCTAAGTTCCAAGAAGATCTGCTCTAAGGTATTTACCCTTTCAGCGTCGCCAAGGTTATGTATATTATCAAACGGATAAAGAGAAGACGTTCTTACAAAATCATAAAAATAATTTTTCTCTATGGCCAACTGAACCAGAGAACATAGAGAGCTGAAGAAGGCATCCATATAAGTACGATTAATGTTTCCTATCACCATTTGCACACCAGGTGTCGCTGCTGCAGCTGAAATCTCTCCTTGTTTATAAGTCGGAAGATTATTGGCAAACGACGCAACATCAGCACTTAGAGATTTTGGTGTAGGCGTTCCTGACGAACTTCCCTCCATGGCATGAGTCCCGACATCCAAGGGAGCCATGGTTGAACTGAGGCTGAACACGGTAGAGGCTATTGGGACTCTGATGATCGTCCCTATATAACCTACTGTAAAAAATTGTTATATCATATAGCATTAGATAAAGAGCAATAGAAAATAAAATCAAAAATTTACCTGGGCTTGTGGGAACATGAGGTGTGTCAACAGGCATGGTATCTCTTTCTGTAATAAGCCTTTCTAAGCAGATATTGCTGCACCTGCTTGGCTACTTCCTGTCTGTGAGCCTCCTGATATGAAGCGGCTATGCCTAGCCACTGAGCCAGCATGGCTGCCTCTAGCCTCTGATTCAACTAGGCCTACCTGGGCTTCAAATTCTGTCATCTCTACTTCAAAGACGAGTTCGATAGGGGCATAAATCCCCTCAGCATCAGCACCATCTCCATCACCTTCGAAGCCTTTAATACCTTCAACGAGGTCCACATCACCCTCACCTTCGTCAACTGGGCTTTTGTTGCCCTCAATTTCAGCATCAGAGTTCACATCGCCGAGCGGTTCATCGAAACTCTGATCATCTTCGCTAGGGCTTTGGTCGCCCTCATCTTCAATAGGGTGCTCATCATCCTCAGTTGTAATCTGACCATCTTTGGTCATCAAATCCTGATCCTCCTTGGTTGCTATTTGTTTTTGGCTTAATTTACCCTTTTCAAGATCTGAGGCAGCATCAACAGGGTCCTCCTCGATTGGCTTGTCCCTATAATCAAAGTCCTACAACGCCCCTAAAATCTCTTCATCATTTTGAGAAGGTATCTCATGCAAGATAGGAGCTACAGGAGTTTGGATTATAAAAGGAGTTGGAACTTCTGGAACAGCCTCCTTCGAAACTGACGCCTCCCCAGGAGCAGTGACCCTAGAAGCAATCTCTGAAGCTGTTGGTGACATCAGACTAGATGAGATAAGCGCCATAATTTTCCTTGAAGATTGGGGAACATCAGCATCAACGGTCACTGGCTCTGAAATAGTAATCGGAGGGACGTCCACTGCAGCCGCTGAAGCCGGTTCGCTAGTCGGCAGAAGTTCTGGAGACGAAGAAAGGTCAATACAAATTGCTAAAGGGTTAACATATAGTAGCTCTTCTTGAACTAAGAGACTAAGGATATTACCTTGTGGAGAGGACACGCTCCTAGGTGACGGCGACAATGGCACTTGACCAGGGGACTACTTTAGCAAGGGAGGAACAATGGAAGCTACGGCCTTCACCTTTACAGCTCTCGATACCACCAATTTTCTCCTAGTTGCATGCTTGACAATGGCTGAGAAGAAACGGCAGCAACAGGTTGACCTTCAGGAGCATCCTGCTCTTTACTTGTCTCTTCCACCCTACTCTTATTTTGGGCAGGGGATGGGGTTGTTCCTCTAAAAGAAGATATTCTTCCAAGTGAAAGCCCCACTTCTAATTGTCATGTTTAAAGCCTTGTCCTTGCCACGAGTTTCTCGGTGACAGTTGTTTCTTTCTTTTTCCTTCCTTTTCCTTTAGCAGGAGAAGGAAGTTCACCATGAGCTGACTGGGTGGATGAAGTCCCAGTCTTCTGCTTCTTACTACCTCTCTTTATCAGGAATTTTTTCGCTTCTTTAGAGTGACGCACAGTGCACCCTACACCTCATCGTGGAAACCAACAAGCACAACCTCTAGAGGATCATCGACGGAAATGTTCTCTTCGGCTTCTGCAAATTCAAGGCAGATGCGGTCCCTTTTTGTGACCTTCTTACGCCAATAAAGCTATCTGATAGGGAATAACCTTCAAAGAAGGTATTAACTGAGTTGTAAAAATTTGCGTATGTATTTAACATACGCAAGCCTGCCTCAAAAGTAGCAAAAGGCATAGAAAATAGAGCTTTAGTGCCTCTCGTACTGTAGTATCTCCATCCACGAACCCCGACGATCAAATGCTCGAAGGCTTGAAAACAAGTGGTCGCATTCCCAATGTGCACCTGGTCATAGTCGAACTGACGAGCGAATCGGCTAGGCAAGTATGGTTCTAGATAGCGCTTATTCTCGAACTGATACACTATATGGGAAGGTCTGATCACCTTCAACGAAGAGAAGGCTGCTGGAGGTGGACGGGTACCAATTGGCTCTAGATCCATGAGAGGAGACGAAAAGGTCTCATATCCAGGTGGAGGAGCGACGCAAAAGAATTTCCAGTTGGAGGCCATATTCAGCACCGCTCATGACTCCACCTTCCATCAAGATGTGGCATATCTACCGATAAAGTCTTCTCCAGCAGCACCGAGGGCTGGATCCATCAGAGAGGGATGGTGTATTATCAACCAGTCGAACAAGTAAGTGAATAGCATCTCAGTACGAGGAAAGACGTCTCAAGAACCGACTTTCTCCATCATAGTGGTAGTGAATGCACGAAGACCCACATTTAGTCGACTAGTCATGGCGAAGAGGATATCCATCTTATACCCGAACACCAAACGTACTGCAGCGAACAACATGCCTCGATGTATATGATCGAGCGTGCTAGCTCCGGAAACCACGAACTGTTGCAACCAAAAAGAAAGGAAGCCCGCCAAGGTAGCTTCCTGAGACATGGTTATAGTACCTTGTCTTGTACAAGTCTCGACAGGGGTGCCGGCCGACGGTACAACCATGTCAGTCTTCTTCTAGCTCATTATCAATATATCAGGACTTTTCTATCAATCTTTTGATTGTGTGGCTGTCAAACGGATCAAAGAAATAAGGTTCGCACTCCAGATGTTCTTGCATCTTGTTCGCCATGGCATTGCCCAAGAAGAGGTACAGCAACCACTTGGACGTATAGCATGTCCCGGCTGCCTTGCTCTTATAGAGGTGAGCGCAAATCATGAAATAACATAGCAGCTCATCGAAAACTGCCACCACCTGGGAGTTCTCCTAGGCCAGAGACTCCAGTTCTTCTTCAGCTAGAACATACTCTTCATATGGGTTCTCACCCATTCACAGATGCGACAAAAATTGTATCTCATGTAGGCGAAGCCTATCTCCCTATGAGGAGTAGCAAAGGCACCAATTCTATTATTGTACCTCTTCACCAAGGCTAGAAACATGTTTGTGTTGGTGTGGATGCCACAAGAGGTGGTCAAGACAGCCTCATAAAGCCCCAACTCAAGTAATTTGTCCTTTAAATTGTTCAGGGCCCATACTAAGAGTCGGTTCCAGCACTTAATGTATGGATGCATCAAACCCGTTAGCCTTGGGTTTGGGGCAGGATACTCTGCTCCTGCTGTAGCATAGGTATTGGCAAAGAAGGACATTCTGACCGGTATCATCAAAGATGAATCTTCGGCCGGCACACAACTTGGTTTCAAACCTCTTATGTGCGTGTTGTGTTTCTCAGAAGAACTGAAGAATATGTCTTTCCTCTGGTTCCCAAACCTGTGATATATCCATCCAACCTTAGCCTATTGGAATAGAGTTATATCCAATGACATCTTCCGAAGATAGTTGGCATGGGCGTATCAGAATAGAGACATGTTCCTCAACATATCTGTGAGATATACCAATCTGTCTCCTCTCTTGAAGGCCTGATATTCTCGTTTCGACTTAGGCTGAGAGGCATCATCAATGGCATCTCAAAATAAGAAAGCTAGTTTCTTATAGGGCACCTGATCCACATTTAGTAAAGGTTCACCATTCATTAAGCATAGCAAAGTCCTTCCATCTTAGGATTCTAGGATAGCTATTTTGGTAGTCGGTCCGTCAGGGCCAAAATACAGGAATGTGAAATATAATAGGTCTTTCTGATATTCCAATACACATAAAGCAGAAGCCAGTATCTCAGCATGAGGGTCTTCTCTGAGGTCAACTTCAAAAGAAAACTAGAGTTAAAATCATGAAAGAGTATTCTTACAAATTAAGGAAATTTAAGTAATTTTTTTAGCTCTGCGCAAATCATGGATGTCGCAATACCCAGTGTGCTAGTTTTTAGTTCTGCATTCAGTATGATAGTTCCTAGTGTGCGCATGTAGTATAACGGTTCCTAGTTTGTATATGCAATATGACAGTCTCTAGTTTGCGCATGCAGTATGACAGTTTCTAGTTTTGCGGATGCAGTATAAAAGTTTCTAGTGTACGTAGTTCCTGGATTGCGCATGCATAAAATAGTGCACTATTGTCAAAATCATGATACATAGTGCACCGTACACTTTGAGCAAACAAAGAGTACGTGATTCACGAGATCATGATCGATGTGCTTTTGGCCAACACTCGGAAAGAGGTAGCACATTTTGAAAATTTCTGCAGTGCCAACCAACACTCTGAAAGAGGTGGTTGACGCTAGCTATGGTTCGTGCTGTATATAAATAGCGCTGGCTGTGGTTCGTCTTCCCCGACCGATCATCTACCTTCGAGAGCATTGTTAGCTTTTTCAGCTCTAGCCGACGGCAGCGCGTGCCTTGGCACCCTCAATGATGTAGCTCATGATGAAGCTCCGGCAACATCCTTGCCTTTCTCCATTGCGTATCTCTTCGATGCCATTGATTTTGGTTGAAAAAAGTTTCGAATGAAGAAGAAGATTCGAGAGGAAAAAAATTTGGAGAGAAAAACTCTCTCTCCCCTAAATGAGCTATTTATAGCCTAGGCCTATGTGTAACAACCACACAAATCATGCGCGAAATGACAAGTCGGTTGAGATTCTGCGCGCACAAAATCTTCTGAAATGCTTCTTATTCAAAGTATTTCAAATTCCGAAAATTTTAAAATTTTAAAACATTAAAGGGGGTCTTGTAGAAGCTTAAAAAATATCAAAACAGTGTATAGCGCCATTTACAGATAGCGCTAGGCTATATCTATCAAATGGTGTCTAGTATCAAATAACGTCTATCATCAAATGGTGCCTGACATCAGATAGCGCGGGCTACCACTTGGCAAGCTTCCTTAAGAAGGTAAATAACTGACAACACGGCAGTCGAGGAAATCCCTTCGAATCCTGAGCGCGCAGTGCTCGAGGAGGATCTTGTCGGATCTGTCATAATGATAATTGTTAGTTACTCCACGCCATTTATCAATGGCATGCAGTGACTAACTCCTCACAAACTCAATGCTCGATGCATTTTACAATTAGCGCCAATCAACAGGATGCGTCATTCATTAACTAGCACTAATCAATCAATTAATAATCATTTAGAAGTAGTTACAGATGACGTGGCATACATGCCACTAATCTCAAAGAACATACATGCGACATTGCCCACGACCAAGCGCATTTCTCTCATAGAATGTCGCACATCCCATGAAGTTAAGCTAACCGTTCGCACGAATGGATGAAACAGAACATGGTGTGCAAAGTAATATACAAATTAGTTCATTTTATACTGTGCGCCAACTATTGTAACTGTCTGACAGTTATCCCAAAACTCTTAGAAAGGAGTTCCAAATCACTTCTCAAAGGATCATTAATGATCATAATGTTCCAATAAGATTTCTCAGCCTTTCTCCATCACTTTCGTAGCACATTATGAAGCTTTTCTCCTTCGACATCGTATCGTTCAAGGGATAAAATGATCGTCTTCTGATCAGATTCCTAAAGTTGTACTTTCCAGAATCAAATTATACTCTTGTACTTTTCTTTCTTAGTTTGTAGTTAAGTTTTCTCGAAAAACTTTTGTTTTTGCAAACAATAACCAAGAAAAGAACAAAATTTTGACTATAATAAAACGAAAGGCCTCTCTATAAGGAGGCATAAAACGACAAAGTAAAAGTCAAAATTATCGACTAAGATGGTCGACGCGAACGGTCACTGATCTGACTCTTCAAGAAGGCAATCCATAGTCTGACAGATTCTTTGGCCCGGCTTTCTGCTTCTTGATGCCTCGCTACCTCTTCTTCAAACTGAGACATAACTCTGTAGATATCCTCCAGTTCTGCTTGACGGATGCAGACACTCTCAGCAGCTTGGGTCAAGGCCTCAGACTATTGGCAAAGAGACATCTGTTCATTCTTCACCTTCTCTAGGTCAGCATTTGCAGTCACCAATTTCTCCTCTAGAAGCTAAATCTGAGCACAGTAGCCTTTATACCGCTCTATCAAGGTTTTTTGGAGACAGGCCTGGACCTCTTCGGTAGTAGCCAAATCTGCCATTCTCGTTTTAGTCTCAGTTGTCTCATATGCAAGGGTTTCCCGACCGGAGTGATATTAGGATATCCCAGTGGTCAGCTTTCCCAACTCCTCGTCCACAAAGGATGAAAGTTCACGTTCGAGGCCTCGAAGCTCTACGAGATGAGCCTCCAACTCCCCCCATTGAAGCCTCCATGGCAAGAGCTGTTGTCTTATATCCCGGATGGCCTCATAGCGATGCAAGCTGGAGTGCCACCAAAGATCGAGCCAGCATAAAAGTTTGACCATGCTCTAAGATATTGGCAATAACTCTTCTCAAAGCAGTATAAATGGTCATGATGATCAGCCCGACATAATAATCGGTATTAGCCATGGTCATTAGTGTCATCGAAAGCAGCACGGTAGAAGGTCCTGGCGAAGGATAAGTGGGAGCAGGGGTAGTCTTAGTCGCCATAGAACTGGAGACTGTCTCAGCGGCAGAAGCAGTCTTGACATCCAAGAAACAGAGGTCATCTCCGGAATAACCACACCACCCTCTCACGCTACATGATCTAGCGCCAGGGCCACTGCTTCAGAGTTAGATCCGTAGGTAGTTCCCATGGGACACTCCAGAGAAGGAGACTTTCCTATCCCAGGATCCTTCCCTAGCTCTCCAGCCGACAGATTGATCTACCACCTTGACAATCACCTACTCCATGGCGGTTGAATCAACCAGCACGTCCTTGGCCGACTCGTTAGCTTGATCTTAGTTGACTCTTCAATAGCCTCCTTGGCTGACCCATGTGGTTGATCCCCGACAGCTTCCTCAGCTACCTTTTTAGTAAATTCATTTTCTCGGCCTGTCGTCGATATCTCTTCATCCGCCTTACCAGCCCGATCTTTAATGGCTTCTCTGGATGTATCATTAGTGTGAGAAGGAGGCCCTGTTAAAGTATCCTGGGCTTCACCTTCAGTGTTCTGGTGGCCCATGTAGGTCTGGTTTTGCAAAAGATAACAAACTTGTGGTAGTACTTAAGTTAGTCATACTACTACAAGCATGCGATTAGGAAGTGCTCATTCACAATTAGGATTAATTTAATTTTTGGAGAATGACTAGGACTAGGAGTCCTTTATTCAATTTGACCCTTGGGTAGTTAAGATTGTTAAATAGGCCATGTGATTTAGCCAAGGATTTATTGAATTCTATGCATTATTGGATAAATTGAGGAATTTTTCTAGGAGAATATGTTATTTTGTTTTGACATGATGGTAGGATCAAAAGTGGGTAGACTACTCGCTTGGTAAGTTAGGCCTTCTTAGAATTTATGCTCCAACCTGGATAGATTGTTCAAATTTTCTTTTTGCCCATTTTAGATATCATCCTCATATTGTAAGATTCGAATTAATTACTTATTTTTCATTAACCATAATAATTATTTTCTAAAAGTTAATATTTTATTTTTCATCCATCTAGTTTTGAACCTAGCATGACTCAATTATCCATATATTAATTTTTATTCAATTTTTGTTTTATGTTTTTCCCTCGATCCTTTAATATTAGAGAAATAGAAATTGGAAATTTTTACTTCTCTTGTATTCAAACATTTTTCTAAATCGATCATAGATTTTCAAAATTGATACTTTTACTTCAAGAACAGATATTTGTACTTTTTCTATCACGATCGACTAGTTTGAATTTCTAAAAGCTCCTTTAAAATTCTTATGGATATAGTTGGAATAATTTTTTGATGACTTACAATGGCAAGACAGATGCGCACTATTCCCTTTTATTTGAATTATGGATACTACAGGGTTCACTGCAGCCAGCAGCGCACTGGCGTGGCATGACCCCTAAGTTGAAATATTTCAAGTAAGCGTAGGTTATCAAATATTACTAAAACTATATCCTAGTTGCATTATTTGATCCTTTGATTATTATGGCAATATTGGATAGAGCTGATAGAGTGTTCGATACCATATTATACTTGAGTAATAAAACCCAGGGTTTACTACAGCGAGATGTACACAAGCGAGGCATGGATTCTCGGTTAAATGACATCGGATATACTTATGATTTTTCGAATATCATAGAGACTAAATCTTTTATTGGCATACGAGTATTAAAAAAATTTCAAATTAATTGATGTCTTACTTCTTGTTACAACCTTCTCAACAACTGGGTAGTTCTTCTTTTCTTTCCTAATTTTCTATTTTCAAATCATCATCTTTTAAACTTATTTTGATTTCCTTCCACTAGATTCCAAAAACGTATCTAGATTTTGATTCTATAATCGTGCCTAAATAGTTTTGGTTAAATAAAAGTTGATCGTGCCGAAACGATTTTGATTTCTGATCATTCTTAAATATTTTTCGTGACTAGATCGTTTTGACTATAATTTGATCGTGCCGATCACATCTTTGTTAGATTTTGATTCTATACGCCTAACCAATTTTGATTATTGATCATATTATTTTCTTGATTATATTCTTAGCCATGCCTAGTAGTGCCTTTGAAATTTCGAGCATGAAATTTTTTTAAGGTGGGTACATTTGTAAACCCACTTTCCAATTTTTTTATTATTTATGATTAACTTTTATAGTCATTAGGAGTCATACCTAAGCTCATAAGAAAGCTACGATAATATTATGGTCATATGGTTCTTAGATAGTTTATATGAACACTATTTAGCTACTTCATATTTAATATAAATTTTAGATTTTTTATATTTATTTTATTAAGTTTTATATATTTTAAAGGCTTCAAATATTTATTATGAGGCCATTTGGGACTAATATGAGGTAAAGTATTTTTATTTATATTCTATAAGGTTAAATATATTTTCTATAATTTTCTACATTTTATTTTAGAATTTTTAGAGATTTAATTGGATTTATTTGGCCTTGAAATTAATTTTAAATCAATTTATGAATATATATATATATATATATATATATATATATATATATATATATATATATATATATATATATATATATATATATATACCCGGTCAGCGCTATGTCAACCGGTCGGGCCCACTATCAGCCGCTTTGGCCGAGTGCGACGGGCCCAGCTATTAGCAGGTCGGGCTGCTGACTGTGCAGCTCCTAATTTGGAAACAACTTTAGCCGACCCAAACGAATTCGCGTCACCATCTGGTCGTTGGCCTTAATGGCGGAGCTGCGAGATGGCTGACGCATGGCAAGGCCACGGATCAAGCCACAAACTGACCCGCTTAGCCGCTCAGTATATATATATATATATATTTTTATATATATATATATATATATATATATATATATATATATATATATATATATATATAATATGCTGCAACTTTTTCTTTAACACAGAAGACCCTAATTTTTTGTAGCGGATTTTGAGAGAGTTGCTTCTGGAGATTCCCCGACTTCTCGAGGCGATTGCGGAGAGCTCCGACCTAGGATTCGAGCGCCTTTTTTTTATTGGATTCATCTTGAGGTAAACTTTGAGAAATATATGTTATTTTTGAATATTTTGCTTCTGAATTTCTAGAAAATTATTTAGTGTTGCTTGTCCAAAACTTGATACGTCGTACGGTTTTCGAGTTCTTGAGAGATCCCGAACTCCGATTCATGATCCGTTTGATGTTTTTGAAAGCTAACACAATAATCTTCGATGTATAATTTTCCACGACTTTCAGAGGTTAGTTTCCTATTTTATTTATCAAGATGAACTCAGATTTGATCAGTAAATCACCGTTTTGGTCACGGTTAGCCATAACGTCAATATCTTTTGACCAAAGCGTGGTTTTATGGCATGGTCAATTCCGGTACACTCGTGGCACTGAAACCTCCCAAGTTGCACTTTCCAAACCTAGAATTGATGATGTTTAACTAGATAGTCAACGATATGTCTCGATTTGTGTGCCATAGTTTCCAAAATTGGAAACATGACTTTCTATGGCCAAACTTTCTTGTTTAGATTATATTAGATTATTATTAGCTTAAATTAGGTTTTCAAGTGATTTATTCTAGAATTAATAATTATTAGATAAGTTAAACCATTAGTCATATATTCTATTATTTTAGAGCTAGAATATTAGAATTGACTTGTGATTTTCGTGCACGGTTCGTGGTACGATGTGCGTTATGGGTTGACAGCTTCTAGATCGACATGCCCCTCATCCTCTATTTGTGACTACAGTTTGTTCAAGGGTTCAGGCAAGTACAGTATTGTATTATGTTTTAGTGCATTATAAAGCTTTCCTTTATTATGTCCTTGATTGTTATTCCATTAAGACACGATAGTGACATTATAGGCTTATTGTATCTTTCTCATTTATTATTGACTGTTATTGATTGTTAGTGAGTTGGGAGGGAAAATACTCAGTAAGTATGTGAACAAACCCAAATATCGTTACCGAATGATAGCTAAATAATACACCTCACGTATGAGTTAGACGTACCACTTACCGAATGATAGCCATCTATGATGTGTCGTATTAGCCCAGCCGAACGTATTAAAAGGTATTTCACACATACAGTCATTTCCATTGTTCATGATCTTAGTTCAGTTCTTTATCTTTTTGTTCCTTTTCCATTAGTTACTCGTTCATGACTATTACTTTCTTTGTCTAGTTTATATCTTGCTAGTTCTTTATATGTTCTTTATCGTTACATTTTCTCATTATTTCTAGCTTATTTTGGGCTGACAATATTAAATGCAATATTGTTGTACTTTGCTTCTTTTCTGACCGAATCGTTGATATAGGTGAGGATGATGTGTTTCCTACTTTTACGCGATGGACCATACGGGAAGAGATAGAGACTTAAAGGCCAAAATCCTAGAAGACTAGTTAGATAGAAGTATTGATTAAATATTATGAGATGTTGTATTATCTTCAAGTGTAAAACTTATGAACATTGATTTAGTTGTTATGAATGAGCAGTAAAGTTAGTATTTATGAGCATATTGTTTATTGGGGACTAGACAGTGTACTACCATTGCCACTACGGCATAGGATGGACTTGGATACGCACTCGTATCCCAAAATATGGGTGCAAGTTGTAACAAGTGTCCCCGACTGTCCTATTCGACCCAGAGGCGGGCTCCTTGTCTTTGTCTTCGATCACCGCAAGATTAGCCCCGGGCGTCACGACGGGCCCATTCGCCATCACTGCCACAGGGGCCTCTTCTTCACACGCCTCCAACAAATTCGAGAAATCTCGATCCTCGTAGTCGAAAGAGGCAATTAAAGTAAGCGGAGGTACCTCTTCCGGCTCATTAGCCTTAGGAACATCAATCATCGGAACCTTTTCCAGGACAGGGACCTTTTCAGTCACAAGCACCTCAGCCGTCGAGGGCCCTCAGCTAGAGCAGTTCCTTCAACCCTCCCCAATGGAGGGCCTTCCGACGGTACAGTTGTCTCGACCCTAACCGTCGGACGGGTTGGCACCCTGGCAGTAGGTGCCGAAGGAAGATCCCCGAGGACTTCAAATGCGTAATCGATCATATCCTTCTTTGATCATTTCGATTTCTACTTTACAAGCTGCACAAACAAAACAGAATAAGCAAAAATCCTAAAAGTGGACAAAAATGAAATAGAGCATATTAGTTACATGAGAAGAAGACTCAGCAGCCTGATCTTTCTTTCACTCCACATGTAGCAAAGACAGTTGCTCCAATGCGGTTTGCTTTTGAGAAACCCGCTTAACCCTTTTAGAGGGTGGAGAACTCACCTCTGGAGAGGCTCGATGCTTCAAATGTGGGACTACGGGGCCTCTTCCTCTCTTTTTCCTCGGATGGCACTGGACCCTCTTGATACCTTGCCCCCCAATGGCACAGAATCTCGAAGGCGCTTAAGGACGTCCTCTGAAGCCTCTATCTTGGTCCTGACAATAAAGCTCTATTCTCAATTATAGTCCGGAGAAAAGTTGTCAGCTGAGAAGTAAAACCTCACAGCCGAGTACAAGATGTACATCTTGGGACAGATTGTAGGTACTGTGAAGCTCGCCCCAGTACACCCGATATTGTAGTAATGCCAGGTGCACGCACCATCCAGTAAAGTACCTTCGTAGCTCAAGCACGTGTTGGTGTTATCCATCATTATCTGGCTGTAACTAAATTAACGTGTGAATCGACTCGGCAGGTAAGGTTCCAGAAATACGTGGTTCTGGTTCCTGTACACCAAATGTGACGGCCAAATGGATTGCAGTTAATGGAAGGTTCCACGCGTTAGAATACTCACCTCGTTGCCCTCGTCCACCAGTATGTCTCCTGCGTAAAAGCCAGAGTAGGAGGCGGGACTCGAAAAAATTCATAGCTAGCCAAATTCTCCAGCACCTATCTATAACAGGGACACCATGATGGATCCACTTTTTTTTACGATAGCTACGGATGGAGGCGTCGTCGTCTACATGACCGTCTTCTGAATAAGGGTCCATTTACCCGGGGTATTGTAGCACCAACCAAGCCATCAGGTAATGGTAGGGATCTCCACTGAGGAAAACTGTTCGGACATGCCGGATAGGAGTCGAGCGACGGAGCAAAGCGACAAAGATGCAGCTAAGAAAATATAGCTCCAGTTGTGAGCCCTACCCCGACGACTGAGGGGGGCTGCTTGCCATTTATTGAATCGTAAAATCATGGCTTTGGTTGAGCAGTCTCAGTCTGGTCCCTTCCACCAATAGTCGAAGCACAGCTACGATAGGATCAAGCAAGGGTGGCTTATTCAAGCACAGCCATCTTGCCCTCATCCAGTAGTCGAGACCGAGAAAGCCCCCAGTTAAGTTTAGAAATCAGGGTCTCCTTGAACAGAGAGCAAGCCAAGCAGCGGGCAATAGATAGTGCTGCGAGAGCAGCAAGGCAAGCAGGTGCATCCGGCTACCCCCACCTCTGAACACCCTTATGGTATAGCCATTCCCCTATCAAACTCCAGCGAAGAGTGATTATGGCTTTTTTTGATCCATTGGTCTTGCTTTTTATTGTTATATTCAGTCCCTTTTTCCTTAGACTTATATCTTACCTCAGTCCTTGGCTTATCTTTCTTCCCCGAAGTATTAAGCGGTATAATGGAATCAGTCAGTCAATTAGTGGAATAGTTTTCTCTAAGTATTTCTTTTTTTTATGAGTTTGGTTAACATGCTGCAGGCGGACACACATACCCGTATAGCGCGTTACGCGGACACATTCTTAACCCGCCCGCATACGCGAGCGTGTTCTTAAACCGCACGCACCCGCATATGCGGGCAAGCGCGGGCCCGTGTTCTTAACTCGCGTACGTACGAACGCATGTACTTTAACCGCGTGCGAGCACACATACACACGCGCGGGCGCACGCGAACTATGTCGCGGACGCGGGCGCGAAGACCGGACCCATAAAAACATAGCTTTGGGGTTAACAGGGGCTGCCCTCCCTCTGAGTTTCCTGCCAGTAACTGTGCTACGCGCACGTACGCACGAGGGTCATTTGACTGAAAATGAAGACGTTGAAGCATGTGTTAAGCATGGATTTCAATGCATTCATTCCCAACTCAAATCCCAAATAGCACACACAGTTACTCTGACAGTATTGGACGTCGGTCGGTATAGCATAGCGGTGTTCCTATGTTGACCGCCAGCAAGTTATACGCATATAACTTACTAATCACCACCCATATGGACCCACCATTCACCGAAGTTATGGTAAGAGTTCCCAACGGATGATTTACTTGTTCTAGTGGATCGTGTGAAATAAGATTAGTACCAAAAGCAGCCTCTGATTTAAGAATCCAATTTTTCAAATTGGCTATGGAGATTCTGCGCGGTCAGAGATTCTTTAAGACAAAAAGGGGTTCCTTCCTGTCGTGCAAAATTATCCTTTACGAAAGCTCTCTCAAGCCTCACACAGTATTCTAGAACAACGCAGGTAGAAGAGCCAATTTATGACCAAACACCAACTTTACGGCCGGCATAACAAGGTTCCTACTCACTCACCCAACGGACTCAAAACTACCAGGTGTTACGCAATTACGCAGCCATATCATCGAAAAAGCAGCCAGCACCGCCTTCGGGGTCATAGCGCTCAGTTTTCTACAAACATAATTATGGGAAAAAGAGGTTGGTTTCCCCTCTGCAGCCACTGTGGGGCTCGTCTACCTCGTATCTTCCATCAATAATTCTACCTTAATCGTAATATACTCTCTACGAGTGGTGATGTGAACTTGTCTCTGTTACGCAGGATGTTCCGTGAAGACGTAATCCCTCCAGGCAGAAATGTGAGGATGAGTCTTTTGAGCATCTTGACGCAAGCATAACTGGTGGCGATACAACATCTCTCTGTATACAACCATCATCTCAGGCCGTTGCACTTCCAGCCCTATGAACTCCTCCTTACAGGAAGTATACTCCTCGTACGATACCTGACCCCAGGGTAGCCTCGAGATTGTATACATCTCATGGAGAGATAGCCCCAACTCCTCCTGGGAGTGTAGAACATCTCGGTATGATGATTGTATAGTTCCAGCAGAGCTATGAACATGTGCTAGTTAATCTCCAATTCATACTCAGTAGCCCTGATAGCAAGGTGCAGGCCAATATCCTTCAGCTCCTTTTTGTACTGGACTAGTATCCACAAAGTCAAATTATGCCACTTGGTTTCAGGATGGACCCAACCTCCAACCCGTAAAGCTTCCTCCGGGTATGAGACCTCATCCGAAATAAGTTGGTTAGCAAAATTGGAAGCCCCAAAAGGATGAATGGTCGGGGTCAAGTCATTGTACATGTGCCCCAGATGCAATACTCTCAAAGAGTAGGATGGGCCATCACGAGCATATATGAAGGCATCTCTCTTCCTAGAATAGGAGTACAATTTCAAATGACCCGCCAGCACTCCTCTCTAGTAGGGGTCAAGTCCTACTCCATGTGCCATTTCTCGACAAAACAACAGAAGACCAAAAGCGGAAGGGGTCGTTAGGTTGATGACACATATATGCTAAGGTCATAATTTCCAAAGTACTACTCCTCCTTCAGCTTCAAGAGCTTAATCTCTTTAGCTATCAACTTATCACCAAAGAGGAATTAGGGCTTCAGTATTTCACTACCGGTAGTACTTTCGGCTAAACTTTGCCACGACTCATCATATGATTGAAGTAGGGCAAAGTGCTAAAAATTTATCATGGCCAATCTGATGGATCTAGGGATTTTCAACACCCTAGTTTGGTGTACGTATTGATCGATAGAAAGTCAAACAGATATAAACTTGTTCTAATCCTTCATAGGCGGAAACTAGGGTTCATAAATTATACCTATAACAGAAAGAAGACAACAGTTCCTAGTAATCTCGAGCAATCACGACCCCAAGATCTTCTGCACGTATTCCTTCCTCGGGTTGGACGTCGTGTGGGCAACGATCTCCCAACCTTTTTTCTCCTTGGCAGCCCTCCCTTTCTCTCCTTACGTGAATCACGAATTTAGAGAAAGCTTCTTATTTCAGATAAGATTATGACGGCCAAAGAATAGAGGATATATATAAGGCTACGGCAGGGACCATGATGAGAAATTAAGGTTAGGTCTCCTAACGGATCTGTGTATCCCTTGTTCAGCCCGAACACACAACCCAGGTCCATTAACAATAGCTCGGTTCACTAGAGAACTATTGTTGCACTACCTTCCTAATTCCAAATTATGATTATGGGCTCCTTTTATTTTATGCTCGTTTGGCTCCCTATGTTAAGATATCGAATGTCCGTCGATCAAATTAAGTTACGGACAACTATATTGACCGACATCTTTTATCCTTAAATAGTACCACTCAACTTTATTTGTCACGTCGGATATAATCCACCTGCAGAGTTTACATGACAATCCTTATGCGCTCCTTAAGGGGACATCATCAACTCTACGTATTGAGACATGGATTCCTTTTATAATCAACAGCCCATCATACATACGATATTATTACCCAATTCATAGAGGTTGTTGACCCATAATGAATCTCATTCTTTTATGAGTCAAAGTAATGCATACTGCATATACATGTCTGTTATTATATTCAGATTAAGAGCACAAGCATCCATAATAACGGAGGTGTTTGTTCTCTTATGTAGTCAGTACATAGAGAATAAGCATAAGCTGTTCAATACACACAAAGTGTACTAGTGTAAACCTATATTCAAGATAGACTAATACCAAATTATACTACAATCTTTCCAATGGATTGTCCAAGCCCATCTAGGTTGTGAATTATTTATATATTCTATAGGAAACTGATAATATGATCTTTTGTGTGACACTACACACCACATTATCTACAATATAGAATATCAAACACTTGTATTAACACTTGTAACAAATACAATATGCAAATATTTGCCCATATGATTCTTATTTAAAATTTAAAAAAATAAAGTTAATACAAAAGTGATTCTTTTAGTATATAACCTAACAATATCCTACTTATACTCAAAGTATTGCTTTTCAGTATACTATTATAAATCTCCCACTTATACTTAAAGCCATGCTGCTACACATCTGACTCTCATTCCTTCAACATGACTATCAAAAGCCTTAGCTGGTAAGCTCTTTGTAAAGGGATCAGCTAGGTTGTTAGCTGATGTTATCTTGATCACAACAACTTTTCCTTTCTTTTTTAAATCTCGTATCAGGTGGTACTTGCGCTCAATATATTTACCTGTCTTATGGGCTCGTGGTTCCTTCGAGTTTGTAACTGCACCACTATTATCACAATAAAGTGTAATAGTCTTAAGCAAACTAGGTATGTAACGCCCCACTCCCAAAATACGTAGGACTAGGAACGTAGACATGCCAGCTGTATTCATACAAAGTACATAGGCCTCGTATGGATACATAAGCTGTAAAATACAGTAAACCACAACTAACTAATCTCAATCCACAATAAATAATGAAATATTAAGAATAAACAATATGGTTCGCGGTCTGCAGCCCACTAGCATACATGTCCGAATAGACTCAAAAGAAAATACGAGTCTAACAAACTACGCTAATAAGCAGAATATATCAAGATAAGAATATGCAGCACGAGAGAATAATAAAATAAAATCATGCACCAACGATACCTGAATCCTGTAGACACAAAACATAACCATCCATCGAATTTACCAGCTTGGCTATAACCTGGAGAGATCACCAGGTCCTCAGAGGCCTAGCAAGACACATAATATACATGCCTACAGTACAGTAAATAACATGCAAGAAATATAGGAATAACAAGTAGAGAAAAAGATGACACGTAAGGGAACTCTACAGATGGTGACATGTCATGAGAATATAATATTAATCGTGGCTAAAACCGTAGCCCAGGGAGGCACTAACAGTCCTATAATAGGTTCTCTGTCGTAGCCCGGGGAGGCACTAACAATAGAGGATAGCCACGGCTAATAAAACATTCTCTCCTAAGGTACTAGGAAGTCAAGCCTATCTAGTCATGTCCAAGTCAAGTACAGGTCAATCAGGTCAGGAAAAACATGGCACAGGCATATCAATACTATCACTAGACATAAACAAGATAGGAAAGATAGAACAAGTAGTATAGAAAGAAAAGTAAAAATCTATGTGCACGTGAAACTACAAAGTAACCATAACAAGAAACAAGAGGAATATGTAACCAAGCAAGAAAGAATGGAAATAGAAAAACATGTAAGTACTGTAAAATTTGGCAAGGTGTACTTGCCTAGGTTGTGAGCATTATGGTGACGAAGATCAGAAAGGAAAGTAGGTGGAACAACGGCTGCCGAGGAACTAAGATCCAAACAAACGTCTCCGGATGCAGAAATTAGTCTATTATTTAATTATAATTAATATTGTACCTATTAGATTTATTTAGTTAGGAGATGGTATAGATCTTCGTATCAACTTTCCAAAAAACTAAACGGATCGCATATTCGTTTATGGAATCTCCAGGAATCGCGAAAATATCGAAACATGTTTTTTTTCGGGAATCTAATACTCAAATTTTTTTACAGAAATCTACAGAACGAATTTTGTCTATTAAAATATGTTTTTGAAAAGTTTACCTCAATACGCTTCCAACCAAAAAACTGGGATGCGTTTCGAGTCCCGAGCTAGGAGATATGGCCCTTCTAAGTTGCTTTGTCGGATAAAAACGTGGCTGACTTTTCTAGCGAATTTGGAGAATGTTTTTGGACGAAAAAAAGAAGGTGTGCATGATTTTTAATATAAGAATTATGAGATACTCATATATTCATATATATATATAATTAAGATAGATATGTATTATTTAATTTAAGTATGATTAGATTGGGCATGTTAGAATAAGATAATTTGGATAGTAGTAGGATTATCAATAAGGCTAAATTTGGAATATAATTTGTTTAAATATTATAATTAATGGTCATTATTAAAGGAGACTTAATTTAAAATCTATGTGCTGCTATTAGATAAGAAGCATATAAGTTTTAAATATTATATTTAGATTTAATTAAAATACAAAGTAGATTTGCATGGAAGGTTTTCTAATATTGAACTAGTTAGATTTCTAAATATAAATGCAATCTAAATCTGAATAAATATTAAATATATATGGTTATTAATATATATTAATGACCAACATGCCTACATAGGTTTGGGTTGGACTTTGGGTCAAATATAAACTAATGCCAACAAGGATTACACGTAGACACTTCCTATAAATAGAAACTTTCCAAAATTGAAAACATATTAATATTAATAAGATATATATACAAAATATATATATCAACATGAAGGTATTTGAGAGTACTACATGTCTATTTAGATTTGGATTTGGTTTGGGTTAAGTCGGGACTAAATTGGTACAACCGGGTCTCCAAGAAAGTCAATAATCTAATAATAAATCATCGGCGGGGGTTAAGTCACAATTTTACCTGGTTTTCCTACTTGGGACATAGCTATGGCCGGGCCTTCCCTAGCAAGGTTAATATACTAGTCAAAGCACACAACTACACTAACCGTACCAAAATTCCTAATCGCTATGCATCTTAGAACTTAACCATGACTAAGGCCATATCTATGTAAAATGTTAGGCTATTATAAATATAATCTTATATATATATATGCAAAATTGTATATAAATCTATTTGGATGTATAACATCCCAAAATAAGTATCAAAATAATTATACTATGCCATGGCAACCTGCCATGGCTCTATAAGTGGGGTTGGCCAGGTTAGGGTCCAAATATATTTTCTAGTCAAATCGAACTCGAAAAGTCAACTAATGAGTCTCTTGTGCCATTCGCAATTAAATAGCACATATAAACTCGAAGGAGTGGCACCCTTAGCATGTATGTCGTAGACTCAAAATGGGTCAAAACCATATATTGGGTCAAATGGTTTTGATCTATATCGAGTTTCGAACTCACATGGAAAGCTAGGTATGGAATTATGGTAAATAATCTAATTGCCTAAATTTGACTCGAAGTTGCGCGAAGTCAAAAGGATACTAGGAGACAAATTCGGATGGGACATGATATATCAAATTGAAGGTCATCATGTCTACTACAAAACTCATATAGGACGTTTCGAGAGATGGGCATGTCGTGTGCTCCAACAATCAAAGACACAAAAAGTACATATAAAATCCTAATTAAATATACAATATAACCTAATAATTAGAAATACTATAAAATAAAATAAAAAAATAATTTCCAAAAATCAGGGTCCTCACAATCTACCCACCTTAAAAGAATTTCGTCCTCGAAATCAAAATAAGGACCCTTATTGTAACGAAAAACAGCGCTAGTGTAACTAGGAATAGTTTAAGAGGTACGCTAGGTCATTACGGTCTCTCCAAATAACTCAAGTAATAATCAATCATAACCAATTTGATTTTGTAATATCTATATCGTAAAACTATAGGTGGTTATCTTTACTCGCTCTTCTTGGTTTTGGCGGTCTTGCAACGATTATGTTGAAGGCTTGTCCTCCTAACCATATTATTACCACAACTATATAAGTCTCTTTCCACCTGACCAAGCTAAGTGATACCTACCAATCTGTCTCATTCTAAATTTACAAGTGATATGGCATAATGGTAATGGGTTAGGTTAGGCTATGCTTAGGTTCTTCTTTTAGAGGGTCAGTCTCTATACTAAAACTATCACTCTATTCTTGATCTAGTGACTACCATAAGAGCATAATCTAGCATGATCATATATTTATTTCTATACTGAGGACGTCTACCCACCTTTGGTTAAACTACCTCATCAAACACATGATGCCCTATGGCATATGTCATCTCTAATCCCCATTATCTATCATGCAATCACAATACAATAAGTAGACTAACTTACACTATAACTTAAGAATTTCTGATAAATCCTATATAGCACGATTATTCGTCACTCCGAAATAGGAAGGGACGAGAAGCAATGATACGAGAAAGCAAAGGAGAGTAATCGAGAGCAAATACGAAGGTCAAGGACGGTAGAGAAATTTCCAAAAGAATTGTCAAGGCACTTGTGGATTGAGATTCCTGAGATTTTAATCAGGTCGCAGGCCCGCTCGGTACAGTAACGTAACCGAAACGGCTAACTCGACCTGCATGAGCCACCACAAAAACATGTAACATCCCAGTCCCAAAATACGTAGGACTATAAACGTAGACATGCCAGCTGTATTCATACGAAGTACATAGGCCTCGTATGGATACATAAGCTGTAAAATACAGTAAACCACAACTAACTAATCTCAATCCACAATAAATAATAAAATATCAAGAATGAACAATATGGTTCATGGTCTGCAGCCCACTAGCATAGATGTCCAAATAGACTCGAAAGAAAACACGAGTCTAATAAAGTAGGATAATAAGTAGAATATATCAAGATAAGAATATGCAGCACGAGAGAATAATAAAATAAAATCATGCACCAACGATACCTGAATACTGCAGACGCAAAACATAACCATCCATCGATTTTACCAGCTTGGCTATAACCTGGAGAGATCACCAGGTCCTCAAAGGATTAGCAAGACACATAATATACATGCCTACAGTACAGTAAATAACATGCAAGAAAAATAGGAATAACAAGTAGAGAAAAAGATGACACGTAAGGGAACTTTACAGATGGTGACATGTCATGAGAATATAATATTAATCGTGGCTAAAACCGTAGCCCGGGGAGGCACTAACAGTCCTATAATAGGTTCTCTATCGTAGCCCGGGGAGGCACTAACAATAGAGGATAGCCACGGCTAATAAAACATTCTCTCCTAAGGTACTAGGAAGTCAAGCCTATCTAGTCATGTCCAAGTCAACTACAGGTCAATCAGGTCAGGAAAAACATGGCACAGGTATATCAATACTATCACTAGACATAAACAAGATAGGAAAGATAGAACAAGTAGTATAGAAAGAAAAGTAAAAATCTACGTGCACGTGAAACTAGAAAGTAACCATAACAAGAAACAAGAGGAATATGTAACCAAGCAAGAAAGAATGGAAATAGAAAAACATGTAAGTACTGTAAAATTTGGCAAGGTGTACTTGCCTGGGTTGTGAGCACTGTGGTGATGAAGATCAGACAGGAAAGTAGGTGGAACAACGGCTGCCGAGGAACTAAGATCCAAACAAACGTCTTCGAATGCTGAAAATAGTCTATTATCTAATTATAATTAATATTTTACCTATTAGATTTATTTAGTTAGGAGATGGTATAGATCTTCGTATCAGCTTTCCGAAAAACTAAACGGATCGTATTTTTGTTTCCGGAATCTTCAGGAATCGTGAAAATATAGAAACATGTTTGTTTTTCGGGAATCTAATACTCAAATTTTTTTACAGAAATCTACAGAACGAATTTTGCCTATCAAAATATATTTTTGAAAAGCTTACCTCAATACGCTTCCAACAAAAAAAACTGGGATGCGTTTCGAGTCCCGAGCTAGGAGACATGGCCCTTCTAAGTTGCTTTGTCGGATAAAAATGTGGCTGACTTTTCTAGCGAATTTGGAGAATATTTTTGGACGAAAAAGAGAAGGTGTGCATGATTTTTAATATAAGAATTATGAGATACTCATATATTCATATATATATATATATATATATATATATATATATATATATATATATATATATATATATATATAATTAAGATAGATATGTATTATTTAATTTAAGTATGATTAGATTGGACATGTTAGAATAAGATAATTTGGATAGTAGTAGGATTATCAATAAGGCTAAATTTGGAATATAATTTGTTTAAATATTATAATCAATGGTCATTATTGAAGGAGGCTTAATTTAAAATCTATGTGCTGCTATTAGATAAGAAGCATATAAGTTTTAAATATTAAATTTAGATTTAATTAAAATACAAAGAAGATTTGCATGGAGGGTTTCCTAATATGGAACTAGTTAGATTTCTAAATATAAATACAATCTAAATCTGAATAAATATTAAATATATATGATTATTAATATATATTAATGACCAACATGCCTACATATGTTTGGGTTGGACTTTGGGTCAAATATAAACTAATGCCAACAAGGATTACATGTAGACACTTCCTATAAATAGAAACTTTCCAAAATTGAAAACATATTAATATTAATAAGATATATATACAAAATATATATCAACATGAAGGTATTTGAGAGTACTACATGTCTATTTAGATTTGGATTTGGTTCGGGTCAAGTCGGGACTAAATTGGTACAACCGGGTCTCCTAGAAAGTCAATAATCTAATAATAAATCATCGGTGGGGGTTAAGTCACAATTTTACCTGGTTTTCCTACTTGGGACATAGCTATGGCCGGGCCTTCCCTAGCAAGGTTAATATACTAGTCAAAGCACACAACTACACTAACCGTACCAAAATTCCTAGTCGCTATGCATCTTAGAACTTAACTATGACTAAGGCCATATCTATAAAAAATATTAGGCTATTATAAATGTAATCATATATATATGCAAAAATTTATATAAATCTATTTGGATGTATAACGTCCCAAAATAAATATCAAAATAATTATACTAAGCCATGGCAACCTTTCATGGCTCTATAAGTGGGGTTGGCTAGGTTAGGGTCCAAATATATTTTCTAGTCAAATCGAACTCGAAAAGTCAACTAATGAGTCTCTTGTGCCATTCGCAATTAAATAGCACATATAAACTCGATTGAGTGGCACCCTTAGCATGTATGTCGTAGACTCAAAATGGGTCAAAACCATATATTGGGTCAAATGGTTTTGATCTATATCGAGTTCCGAACTCACATGGGAAGCTAGGTATGGAATTATGGTAAATAATCTAATTGCCTAAGTTTGACTCGAAGTTGCACGAAGTCAAAAAGATGATAGAGGACAAATTCGGATGGGACATGATATATCAAATTGAAGGTCATCCTGTCTACTACAAAACTCATAATGGACGTTTCGAGAGATGGGCATGTCATATGCTCCAACAATCAAAGACACAAAAAGTACATATAAAATCCTAATTAAATATACAATATAACCTAATAATTAGAAATACTATAAAATAAAATAATAAAATAATTCCCAAAAATTAGGGTCCTCACAAGGTACCACATCCAAGTCCAACAGGAAGTTTCTGAGCCAAACCGCTTCTTTGGCTACCTCAGAGGCTGCCACATACTCGACTTCTATGGTGGAATCAGCAATATATTTTTGCATGATACTCCCCAACACAATGGCTCCACCTCCCAAAGTAAATACATAACCTTAGGTAGCTTTCCTGGAATCCCTATCTGACTGAAAATTTGAGTCTGTATACCCAAGGGAACTGAACTCTCTGCCTGCTAAACTAGCATATACTCTTTAGTCCTTTTCAGGTACTTTAAAATATGCTTTACGGCAGTCCAGTGCTCTTATCCTGGGTTCGACTGATATCTGTTGACCATGACAACGACAAAGCAGGTGTTTGGTCTCGTATATAGCATTGCATACATTAAGCTCCCTATTGCTGAAGCATAAGGAACTCCTTTCAAGTTCTCTATCTCTTTAGGTGTCCTCAAACACTGCTCCTTTGATAGAGCAATTTTATGCCTAAAAGGTAAGAAACCTTTCTTAGAATTTTGTATGCTAAACCGATCGATATAGGAAGCTTGGGACAAGCCCAACATACTTTTCTAGCGATCTCATAGAACTTTGATCCCAAGGATATGACCTACTTCTCGCAAGTCCTTCATATCAAACCGTTTGGATAACCATACCCTTATATCAGATAACACCTTCACATTATTTCCAATAAGCAAGATGTTATCTACGTATAGTACCAGGAATACTATCACGTTTTCGTCACACTTTCTGTATACACATGATTCATCCTGACATTGATCAAATTTATAAGATTTTATCACCTGATCAAAACATATTTTCCAAGATATGGAAGCTTGCTTAAGTCCGTAAATAGACTTCTTGAGCTTATAAACAAGATCCTCTTGGCCCTTTTTAATGAACCCGTCTGGTTGCTTCATATAGATATCTTCCTCAAGACTTCCATTAAGGAAAGCTGTCTTGACATCCATTTGCCAAATCTCATAATTGAGATGAGCTGTAATAGATAAAAGAATTTGAATAGACTTAACCATGGCTACTGGCGAAAAGGTTTCCTCATAATCGATACCCTCTCTTTGAGTAAAACCTTTTGCAGCAAGCCAAGCTTTAAAGGTTTCAACCTTACCATCTGATCCTCTTTTTCTCTTATAGACCCACTTGCATCCAATGGCTTTCACACCAACGGGTGTTTCTACAAGCACCCAGACCTGATTGGAATCCATAGATTCTATTTCAGATATCATTGCTTTTTGTCAAGACTTTGCATCTTTATCTTGGAGTTCTTCGTTGTAGGTATAGGGATCATAATCATATTCCTCAGGGATGAAGTCTGACGATTCACCCAAGAAGATATATCTATCAGGTTGTATAACAACCCTTCCACTACGATGAGGCACTATTGGTTGTGGTATAACAATTGTGACATGTTATGCAGTTTTTTGTGGTTCATCCTCTTGTATTGTTGGTACTGAAGTATTTGGTGTCTCATTTCTCAGTTCTTCAAAAACAACTCTACTTGTGGGTTTATGGTTCATCACATAGTCTTCCTCCAAGAATCGGGCATTAGTGCTAACAATGACCTTCTGATCCTTAGGACTATAAAATAAACCTCATTTCTTTCCTCTTGGATAGCCTACAAACAAGCGTACTTCTGTATGAGATTCCAACTTATCTACTTTTCTATTCAGCACATGTGCTGGACTGCCCCAAAGGCGAACATGTTTCAGACTAGGCTTTCGCCCAATCCACAGCTCTGTGGGAGTAAGAGGTACTGACTTAGAAGGAACCAAGTTCAAAATATAAGCTACAGTCTCTAAGGCATATCCCCAAAACGAATCTGGTAAATCCGAATAACTCATCTTTGATCTAACCATCTCCATAAAAGTTATATTCCTTCTTTTGGCTACACCATTTTGCTGGGGCATTCAAGGTGCAGTCAATTAGGGAGTAATCCCAGTCTCTGATAAATAATCCCTAAACTCTCCAAATAGGTACTCTCTACCCCGATCTGATCGTAGTGACTTGATACATTTTTCATGATGTTTCTCCGTTTCATCCTTGTACTCTTTGAATTTTTTAAAGCACTCAGACTTACGGTGCATTAAATAAATATATCCATACCTTGAATAATCATCAATAAATGTGACAAAATATTCAAAGCCACCTCTAGCCTGGATAGTCATAGGTCCACACAAATCAGAATGAACCAATTCTAACACATCTTTGGCCCTATACCCCTTTGCCGTAAAAGGCCTTTTGATCATTTTACCTTCCAAGCAGGATTCACAGACTAGTAGTGCCTCCACTTCTAATGAACTCAAAGGTCCATCTTCAACTATTCTTCGAATCCTTCTTAGGTTAATATGCCCCAAATACAAGTGCCAAAGATATGTATGGTTCATACAAGAAGGTTTTTTTCTCTTATTTAAGTTAGATGACGTATTATTCATTTTTGTAAGTTGCATTGTGGGCGAAATAGGATTAATGACATACTAATTATCAACTAATGCACTAGAACAGATAAAATATTTATTCTTTCTAATAACAATTTTGTCATTAAAATAAACTGAATATCCTTCCTTAACTAACATAGAAATAGAAATTAAATTTCTTCTAAGTGAAGGTGCATAAAGACAATCTCTTAATGTCAAAGACTTATTTCTACCAAAAAGTAACATCTCCTAGTGCAATGACCGCTGCTTTTGTAGCGTCACCCATGAACAAGCATATCTCTCTATCAATGAAACGCCTGGTTTCCTGGAACCCCTACAATGTATTACAAACATGATCAGTGGCTCCTGTATCTGCACACAGGTGCCGGTAGATAACACCGCTAAAGAGGTTTCAACTACAAGTAAATGAGATATATCTTCTTTGTTCCCTTGTTTGAGAAGTGGACAGTCACTCTTCCAATGTCCTGACCCTTTGCACTTGAAACATTTGCCTTTCGATTTTTTATAGCACCATGAGGTCTCATGCCCTTCTTTGCTGAGTTTGCTTATTTTTGAATGTTATTCTTCTTCTTACCGCCTTTTAGCTTAGAAGTAAAAGCCTTTTCAGAAACAAAAATACGACCACTCTGCCTAAAGAAAGATTCAGCATCCTGTAGCACTTTTACAAGGATCTGTCTCATTTAGATAACCCATAATCTTGAAAACATGGTCCTTTACTGATGTACCTTTAGCCATTTTTGTATTCATCAAACATTTCATAGCAAACTGCCTAGATGCTCTACTCTGATGTCCGAAGAGTTCCCTTGAGGTTATACATCATGTCATAAGCTGTGGCCATAGCCTGATGCTGATGTTGTAGTACATTTGACATAGATGCCAGAATGTAACATTGTGCCATCTTATCTGCCTTTTTCTACTTCTTATAAGCCTTTTTGACCTCTTCATCAGAGTTAGCATCAGGCTTAGGTGGGCATTCCTCAACAAATACATATTTGTACTCCTCAGCAGTCATGACAATGTCCAAATTATATTTTCAGTCAATATAATTAGGTCCACTAAGTTTGTCTTCTTTAAGAATCACCATAAGTGGACTAAAGAACCCATTTTTTTGAAACCCTGAGAATGACATAAATAAAAATTATGTAGGCCAAAAAAATTTCTTGAATTAATTAAATATTGATTTCCTGAAAACAATAATAATTCACCAACACCTTGAACACCATGAATCTAGCATGCCACGATAATATGGACGTATACAAATTCAACTTTTTTCAAGTAGGTTTTTCTTATTAATTTTACTATCATGTCAACATAACTTTATGACAAATAAAATTAATATGTTGGTCTTACTCTGATCATAAAAATAATAGCAGTGACTCCTATGGGAAGGATACAATTATTTGTATCCAAGTGTATACCATTACTTAATACTAAGTCCATTACCATGTAATGAGTTCCTTCAGATGGAGAAGTGAACACATACTAGGTAACTTTCTATAATTATCCCTAAGGAAGTTTGTACTGTTGATCCATTATTATACTCATCCGATATGGAGGAGGGCACTAAAACCAATACGCAAGTAAACTACATCACCTACAAACTAGAAATGGAGACCATAGGATTTATGCTAAATAAATTTTCTCTCCAACTTAGTTATTTAACAATGAGGGTTTTTTCCACTATTATATTATGTCCATGTTGTCCATTATTAATGCATGCTTAGTTTTCATTAAAAAAATATCCACAGAATAATAAAAATGCATAATCAGAAAAAGAAAAAAACAAGAAACAGAAGAAAAATAACCAACTATTATGATCATCTTTCCTGCTCCGTCCTTAACTATCCGAATCCAAAATCTGGTGCTGCGCAGATCTACTCGGATTTTTTTTAGGTTTTTGGATGTCGATTCCCTCATCGAAAATCATCCACCTGCCTCTGGACTGTTTAAAACCAACATCTCGTTCGACATCAGAAATAGCCACCACTGCCATCACGATTGATAAAAAAATAATTAAAATTACATCAATCCTATGCCTCCCGAAGGAGTTCACACATAACCTAGATTAAAATATTAAAATTACAAGCACTATCAACCCTCATGATTTTAATTACATCCAAAAGAACAACAACATAAACGACATGTCTGTGGTTTAAAACAAGACAAACAAAAACATGCGTGGGACCATAATAGTTGGATCTAACATGCCGGCAAAACTGAGTTAGAACAGATCTACATCTACCGACTATTACTGTAAACCCCCTATTTTATAAATTTTATTATAGTATATTTTAATATATTTTGGTATTTATATATATCAATAAACATTTAGTAATTATTGGCATCCTATTTTATATATAGGAACTCGTAGGTAAATACTTACTCTAAGTTATTGTTTACAAGTATATTATTAAAAGTTCACTAAGGAATTTTTATTTTATTTTAGAAATTTAGAAAGTTACATAGGAATCTTTCAATTGGATCTTCATTGGCTTTTATATGTGAGTTATATATATAGGTAAAAAAAATCACCTTACAGTTACTGTTCATGGTGAACAGTAACTCTAATAACCCGACCTCCTCTCATTTTGTAGCTGAAATGGAGGCAATTTCTTTTGGGTTCAAACAACCAAACTCCCGAATCACTGAACCAAATCATTCTAAATTTGTTTCTACCTAACCCTGGTGAGATTCTCCTCAATCCTAACCCTTTCCCAATCAAAATCTTTGCCCAAAACCGGATCAAATTTGGAGTTTAAAACCCGGTTTATATATCTATACCCATCCTGCGAAAGGATTTTAAAATCCTAAGAAAAACTTCATCTACGAACTGGACGACGACCTCAGGCGACCCTGAACCCCTCATACGCATCCACCAGATCGTATACACGTGCCCTCGGATCGCTGTAGTTCCGCCGTGTGAGCCAAACCCAACCGGAATAGGAGCTTGCCCTGTTTTCAACTGCAGTGAGGCACTCCTCTTTTCATTCAATTTCCTGGTTGCATACTCAATCACTTCTAGTTTCGTAAACTCCTACGTATAAATGGTATAACCCTCTAGAAACCACAACAAATAGAAATTTAAGATAACAAGGGAATCGCTCGAGAAATCGAGTTGAAGCACGACCAAAAACTATTTCAAAAACCGTGTACAGGTAGCCCAAGTGCTTCTATTTATGGACAGATTCTTGTGAACCCAGTAACTAACTAAAAAATTTGATAGAACAGACCTCTAGACAACATATAGGAGAGTAAATCATGTTAGGAAAATTATTTTCCATATATTATGCAGATAGCTATTTGATTGTAAACTTGCAAGAAAAACTATTTTAGAAAACTATAAAATTTTAGAATATGTTTCGATATGGCATGCACCCCGACAAACCGGGCAACGTGGTCGCAACCCATAAGCATCAAAAGGCGCGTATGGATGTTGTCGACGTATGGGAACTGACGAAACTCGATTTCGTTGTGCGTGCGCGATGAAATCATCTGTCAAGATATCCCGTATCGACCACTTTACAAATTAACCCATAACTTTGTGTACAGTTGTCGGTTCGAGATAAAACTTGTGCCAACAGGACCGTATCGATTTTTTGGTCCTATATGCCAAGTTTGGTCCGATTCTGAGAAGGTCAACTGGAATGCCTTTTTGGCGGGCCCGCGACCCGATCCAACGGACAAAATTGTGCACGGCACACCGGAATACAACTTTGTACATATGGTTGGGTTTGTCTCCTCAAAGTAGACCTATAGACATATAGTTTGACTACTTTATAGACCATAGGTACTGGCACACTTTTTGGTGCAAAATGGGTCCAACAACGGACATCATTTTGACACGAAATTATAATTTTGCCCCTATGTCCAGAATTAGACTTTTGGGCAGGCGTTTACATATCTTTTATATCAAAAAATTTCATGTTGTTTGTTTCAGCATCCGAAGTTGTTTGCGGATTGTGATTACTTTTGCTGTTGACTCTGACTATTGGATTGCTACTCTTCGCACCACTATCAGGCAAGATACCTTGCCACCATACTCTGTGATTTATTTATTTTTATTTTTGTTATTTATATTCATTTTATATTTCTATTTGCCAGTATTGTATCACTGTGCGTCCAAGTCGCACTTGGGTGCAAGCGACTATATTGGTCGTTTTAAATTATTTTTATTCTATTCTTGCATTGGCTTAGTCCTAGTGACCACCCATTTACGATAAAATATTGTATATCTTATCTGGCCTTGACACATGCTTACCATGTATTGTGAGTCACATGTAGGACACGTACTCGCGTAGTCGACTGGCCCCCAATACGTATGAGGCGTACGACGGTTAGGAGTAACTGGCAATTGAATTGTATGTTAGTAGACTTGGCAGTTACTAGATGTTCATATTAGTCATAGAGATGATGATACTAGGCATTGGATGGAGAGGACAATACCTGACATATGGGCTACTTTTGTACTTCCTTGATTACCTTTAAGCTCCATCGGAGATGCAGGCTATTGATTCCCTTTGACGTTCACTGAGCGTTATGGACGTACCCCTATATTGATGCCCTCTGACATTCCTCGGAGCATTACGGATGTAGGCCCATGTGCCCTATACGGGAACCAAGCCGATCCCATTTACAGCCAGGGCCCATGCGTCGAAGGATTGTTTATCAACTTCATGTTCACAGTAGAACGGTTAGGAACCCGATTGCATGCATCACTTTATTTTACATTATATATCAGAGTTTATTTGGTAAATTATTTTCTTGTATCTTGTTACGCCCCTCTAAGGACCTGGTGATCTCTCCAGGCATAGACGATTTCCTGCAAGAGTACGGTTCGGCATTGGATCCATCCTTCGTAGACGACGAGGCATTCCCTTCTGACATCTAGCTCTCTATCTTTACTTTGAGATTGTTTGGAACTATGTAGTGGACATCTTTATACTTCCTTTCTTTCTATTTTAGGAGGTCGGACTCTATTTATTTGAGACTATTTATCATAGTTGTTTGGTGTGGGTATGTCCACCCGACTATCTCTTTGACTCGTTTATTTATTCTATTTGGACTTCTGAGATCTTCTGTGTTGAGCTATGAATGAGATATAGTTTTGTTATATTTCGGCCTATGATTTTATATTATTTACAGCTTATGTACATATACGAGGATTCCATATATTGGAGTATTCTTCGTATATGTACAACTGGCATGTCTATGTACTTGGTCCTAAGTATTTTAGGACTAGGACGTTACATATTTTTGTGGTGGCACATGCAGGTCGAGTTTACCATTTCAGTTACATTACTGTAACTGAGCAGGCCTGCATATAGGATTAGAATCTAGGTATCTCATCCATACACTTGACCTCCTTTCTTGATTCCAATTTCGAACTCTCTGCTTTGGATTGCATCCTGCTCGATCCTTCTCTACCGTAAACCCTATCCTATACCTTGTGCTTAGTAGAAGTTAAGAAATGACTCGTACTAAGTAAAAAAAGTATTTTGTTTAATCACACTATTAGTTGACTCTTATAAGCTGGGTAGTAGGCCTCACGACCTATCACCCGTTGTCCGTATAACCTATCAATGAAGTATAATTGAATGACACTAGACTATAGAGTTTAGCCATCCTAACCCATTGGACGACTAAGACCGTAGACAAGAAGACAGTAGGACGAGTGTATAAGCACGAACATCGGACGAGTCTTAGATTCTTGCGAACTTGAACTACTTGTGCCTTCTCTCAATCAAAATCTTGAGTACTTATAATTTTGGACTATGTTGACTAATGTTGCTATTATAGCCTAGTTTTGTAAGCTTATTCCTTATCGAGCTTATTCAGGACATATGTTTATTGGGGACGTCCACTAACATATTGTCTACTTAGAGTCAGTGTATTATGGTCTGATCAACCTTAGTGCACTTGGTTCGCTCTTCATATTATTATTTTACGCGGATTGAGAAACAGTGACAAATATACTTGCCCTCTGGGATCTCATCTGCAACTGCCTTAACAATTCCTTTTGAACTAGTCAAATGCCCTTGAACCCCATATTCGTATTCGATGACATCTTCCTTGAACTCTTTATTATTTTTTGTCACCTACCTCAAAAAAACAAATGCTAGTAGACCCAAAATATTCCCCTATAACCATGATAGTTGTATATACAAGTGTAGCTACCAAGCCATGTGACTACAACCTTGCCTTGAGTTACCCATCCTCCCCTTGATCCTAAAACTACTATCGTGATCTTCTAGTCATTTCAATTTGAGAATGATCAGAATCATATCTTGGTTAAAACACCAACCCAGGAGAGTATCTATTCTAATGGAACCAATTATCATTAATCTCTAATTATTTTTCTTGTGATTTTTGCATTAATTAGCAACCCTTATGCCTTAACTCAACCCTTACCCGATCAAGCCCCACAGTTTAGACATGAGATGAATAGACAAAAGCAAGGACAAGTATTTAATATGACTATGATAGACGCCTATCCCGAGAGTAGGGATCCAAAAGGTATTATTCTAGTTATAAAATTTTATTAGCGTGATATGACTTAGCATTGGAACAACACATTCATTCATAGCCACTAGCTTTACCACTAGACACAGCATTCCCATCACATCCTTATCTAAAAACATTAGAATCCTCGCCGAAGGAGGAGTTGTACCTGTTAGTGATGTTTGTAGACTTTGCCCTGTAGTGATATGTGGTAGGCAGATGAAAGCAGGGCTTCTTATATTTCCTATGCGGACTCTCGATGTAGTCCTTGGGATGGACTGGTTGAGCCAGCACTATGCAATTATAGACTGTCATAGGGGCAGTATCATCTTTAGACCCCCAAAATGAGACAGAGTTTGAGTTCACTAGAGGTGCAGAAGAGAGAAGCGATCCACGTGCATTAGGAACTCGTATGATGATGCATGACGTCCCTTAGCACCCCATCATCGCTGAGTTTCAAGATGTATTTCTCGAGGAGTTGCCAGGACTGCCACCTGACCGAGACATTGAGTTTTCCATAGAGCTTATTCTTGGAGCCGAGCCTATCTCATCTCAAGTATATCGGCTAGCACGAAAGGAGTAGGTAGAGATGAAGACGCAGATAGACGAATTGCTGGAGAAAGGTTTTATCCGTGGCAGTACGTCACCCTAGGGAGCACCCATCTTATTCGTGACAAAGAAAGACCGGACAGTGTGCATGTGTATCGACTACATAGCCTTGAATGCAGTGACGGTGAAGAAGAAGTACCTCCTGCCGCGTATAGATGATCTATTCGATCAATTGAGTAGAGCAAAAGTATTCTCCAAGATCGACTTACAGTCAGGCTATCATCAGTTGAAGGTTCGAAAGGAAGATATTCCGAAGACTGTGTTTCAATCAAGATACAGGCACTACGAGTTTTTGGTCATGCAATTCGGTTTGACCAATGCTCCCACAGTCTTCATGAACTTAATAAACAAGATATTTCATCAGCAATTGGATAAGTTTGTGGTAGTCTTTATAAAGGATATCTTAATATACTCGAAGAGCCAACAGGAGCATAAGAAGCATCTACGGATAGTTTTGGAAACCTTGAGGAATGATCGACTTTTTGCAAAGCTTAGCAAGTGTGATTTCTTTCACAAAGAGGTTTCATTCCTGGGGCATACTGTTACGGGAGATAGCATATCGGTAGATCCGGAGAAGATCACAGCAGTTGAAGCATGGCCCGCTCCCACATAAGCTTCAAAGGTAAGAAGTTTTCTTGGACTTGTAGGTTGTTATCGAAGGTTTGTGGAAGATTTCTTACGAAAAACAGGACCCATGACTCGATTGACTTGCAAGAATCAAGAGTTCGTATGGACGGACGAATGTCAAGTTGCTTTTGACGATTTGATGAAGCGCTTGACCACTGCACCTATCTTGACACTACCATTAAGCCCTGGAGGATTCATGATATACAACGATACATCCGGAAAGGGATTATGATGTGTATTAATGCAGCATGGTCGTGTAGTAGCTTATGCATCAAAGCAGTTGAGGGTGCACAAGAAGAATTATCCAACCCATGATCTAGAGCTCGCAGCGGTTATCCTTGCTTTAAAACTATAGAGACACTACTTGTACGGCGAGAAGGTAGACATCTGTACTGATTATAAGAGCCTCAAGTATGTTTTCACACAAAAAGAGTTGAACATGCGGCAACGACATTGGTTGGAGTTGATGAAGGATTACGAGATCGAGCTATATTATCATCTGGGCAAGGCTAATGTTGTGGCAGATGCATTAAGCTGTAAGCCCATGGCTCATTTCTTGACCACACAGCAGTAGTTGATAGAAGATTTACAAAAGCTTGGTATTGAAGTAGTATTGCCCAGAGCTGAGGGCGTATTAGCCAATCTCCGAGTACAATCATCGCTAGTAAAGAGGATCAAGGCAGCACTTCCCACGGATGCTAGATTTCGACGACTTGAGAGGGGACCGAAGCAGGAGAGCAGACGGGAATGAGAATTCATCCCGATGGGGCATTACGATGTGGTGATCATCTATATGTTCCAAATGGAGAGCTACGGCAGGAGTTGACGGCTGAAGCCCATAGCTCAACTTACTCCATAAATTGTCCATTCAAAGTAGAAAAAGCTGTATATGTAGAATAATCTAGGAAAAATTCAAAATGACAGCATAAATGACAAGTTAAATGTTGAATTCTTTTTCCTTCTGGAAATAATGCCCTTTTATGTCAAGCCTATCATACAACTATTATAGAAGAATGCAAGTTCAGTCCCTTGAGATCTTTTTGTCACTCTTTCTTTGTATTTGTTGCAAACAAGCATACAAAAACAATTTACATGTAGAACTTCTAAGCATATACTGGTGGTAGAGCAAGATATGTTCCACCAATTATCTTCTAGTATGTTCATATGAAACGTTCATGCATAATATCCACAATTGCAGTATTGCAACAATAGTGGAGTCAGCTTTATGATATTTATTTGATATTTGGTTGTTTGATTATTGCATTTGAAACTAACCAGTTAATAAGATACTTTCTTATTTTGGCCTAGGTTGGACTGTTCCTTGGTTCGTACGCCTGATAGTAAGGGTCTTATCTTCCATCTTGATACCATTAAAAGCAGCACAAGTAATACATGTAACAGAAAGGTCTTTATAAACACAAAAGCATATCCCTTCGAGTTGCCAATTTCCCTGTCCTTCACAAGATCAAATCCTCGAAGGGGTCCAAATGACTTTAGCAACTCCCTCATCTGTGCTTCAGTAAAGTAGTATGGAAGACCGCCCACAAATATGCGATCAGGACCCTCGAGCCCTCCGACAGAACCAGGTGTCAATCCAACTGCAGAAAGATTTAAGTCCTGCATTTGGCTGGCTTGGGCCAAGAGATGCAGCAAGAGCTGGATTGTAGTCACTAGGCCTTATTACCTTTACAGGGGCCCCTAGGAACATGAAACAATAAATTTAACAAGAGATTCAAATATAAATAGTATATACACTGAGTTGATGAATAGCCAACAAACCTAAAAAATATGTCATCTGGAGCCATTGCATGCTTGCTATTTGTAGTAATGAAACAGCCAATGTGTCGTATCCATGCAACACAGTTTGTTGTTATTTGACTCTGTCGATGGTCGTTCGATGGAACAACATTGGGGGAGGAGGAAGAGGTGTGTTGTCTAAGTAATAGAGTGCATAAGTTGGCTTATAATCTTGCTGCTCAGATATGCTCATTAGGCTCTCTACCAACTTTATGGAGAGTAAAATTCTAATTTAATATAAGACAATACCCGTGATGAAGTAAATAAATTAATATACTTTTAATTGGAACACCCGAGAGCACAAACTGACATTGACTGTTGCTGGATTGATCAATCTACGTGTTTATTACATATTTAAGGGAATGTTTCACTACAAGAAAAATACCATGTTATAACGCCTAAAAAGAAGCCATTACAACGATTCATATATAAACGTTACAGGATTTCAGCAACACCACATAATATGACAGTTTTGAAGGATTTTTGCCCTATTATAATGATTTATAGCGCTAAGCGTTATATATTGTTCACACATATATGACATTGTTACATGCAGACGTTTTAAAAAGTGCTAAAAAATTAGAATCCCGCTCGAACTATCTGCTCAAACTAGACCCCCAAATTAAAACCCCCAGTCCCTTCTTTTTCCTCTCTCGCCTCCTCCATTTTCCTTCTCATCTTCTCCTCTCCTCTTTCCCTCCGCACCCCGCCGTGAACCCTTCCGACAACACCAGCCAATAGTCCTCCTGGACCACCCATAGGAATGGCCGCCTGTAGCCCCTAGCTTGTATGCCATCTCCTCGCGGCCTAGCACCGCCACGATCCCCACCGAGACGTACACCATCGAGCATGGCGGCTGCGTCGAGCCACCCTATCAGTCATCCTCGGCCCTCCATGGGTTCGCAGTGGCTGCAACGGCGAAAAACCTAACACTAATTTTTTGGGGGTTTTAAGGAGAAGGAAAAAGAGGAGCGCCGCCGAGGAGTCGGGGCAGCCGCCGAGTCTTACGCCACCCCCTCCGCCGCCGCCTCCAGATCCGACGACGATGATGAGGACGAGACACTCGGAGCCGGCACCGACACGGCGGGATTGGAGAAGCCGAAGGAGAAAAAGTCGAAGGTCACCATCGCCGAGGCCACGGCCAAGATCGATGCAGACGATCTCGTGGCCTTCCTCCTTGAAATCGCTGTGAGAATTTTGGATATGGTAGAATTTTTTTAATCTTCTTCGAATTTTTACTTTTTTTCCTCTTTCTGTTTGTTTTGGTTATCGTTCTTATGAATCGCAACAGGATATTGAGCTGATGATGTTCGCGAACTGCTTTGGGAGGGCGTTCGTGACGGTTGGATCGTCGCAGTTCTCGTGGACGAAGTTGTTTAAGGAATCTATTGTGTCGAAGATCATCGATGTGAGTTCAAAATATTTTTTCAATAGAATAATTCATAGTTTTGCGGGTAGAACTTATATTGTTTGATATAATAAATTGCATGCGAGCTATGACTGAAAACAAAGCTTGGCATGAACAAATAGGTCTCAGGTTCCCAATTTGAAAGGGATTTCCTAAATATTATTTTCATAAGTTTAATCGGGTGTCTTGCCATGAGTGATTATATCAATTTTCATAACATTCTGGGGATTTTTGCATACTATTTTCATAAATTTGATTCAGAGTCCTGTATAGTCGATGATGTTGATCTTTTTGAGACTAAACGATTGTAGTTAAAAATTTCCCTCACATGCCATTAAGGGATGAAGATGTTGACCTTCATAGCATGAAGGAGGAAGAGAACTCTGAATTTGTTAGGGCAAACCATATTAGGTTGAAATTGAAAAAAAATAGATTATCTTGTTCAATCATTTATTGGAGCACCAATACCATCTAATGAAGTATCCTATGTCGCAGAAGGTTCACTTGGTTCCCATACAAAATGGGATTCCTTCTATGCCTGGTAATTTCATTCACCTCAAATATTCTGCTTGATGAGAAGGTTATTGAATATTAACTGATTTAATTAAGTTCTGAAAGTAGCAAATTTAATAATTCTAAAAAATATGTGTAGTAAGTCAGTATCTTGATACAATACTAGGATATAGCCACCAAAGGCATATATATATCTTTTGCGTCATGTTCATAGATTCTGGCTTTAACTTTATTATATTATTATTTTGAATAGAAAGGCACATATGTTGCTGGACTAAAAGAAGAAATTTTTACTTCCCTTGAGCAAGTCTTGGATTAATTTATGGAGTTTGCGAAATGTATGGCTTGAAAATGTAAGAGGGAATTATTTTTTTTTACTTTTGTTAGTACTTTACGTTTGAATTCAACAAGTTCTCCTTATGGCCATTGGCTTATGTTTAGTGTGCTCTACTCCTGATCAGTTTCTTTTAAAAGTTGATATGCATAATAAACGTACTTAATAATGATACGTGACGCAAGAATCTGGGCAGGAATGTATACTGTTAGGTACTTTGATGGGAAAATATATGAATGGGTTGGTATAAGCCGTCAACCAAATATCATTAGTAAGGTATGTTCTATTTCAACCTTTTCCATTCGGGGCCATCTTGTTGCTCTATAACTTGGTTGTTATCCAGTTTAGTGCACGATACTGCTTCTATAACTTAACCTCCTTTGTTGAGGGAGGTAACACTAGTTCGGAGTTTCTTTCTTTTTGGTTCTTGTTACTGGACACTGAACAAGGAAATGGGTAGAGGTGAAGTATGAACCCTCACAAATGATCAGCAGGTTCGTACTGTATCAATTTTATTTTACCATTTAATTGATATCTTAGTTAAACTTCATTATTCAATAGATTTTTTGTGTTACATGTGATTATATTTGATCTTTTTATATAAAGTTGGGATAATTCTGGAGTTGAATATATTGAAAAACTTATCGAGTTATTAGAGGTGAGTCTGCTTCTATTCTTGTATTGGAGTTTCCCATGGATTTTTTCCTACCTTTTTCTTCCTGCTTACTAGGTTGTGTTGGAAGAAAGTAACACTGGATTGCTTTTTTTTATGCCTGTCCTTTTCTGTTATTGATTTTCGATAGAGAAAAAATTATATAGAACCGGCAAGACTTCATGCAATGCCTCATATAGAAGCCTGTCCATGTCACATATATATACTACATTTGTTAGGGGATTTCCTCTTGTCCCTTCGTGACTTAATCCTTTCTCTTACTGAGATTTTGATATGTGCTATCTGTTTTTAAAAGAGGCGATGATGATTCTTACAGATTGCTAATTTCCATTTAAGTTGTACTTATTTATTGGGTTTTTGGCTTTCTTTTTCCTCTCTTCCGATGGCGTGGTGGCTTAGCTGCAGCCAGTTTGGTAAGATGTACGTGATTTGAAAATCCACATAATGATGGAATCTCTATTTATTTCATTCTTTTTTTTCAAAAATATCTATAAAAATGGGATAATGACAACAATGAGATTTCTTATTGAGTGAATCTCTACCATCCTGTGATGGCGAGACATATTCCTGGAGACATTTGTCGATCTGAGACTCTTATCAGTATTCTTTATTTTGGCTTGTGCTTTGGTGTATTTTGTAAGTGACGAGTTGTATCAAGATGTCAGTATTTTGAGCCTCTTATCAGTATTCTTTCTTTTGGCTTGTGCTTTGGTGTTTGTGTCGAGTTGTATCAAGGATAGGTAGGTACTTGTTGGTCTCATAAGGGAACTGATTATGTGTTGTTTGTTGGAAACTCTTTAGGTTTCTTTTTGTAGTATCATTTAATTTGAATGGTTCTCCTTTAACTTCGACCTTCTGATTAGAGATATGTAGAAAGAAATAAAGGGTATCAGTGGGTATCTGGAATACCTATTGTATCAGGAATTTCTTATTTATTATATATTACTGTATACTTTCCATCTTTCCATCTTTTATACTGTTTGATATCAAAGATTTTTATCTTTCATATTGTCCGATTAGAGACCTATAGGAAGAAATAAAGGCTAAAAAAATTATTTATTACTGTATGCCTGCTTTCTATCTTTCATACTGTTTGATATCAAAGATTGTCCTTGTGATTTGGAAATATCATCATAATCTCTCTTTATTCGTTTATTCATTCTTTAATTGTAGGTACGTACGGTGTTGACTTTTGAAGGGATATACAATGTTGGCTTTTAAAGAGATGTCACAATTTGGTGTTGGTGAATGATGTTTCAATGTTTTGAGTCCGGCTGCCCTAAAAGGGAAAGATGTATATATTTTTGGATTTTGAAATGTAATGGTGATATGTTGTGAAATAAAAGTTGAAAAAAGAGTGATATATTATGAAATATAATTAAGATGATATGATATTTGGATATTTTTAATGAAATGTTTCAAATGTTAGTTAAATTTCATATTTATGTTGTCTCAGGCAATTAATATGCTTTTTATAATGCATTGGATTATGAGCATTGCCAGGTGATACATATGTGTGTGAATGACAAGAACAAAACGTTACAAAGTGTTATGTATAAGTTATTTTTGTAACGTTTCATGAACGCTTTCTGAATAGTTTCAGAACTAGATCATTTTAGTAAGCGTTATGTATATATAACCTATTAATGTCGTTTTCAAATTTAGTGTTATATATAATTGACTTAATTATGTCTTTTTTTAATAAAAAAATGTCATATAAGTGTAAGTCATATATAACTGTTTTTTTTAACTTTTATAACACCCGTGTTCATGACGGTTGCCTACTTCAAAAAAACCGTCATAAATTGTCATATATGATGGTTTTTACCCGTCATAAAATGGTATTTTTCTTGTAGTGTTTTCATCTATTGGACCCAAGGTTATAAAAGGCGGTAGGCGCTAGTCAGGCGAGCACCGGGTGCCTAGCACCTAGGCGGGCGCCTAGCCTGACATGGTTCAAAACAAAACAAAAAAAAACCCCAAAGAAACCTACTGAAATTTGCAAAAAAAAATTCATAAAACCCAAAAACATACATAGTTGGGTGTCGGTGGGCTAAATGGGTGCTTAGGCGGTGATCGGGCGGGCACCAGGCGCCTAGGCCGACTTTTAGAACACAGATTGGACTTAGTTGGAATCTGAATCTGTTCTTAGATCTGATTAAACGTAGAAGTCAGGTGTCTTCATTTCTTCTATAGATTTTATTTACTCTATGTAGAGGACCAATATCGAATGAAGGTAGATGGTGAAAGAGCTACTTGGAAAAGGTAACTCATAACAAAAGGTATGTTAGAAATAATGGACATGTTATGTGAAATGGTAAAAGATGGATCTCAGTACTACTGGTCTAGTACATAATGAGGAAAATTTAGGATATTATTTTTTCTGGCTGAGGCACTGATATGAAAGTAGGCCAAACTTTTTTTTAACTTAGATTCAATGTCCAAACAGTTAGTAGATGCCAATATACGTGTCAGTTGTTTCTGATTGGAAACCCAATTCATATAATTGTTCAAGAAAGATAGACAATGGTTGTAAGAAGCAGGAGGTTCGATTACATCATTTTGGACCTCTGGTGAGTTGTTTCTAGAAATTTTCAAGACTGAGACAAAAGTTCAAAAGGATGGAAGGAAGAAGATATACAGAAAACAAAAAAATGAAGAGAGAGGTTGCAGAAAGAAACTTAAACATACGTACATGTTATTTAATATGCCATGAGATCAGAGGCAACACAAAGGCTCGATAACACAAATATGGCTACGTAGCAGATCCGCTTTCCTTACTTTCCCTTTATCCATTTTTTATTTCTAATTTATTGAGAGTTAAGCTTTAATTGGGGCTTAATGCCCTAAGAATTTCACTCTCATTCTTCCTCCTCATGACGGTGGGTGATGTCAAGTATCAAAAAGTTAGGGTTTGTGTAAGATAAAACAAGAATGGACTTGAATATGTATTCATCTATAAACAAATTAGTTACCTAAGACAATTCTAGATACTAAATTTTTTTTTGTTTTCATCCGTGTTTGTGTATACAGAATTTTATTTCCTCTTCCGTGGACAAATTATTCATAAGAAATCACATTACTATTTATAAATTTAGCAACTACAAAAAGTTCGCAGTGCATTTCCAAATTTTGTTACCAAGTTCCTTAAATCATAACATAAACTCAGCCAAAGATACATGTTCATATTCACAGTTATCAAAGTGGCAAGCTCACTTAGGCACACAAGTGAGGCGCACGCCTGAGCAACTCAAGGAGCACTTATCATTATAAGAAAAATAGAGGTCATCATCTTTGCAGCAATGGCAAGGCATGGGCCAAGTTGAAGCGAGGCAAAACCTTCCTTTGTGTGGAGCCTTTCGTGCACATTTAATACCTATTTTATGTTAGTGCATGTATATTTTCAATAGTTGCGTTATCATACCTGTATTTTGAACAGTTGTGTCAGACACTCCGTATCCAAGTCCAGTAAACATGGATCATTAGTATCAGATGGGCCGGACTCTGAATCCATATTCAGTAGTCTATAACAGTGTAAATTCTGAAGAGTTGAAACTGTGAACAGGAAACATTCATTCAAAATTGTCTGATATGAAATTGGCAAAACTGCTTATGCCAATTCTTAAGTGGGGGTCCGATAACAGAACTGATACCAAGCTTTAGAAGTTTGATTTGATCTAGTAGTTGCCAGTTTGTTGCAATTTAAGGAAGGGTGTATAAAAAAGTCCAGTTTGACACATATCTTTTCTTTAAGGCAAAAAAGAATCCGGAGCAGGCTCTCATGTTCATTTGTTGGGTTCACTTCTATATATAGGGAAGTTCAGGAGGATTTTTAATTTGTAGTTCGGGGATGTTACATTTCAATAGAACATGAACTGGAAGTTTTAGAAGATTTAACAGGCTCCTATGAGGTTTAAAACGTAGAATAGAAATAGAGAAGCGAAAAATACAAAAGCAGGGAAAAAATATGGACAAAGAGAATGTTGCTAAAATAAATACCTTATCCTTTTGTACCAATTTTTGGAGAATATAACTTAACATGAACTGATTCATGATGAGTGGATTTGAAGTATATTATATACACTGACACACATGGTTATCATTAAATAGGAAGTTTTTTCCACTCCAAAAAATAGTTGTTGTAAGACTTGAAAATTAACAAAACAAAAGTAAACTGATTATATTTATTATAGTAATATTCAATTTGCCACAATTAAAACCCACTCCAAATATTTGATCAAATCAGACGCTTTTGTTGCACGACTTTGGTTGCACTTGACGAACCTTTTTACATTGATGACTCTGCAATTATTTTTATTTACTATTCTTCATAGTCAAATTAGAAGCTGGACAGGTGCTATGGTAATTATTAATAAATTTATGATTTTATATTTTTGTGACATTTGACAACAGAGATTTACTGTCTCATGAAGTTGAAGCAAATCCCTTAGTTGGTCTACTGTTGAGGGTAAATCAACTACCGGGATAGTGGATGGACAATATACATTCTTATTTGGTGTACTTGTTACCTAGGATTCATAAGATGCACATTTTAAGATGTTGCAATTGATTTTTAGCACACCCTCAAGCTGCTTTAGCTGATATTTCATGTCATTACTCAGTGTGAAGATGTATGTCAGGCATCGCCAAAAAAAATTCAGTGTGAAGATGATGTCTTATAGCCTTCTTATGGGTAGCCATGTTAAGGAAGACTCTAATCCTGTTGGTTTTTGGGCTCTTCCCTTATCATGAAGAAAATCTTCTTAATTTTGTATAAGAATGTTAGGCCGCAAAGGAATTTTGAAGTTGCGAAAGTTGTCATGGTGTCACGCCCCAGATCTGGAATTCGGAACGGGGATAGCTGCACATTGTGAAATACTCCCCATATCTAAAATTGGTTTTTCTTTGTGTCTAAGATTTTGTTCGGTGTTTACTCACATTAAGCAGTGAAATTCAAGCAAACAATTACTGTTATTTTCAAGTAAACAATTACACAAGAATAAAAAACATATAATTTGCTCAAACTATTGTCATGATTTTGGGGTTGCAAGCACAGGAACAACAACAATTTTAAGATACTACACAATTTTAAATTTAGGATACTACCAGCCTGATGGATTGCACACACAGAGGAAGATCAGTATTTTTAGTCATAAGCCAAATTAAAATCTTAACTTGAAGATACTACCAACATTTCAATTGTTAATAACACCAAAATAATTTTAACTGATAAAAACACCAAAACTATCTTTAGTTCATACAAAATAAGACAGTACATCTACATAAATATTAAAACAAACATTTGGCATGCGTAATTAAATTATTAAAATAGTGAAAAAGTAATTAGTAAACAACCTCTACGTCGATCCTTGAGTAGGTTCATGGCCATTCCAGAAGACATAGACCTGAATAACGACCAAGCCGTCGTATTTCGCATTCCGAATGATATCCGACCACATCTCGACTCGGATGCCCAAATCAAAAAAATTAGCGAAAAATGGGAGGAAAATTGCAAGAAATAAGAGTAAAGGAATTGCATTTACTGTGGTTAGAATACCTTTGCGACACTACGGGGATATTGGATGGAGCCGGGGATGAGGATCCACCGATGCACGTCGATTATGACAACCTTGTTGTCGTAGGCAACGGACATCGTTGCCAAAGCCTGCAACAATAGGACCACAGCCAGTGCCATGAGGAGCAGCAGCGACATCATTGGAGAAGAACCCATCAAGAAAATGGGATTTTTCTTCTCTTTCTTCTCTCTCCCTGTAAAAATTTTCGGAAGAGAGTGAGGAGAGAAAATAATGGTAGCTAATTCTATGGTACAATTCTTTCCTATAGGTTTAGTATTTCCCCATATTTCTATTATTACTTAGAAATGTTTTGGTGGGTTTATGAGGGAAACCATAGAGGAAAAACAAAATATTTGAAGGTATTGGACAACTATACATTTCTTTTTAAAAACTCCTCTTGTATTATTTAATAAAGAGGCCTCAATATTGGGCTGTTGGGCAGGTGTATAGGGATATTTCCAAACAAAATTCCTTCACACGTTTAGTACAAAATGTCGAGAATAATTGTATAAGCCGAATACGCAATAAACACTAAGAATAAATATTTAAAAAAATTCCAAATATAAAACATTCTTGACCAAACGTTGATAAATTCATTGTCGTTTAAACACAAATGTAGGACTTTCTTAACGTTTATTGTAGAATGTCAGTAAAATATTTCTTAATGTTTATCTCAAAACGTCAGTCTAAGATGACTGAGCTGACGTTTCCATAAACGTTGGAGGAAAAAATGTCGAAAAAGCCCTATTTTCTTGTAGAGTCTTGTAGAGTTTTCTTACAACAATAGGTTATCAAGCGAGCATTCAGATGGCTCCGTTTGAAGCATTGTATGGTAGGAAGTATCGATCTCCCATTTGTTGGAGCGAAATAGGAGAGAGACAGATATTGGGTCCCGAGTTGGTTGTGAGCACAGTAGAGAAGGTGAAGAAGATACAAGACCACCTACGAGCAGCGCAGGATCGACAGAAGCAGTGGACAGATAATCATCGTCGACCCTTCGAGTTCAAGGAAGGCGACCATGTTTTCTTGAAGATATCCCCCACTAGAGGCATGATTCGATTCGGAGGACGTAGCAAGTTGAGTCCAAGATACATCGGCCCTTTCGATGTCTTGGAACGAGTTGGAGAAGTTGCCTATAGATTGGCGTTGTCACCGTCGCTAGACGGAATACATAACGTATTTCATGTGTCACAACTGAGGAGATACGTGGCAGACAGCAGTCATGTGCTTGATCACTCCGAAATCACCGTTGGTCCGAGCTTGTCATACCAAGAGTAACAGATATGTATCCTTGATCGTCGAGTGAAGGTGTTGTAGAATCAATCCATTCCATTAGTTCGCGTAGCATGGAAGCATCACTCTCCAGGAGAGTCTACTTGGGAGCGCGAGGACGACATTCGAAATCACTACCCTTATTTGTTCGAAAACCAAGTTAAGACTTTACCGTGTTAGTTCCTTTTGTTCGCATTTGCATTGCATACACCCTACCATTAGCTTAATTTTGAGGACTAAATTTTTATAAGTTGGGTAGGATGTAAACCCCCCCTATTTTGTAAATTTTATTATAGTATATTTTAATATATTTTGGTATTTATATATATCAATAAACAGTTAGTAATTATTGGCATCCTATTTTTATATATGGGAACTCGTAGGTAAATACTAATTCTAAGTTATCGTTTACAAGTATGTTATTAAAAGTTCACTAAGGAATTTTCATTTTGTTTTAGAATTTTAGAAAGTTACATAGGAATCTTTCAATTGGTTCTTCATTGGCTTTTATATGTGAGTTATATATATATATATATATATATATATATATATATATATATATATATATATATATATATATATATATATATATATATATATATATATATATATATATATGTATATGTAAAAAATACTAATAATAAATAACCATACAGTAACTGCTCACGGTGAACAGTAACTCTAATAATCCGGCCCCCTCGGATTTTGTCGCTAAAATAGAGGTAATTTCGTTTGGGTTCAAACAACCAAACTTCCGAATCACTGAACCAAATCATTCTAAATTTGTTTCTACCTAACCCTGGAGAGATTCTCATCAATCCTAACCCTATCCTAATCAAAATCTCTGCCCAAAATCGAATCAAATTTGGAGTTTAAAGCTCGGCTTATATATCTATACCCATCCTGCGAAAGGATTTTGAAACCCTAAGAAAAACTTCATCTTCGAACTGGACGACGACCTCTGGCGACCCTGACCCCCTCCGCGCATCTACCAGACCGCCTGCACGCGCCAACGGTTCGCTGGAGTGCCGCCGTGTGAGCCAAACCCGACCGAAATAGGAGCACGCCCTATTTTCAACTACAGTGAGGTACTCATCGTCCCATTCAATTTCTTGGTTGCATAATCGATCGCTTCTAGTTTCGTAAACTCCTACATATAGATGGTATACCCCTCTAGAAACCACAGCAAATAGAAATTTAAGATAGCCAGGGAATCGCTCGAGAAATCGAGTTGAAACACGACTAGAAACTGTAAAACGGCATACAAGTAGCCCAAGTGCTTCTGTTTGCGGACATATTCTTGTGAACCCAGTAACTAACTAGAAAATCTGATTGAACAGAACTCTAGACAACAAATAGGAGAGTAATTACTTTTAGGAAGAATTATTTTCCATACATTATGCAGATAGTTACTTGATTGTAAACTTGTAAGAAAGACTATTTTCGAAAACTGTAAACTTTTAGAATATGTTCCGATACGGCGTGCACCCCGACAAATAGGGCGACATGGTCGCATCCCATAAGCATTGAAAGGCGTATATGGATGTTGTCAACGTGTGGGAACTGACGGAACTCGATTTCGTTGTGCGTGCGCGATGAAATCAATGCGTATCCGTCAAGATACACCGTATCGACCAGTTTACAAATTAGGCCATAACTTTGTGTACAGTCGTCATTTCGAAACGAAACTTGTGCCAACAGAATCGTATTGATGTTCTGGTCCTGTAGGCCAAGTTTGGTCCTATTCTGAAAAGGTCAAGCGGAACGGCTTTTTGGCGGGCCTACGACCCGATCCAACGGGCAAAATTGTGCACGGCCTAGCGGAATCCAACTTTGGACATATAGTTGAGTTTGTCTCATCAAACTGGACCCGTAGACATATAGTTTGACAACTTTAGAGACCATAGGTACTAGCATGCTTTTCGGTACAAAACGGGTCCAACGACGGACATCGTTTTGACCTAAAATTATGATTTTGCCCCTGTGTCTAGAATTGGACTTTTGGGCAGGCGTTTCAAGACATCTTTTATACAAAAAATGTTCGTGATGTTTGTTTCAGCATCTGGAACTGTTTGTGGATTGTGATTTCTTTTGCTGTTGACTCTGACTATTGGATTGCTACTCTTCGCACCACCATCAGGCAAGATACCTTGCCACCATACTCTGTGATTTATTTATATTTATTTCTATTATTTATATTCAATTTATATTTATATTTGCCAGTATTGTATTACTGTGTGTCCAATTCATACTTGGGTGCAAGCGACTATATTGGTCGTTTTAAATTATTTTATTCTATTCTTGCATTGGCTTAGTCCTAGTGACCACCCATTTACAATGAGGTATTGGTATATCTTATCTGGCCTTGACACATTCTTACCACGTGTTGTGAGTCACATGTAGGACACGTACTCGTGTAGTCGACTAGCCCCCGACACTACTAAAATACAACGATTTAGCGACGGCCATATCAGTCGGATATCCGTCAGTAAATCATGTTACCGACGGATTTCCGATGGATACGGGCTAAAAAATCTGTCGGGAATATTCTCGTCGCTAAAACTAGCTCGTCGCTAGTCCGCCGCTTCGCGACTAATTAGCGACGGATTTACGTTGGCAAAAACAAAACTTTTAGCAATGGCTAACTGACGGCTTCCCGTCAACATCGACAGTTTAAATTTTTAATATATTCATAAAATTAGCGACGGACAATTTGTCGCTAAATCGTCGCTAACCGTGTATCCGAGGTTTTCTGATATGCAATATCTGTCGCTCAAAGCGTCGCTAACCTCGACGGATTAGCGGCGGAAGAGCGACGGATAATACGTCCCCACCCTTCTGGAAATCTTCCATATTTCCAGAATATGAGCGACGGAAAGTCCGTCGCCATTCCGTCGCAAAATTTTTCCAGAAACACGCCGACGGACTATCCGTTAGAAAACCGTCGCTAGCTGCAAAAGTCAGTCGATAACCCATCGGTAATCCGTCGATACCTGCAACAGTCCGTCGGCAACCCGTCGGTAATCCGTCGCTAACTAAAATATTTTTGAAAAAAAATTGCAGGAAAGAGACTATTCCCTGTAATATAACATATTCAGCATCTACCATACACAAATATAACATATCCGACATCCAATATATCCAACAAATATCCATATTGCCAACACAATAACTCCAAACATCCAATATATCACAACATACACAAAAAATATCCAACACAATGACCAACAAAATATCCAACACAATATCCAACACACTATTCCAACATACATAGCAAAATATCCAAATATAAACAACCCAATACAAATAGTCCAATACAAATAAGTACTAATAGCTAATGAGAACCACGCAGCTCACGCAAACGCTTAGTGATACGATCACGCAACCACCTCGAATAAGTGGGATCTGTAACGCCCAGTCCCAAAATACGTAGGACTAGGTACATAGACATGCCAGCTGTATACATACGAAGTATACTCCAATATATGGAAACCTTATATGAATACATAAGCTGTAAAATGCAGTAAATCAAGAGTAATCTAATCTCATCCACGAAATATAAGAATAAAAGATGTCATATAATGATAATGAATTGTCATTGATACATATAGTTGGGCGGAGACAAATCCACTACCAACTATGAAAAGAAATACAAGATATACAAAAGAATAATTTTTGGCTAGCGAAGACGATCTAAGCGCAATCATCCACGAAGAAATAGAGATGGTCACGGCTAGAGCTAGAGCACCTACGAAAGACAAGAACACACACCTGGAGAGATAACCAGGTCCTCAGAGGGACGTAATAAGACACATAATATCATGCCATATAAACTGAATAAATATTGCTCAATAAATAAGTCAATTGAATTATAACATGGTCCAACACGCACCTATTGAACTAACGTACCATCCCCCCAACCAAACAAGGACAGGATATGGTAAACTAATTCACGATGACGTATCTTTCTATGCTATGAATCCAATATGGTATCCGGACCCCAACAAGGTTCAATACCTTCTCATCGAAGTATTAAGTCACACCTACAACCAATCAAGGACAAGATGAGACGAACTAATTCGCGACAAGTTATTGTTCCAAGCCACAGTTAGATACAAGTACCCAAACTAAGAGTACTCATACCTAACGGATAAGGTAGCCTAACCGTTCTAAGTGAATGCAGTTTTAAGAACAGTTCATGGTCGCATGACTACCGGGTCAAGTCAAGAAAATACCAATACAGTACCTCAGTAGCGAGTCACAACACCATATACTATTTCTCAGTATCGAGCGAGTCTATAGCATATAGTCTACCTATCGTTCCTCAGTAGCGAGCGAGTCTACGATAGATAGGGTGGTAGTCAACTTCCAATCATGTTCTCCCTGTCCAATGCCAACTCATAACTGCTAAGTCTTCTAGCATGCAATTCTATTAGCAGTTATTTCCTAATGCACGACTTATACGTACTGGTGGCCAGCCAATCACGCATGTCCAAGTCCTACATGTAACTCACAACAACGTGGTATAAATGTGTCAAGGCCTATGAATGCAACACACAAGGTGGTCCCATAAATCTAAGTTTAATGTGTAAGAAAAATAATACATAGCAGGAAATATAAATGAACAGTAAGTTCTAACATGTTATGCCATGTATCACAGTTTATTTTGTATAAAGAAAATAATGAACAATGCATGAAATATGAGCTAAACAAATAAACAGCAAATGGCAAGGTGTCTTGCATGAGGGTGGTGCGAGATGTGGCAAAATCCAACAGTCAGAATCGTTAACACGAAACTCAAAATCCACAAGGAGCTCCGGATGCTGAAACAAACATCACGAACGAGTTTGGAATAAAAGATATGCCTAGGAAACGCCTGTCCAAAAGTCAAATTCTGGAACAGGGGCAAAATCGTAATTTCGGGTCAAAACTATGTCCGCCGTTGGATCTGTTTTGCACCGAACTGCGTGCCAGTACCTATGGTCTCTAAAGTCGTCAAACTACATGTCTATAAATTTGTTTTTCCGAGACGAACTCAACGGTATGTCCAATTTTGGATTCCGAGGAACCGTGCACAAAATCGTCCGTTGAGTGGATTATGGGCCCGCCAAAATGGCGTCCCAGTCAAATGTCTCAGAATCGGACCAAACTTGGCATATAGGACCAAAAAAATATTTTGAGTTCAATGGCGCAAGTTTCGTCGCGATTTGATGAGTGTGCACAAAGTAATTGGAAAATATCGAAAAGGTCCGATACGGAAAAATTTGACGGATACGGATCAAATTCGTTGCGTACACGCAACTAAATTGAATTCTGTCAAAGCCTGCACGTCCGCAAAGTCGATACGGACGCTTCGGTACTCTCGGTTTGCGACGGGGTCGTCCGGTTTGTTGGGACGTACCTCGTACCGGGGTTTTTAAGTTTTTAAAAACTGATTTTTCGTGATTTTTAATCTAATTAAACCTGGAATTTATTACAGAATAAATAAAACTATTTGAAGGGAATGCTGGAGGGTCATGTGGACTTTCTACAGAAATTTACGGATCTAAAAACGGACAAGAATTGGAAGAAAAATTAATTGGAGAAGTCGGGTACCTCGATATTAAAAACTGCTGTTGTTGTGGGTGTTTGTTGTTGTTGCCATGGCGACCGTGAGGCGGGGCTGCTGTGGCTGGGCGCGGAGGTGCTCGCCGGGAAGGGGGTATGGGATGAGCGGAGGAGTGAGGAGGAAGGAAGGTGGAGGAAGAGGTTCGAATTTTTAGGGTTTAGTTTACAACCACTTATATATATAACTATATATATATGTAAAAGGGGGAAAGGGGTGAGTGGCCCCCCCTAGGCGCGCATGCAGCTGCTGCTGCTATATGCTTATTCTTATTATGGTGGGACACGTAAGCTGCTTGCTCCTTTGGTGATGTGGTCGGTTCCCACTTGTGGGGCCGACCACACACATTGTTTTTTTTTCTAATCAAATCTTATATATTTCTAATTAAATCTTATATATATATATATATATATATATATATATATATATATATATATATATATATATATATATATATATATATATATATATATATATATATATATAATATGTATGTAGATGAGATGTAGATTTTATTTAAATTGTAAAAGAATTTATTGTATATAAATAAAATCTACATCTCATCTACATACATATTATATATATATATATATATATATATATATATATATATATATATATATATATATATATATATATATATATATATATATATATATCTAATTGACAATAAAATTGACAACTAGTAATAATATTAAATATCAACAATTATGACTATTTAATCATATTAAAAATAACCTTAACAATAATAAAAATATTAAAATAATAAATGGTAGTCTAGGTGGGCTCACCCTTATCAGGGTCCAGAAAATTATACGAAATGTTGCAAAATATTATTTAATAATAAAATACCAATAATTGTACAAATAATTAAAAATTTGAAATTGTACATGAAATTCTAAAATAATTTAGAAATTATTTTTACGTACATAAAATATGTCCACATGGCCACCTTGGTCCCATCACATGCCTACCTGGGCTTAAATTTGGTCAGGGCCCAGTTCGGGCTAGTTTGGTCCAACCGGATCATCAAAAAATCAATATAAAAATATTTAATTAAAATAATTTAAATGAGATAATTCGCAACTTGGTCTGGTTTTCCTAGTTTGGACATCACTGTGGCTAGGCTTCCCCTGGCATGGTTAATATACTGGTCAAAGCACACTGCTATATTATTAGTGCCAAAGTTTCTTGGCTGTCTAGTGCTCCAAAACCTCAAAAATGGCTAAGGTCATTTCAAAAAAAAATATCATAAATTGCATAAATTCACTTTTAAGTCTAATAAAATAATAAAAATAATAATTAAAAAAATAGGAATTTTACATCCTACCCAATTTACAAGAATTTCGTCCTCGAAATTTAGGAACAATAGGATGGGGTTGAGGGGTAGAAGGAGTAGTTTAATACGAGGATATAGCCACATGACTAAAGTGATACCTTGGGTCCATTTCTCAAGTACAGTGCATTGTCTCTCTAAAATAAGTAAAAGACAAGAACAATAAAGGGTTCAAGATGATGCTATTGTGTACCATACGTGGTTCATAGACGACGAAAATAATTCAAAAGAGAATTGCCAAGGCTGTCGTGTATGGGACTCTAAGGCAAGTTTAACTATGTCTCCATCCACGTAGAATAATATACGAAGGTGAACCAAAGTGCAATAGGTTGATCAGACCATCATGCACTGGTTCTGATTAGACAATATGTTAGTGGGTGCACGCAATAAAATATGTCATGATCAAGCTTGGTAAAGAAATAAGCTTGCAAAACTGAGGCTAATTAGCAGCATAAGACAGTCAAAATACAAATAAGGGAGAATGATAAAGGAAATTAAATAGTCCAGGATCTTTTAAAAATCTAAGTTTCGTCCGAAGTTTGGGCCTGTGCACTTGGCTTGGTTGACTAGCTAAGTTAGGGTCCTCTGAATTCTATGGTCCAAGTGAACCTATCAATGTGGTCCACAAAAATGTTGGTTGGGTCGTGAGGTATTCTATCCAACTTACAAAAGTTAAACTAGTAGTGTGATGGGACAATGGGTTAAGCAATCAAGATAAGCATTTAAGGAATTAAGTAGAACATATTCACATATCGGGTCAAGGGATTGAGTCAAGGTTGGATCTCTTAATTGAAGTCGGGAAGTATTTTGGTGCCATGGTAGAGGTTATAGTTTGGCCATTTTGACCATAAAGTCATATCAAGAAATAGAGTACAAAGAGACGTGTTTTAGTGGGACATGATATATCTACATGAAGGTGGGCTTGTCTAGGACTTACATATAAAATTTGTTGGAAAAAAAAGTCTAGTGTTGTGCTCCAAATATCCAAGTCACGGTAAGGGACGCCAAAAGTTCTAAAATAGAAAATGGGAGTTCAAGATGTGGCAATTAATGCCAAAAATAAAATAAAATAAAGAATATCAAGTTAAAGCATGAAATAAGATTAATTAAGGAATCCAATAATATAATTTAGGGTCACAGTTCTAGAGAGAAAATAGTCTCCTAGATGGATACAGTTTAAGGAACAATCAAATCACTATTCAAATTGCAAACGGTTAGTAGGTCACGAGGGAAGGTCGAGTAAGTCAAGGTTGGAATACTGTCACATAGCTTGGTAGATGACTAATAACACTTGTGTATATACTACTATCATAGTCATGAGTGACATGGCATTTTGTATGGAATACTTCTAACTTATTAGGGCTACCTTGGTGGCCTACCTTTTAAAATTTTACCTCAAGTTTCCCTCCAAAAGTTTCTTAATAAAAACTTTCAAAAATAAATCTACCATAATTTGTATTCACTCTAAGCCGTCCAACTAAATCATGACTTCAGATTTAAATCCCTTTCATAATCTCGAAGTAAACCTTTATCACGTTACTACTAACTTTTCCAAAATTAATATTTTCAATCCAACTTTTAAGCTCAAGAGTTTGTCAATCATGAATCTATATAAAAATAAACTTCCATAACAAATCATAACTTTAAAACTCTAAAAATTTAATTAACCCTTTAGATAAACTCTTAGCATATTATAAAGCAATCTAAAATTTACAGCTCAATATTTTAACGCACTCACCAACCATAACTTCTACTTCTAAGTCATGCAAACATAATCACAACTTTTTAAACCCAAAATTTAAATAGTTGTAAATCTTCAATCAAAGGACACAATTTTAAATTTGAAATTTTTTCTTAAAAAATTGTTTTCATATCTTCCAAATATTTTAACCAAATTTTTATATCATTACTTCCACTTAAAATTTGAATCCTATTAACATATTAAGTGCAACCTGTACGACTTAATTTAAATAATTCATACTGCCACTTTTACAATCTTAAGATCATTTCCAAACCAACTTTATATCTGCTCAAAGATGTATAACTATAATCCAATAATTCATGATATCAAACCTCAAAATCAACTTAATTTCTCAAATCAGTTGTATATAGGTTCTAACTATTTCCTGCAGTATCCAATAAGATTCTATCAATCCTCCGGTGATTACCACTTAGAAATCTCAAGGTTAAACTTTCTTTGGTAATATCCCAACTTAGAAACTGCTAACCATTAAATCACACTTTCAGAAAATGCCTTTTATAACTTAGTTAAGGTCTCCATGTATTCCAATTACCAATGTAATCCTTCTAGCCATATGGTTGAACAATAAGTATATAGTAATGTAGTCATCTTTCTAACCATGTTTAAGTACAAGAGGATAGGGTGTTGGTAGAAAGAGTTCAAGCAAGATGCAAAAATCAAGGGAGGCAACGAGTGTTCGGAATTTGGAAACCAAGGAAGGTGATCAAGTATGTGGATGAGATTCCTAGACTCTAATCCTATATTGCAGGCTCACATCGGTACAGTAACGTAACCAAAGTGATAAACTCGACCTACATGGGCCACCACAAAAATATGTAACGCCCCAGTCCCAAAATACGTAGGACTAGGTACATAGACATGCCAGCTGTATACATACGAAGTATACTCCAATATATGGAAACCTCGTATGAATACATAAACTGTAAAATGCAGTAAACCAAGAGTAATCTAATCTCATCCACGAAATATAAGAATAAAAGATGTCATATAATGATAATGAATTGTCATTGATACATATAGTTGGGCGAAGACAAATCCACTACCAACTATGAAAAGAAATACAAGATATACAAAAGAATAATTTTTGGCTAGCGAAGACGATCTAAGCGCAATCATCCACGAAGAAATAGAGATGGTTACAGCTAGAGCTAGAGCACCTGCGAAAGACAAGAACACACACCTGTAGAGATAACCAGGTCCTCAGAGGGACGTAACAAGACACATAATATCACGCCATATAAACTGAATAAATATTGCTCAATAAATAAGTCAATTTAATTATAACATGGTCCAACACGCACCTATTGAACTAGCGTACCATCCCCCCAACCAAACAAGGACAGGAGATGGTAAACTAATTCACGGTAACGTATCTTTCCATGCTATGAATCCAATATGGTATCCGGACCCCAACAAGGTTCAATACCTTCTTATCGAAGTATTAAGTCACACCTACAACCAAACAAGAACAAGATGAGACGAACTAATTCGTGACAAGTTATTGTTCCAAGCTACGGTCAGATACAAGTACCCAAACCAAGAGTACTCATACCTAACGGATAAGGTAGCCTAACCATTCTAAGTGAATGCAGTTTTAAGAACAGTTTATGGTCGTATGACTACCGGGTCAAGTCAAAAAAATACCAATGCAGTACCTCAGTAGAGAGTCACAACACCATATACTATTTCTCAGTATCGAGCGAGTCTATAGCATATAGTCTACCTATCGTTCCTCAGTAGCGAGCGAGTCTACGATAGATAGGGTGGTAGTCAACTTCCAATCATGTTCTCCCCGCCCAATGCCAACTCATAACTGCTAAGTCTTCTAGCATGCAATTCTATTAGCAGTTATTTCCTAACGCACGTCTTATACGTACTGGTGGCCAGCCAATCATGCATGTCCGAGTCCTACATGTGACTCACAACAACGTGCTATAAATGTGTCAAGGCCTATGAATGCAACACACAAGGTGGTCCCATAAATCTAAGTTTAATGTGTAAGAAAAATAATACATAGCAGGAAATATAAATGAACAGTAAGTTCTAACAGGTTATGCCATGTATCACAGTTTATTTTGCATAAAGAAAATAATGAACAATGCATAAAATATGAGCTAAATAATAAACAGCAAATGGCAAGGTGTCTTGCCTGAGGGTGGTGCGAGATGTAGCAAAATCCAACAGTCAGAATCGTCAACACGAAAGTCAAAATCCACAAGGAGCTCCGGATGCTGAAACAAACATCACGAACGAGTTTGGAATAAAAGATATGCCTAGGAAACACCTGTCCAAAAGTCAAATTCTGTAACAGGGGCAAAATTGTAATTTTGGGTCAAAACGATATCCGTCGTTGGACCTGTTTTGTACCGAACTGTGTGCCAGTACCTATGGTCTCTAAAGTCATCAAACTACATGTCTATAAATTTGTTTTTCCGAGACGAACTCAAAGGTATATCCAATTTTGAATTCCGAGGAGCCGTGCACAAAATCTTTCGTTGAGTGGGATTGTGGGCCCGCCAAAATGGCGTCCCAGTCAACGGTCTCAGAATCGGACCAAACTTGGCATATAGGACCAGAAAAATATTTCGAGTCCAATGGCGCAAGTTTCGTCGCGATTTGATGAGTTTGCACAAAGTAATTGGAAAATATCGAAAAGGCCCGATACGGAAAAATTTGACGGATACGGATCAAATTCGTCGCGTACACGCAACCAACTTGAATTCTGTCAAAGCCCGCACGTCCGCAAAGTCGATACGGACCCTTCGGTACTCTTGGTTTGCGACGGGGTCATCCGGTTTGTTGGGACGTACCTCATACCGGGGTTTTTAAGTTTTTAAAAACTGATTTTTCGTAATTTTTAATCTAATCAAACCTGGAATTTATTACAGAATAAATAAAACTATTTGAAGGGAATGCTGGAGGGTCATGTGGGCTTTCTACAGGAATTTACGGATCTAAAAACGGACAAGAATTGGAAGAGAAATTAATTGGAGAAGTAGGGTACCTCGATATTAAAAACTGTCGTTGCTGTGGGTGTTTGTTGTTGTTGCCATGGCAGCCGTGAGGCGGGGCTGCTGTGGCTGGGCGCGGAGGTGCTCGCCGGGAAAGGGGTATGGGATGAGCGGAGGAGTGAGGACGAAGGAAGGTGGAAGAAGAGGTTCGACTTTTTAGGGTTCAGTTTACTACCACTTATATATAACTATATATATATATATATATATATATATATATATATATATATATATATATATATATATATATATATATATATATATATATATATATATGTAAAAGGGGGAAAGGGGTAAGTGGCCCCCCCTTAGGTGCGCATGCAGCTGCTGCTGCTGCTATATGCTTATTCTTATTATGGTGGGGCGCGTATGCTGCTTCCTCCTTTGGTGATGTGGTCGATTCCCACCTGTGGGGCCGACCACACACATTTTTTTTCCTAATCAAATCTTATATATATATATATATATATATATATATATATATATATATATATATATATATATACACACACACACAAAATAAATTCCTTTATAATTTAAATAAAATCTACATCTCATATATATATATATATATATATATATATATATATATATATATATATATATATATATATATATATATATATATATATATATATATTTATATATCCAATTGACAATAAAATTGACAACTAGTAATAATATTAAATATCAATAATTATGACTATTTAATCATAATAAAAATAACCTTAATAATAATAAAAATATTAAAATAATAAATGGTAGTCTAGGTGGGCTCACCCTTATCAGGGTCCAGAAAATTGTACGAAATGTTGCAAAATATTATTTAATAATAAAATACCAATAATTGCACAAATAATTAAAAATTTGAAATTGTACATAAAATTCTAAAATAATTTAGAAATTATTTTTACGTACATAAAATATGTCCACATGGCCACCTTGGTCCCATCACATGCCTAACTGGGCTTAAATTTGGTCAGGGCCCAGTTCGGACTAGTTTGGTCCAACCGGATCATCAAAAAATCAATATAAAAATATTTAATTAAAATAATTTAAATGAGATAATTCGCAACTTGATCTGGTTTTCCTATTTTGGACATCACTATGGCTAGGCTTTCCCTGGCATGGTTAATATACTGGTCAAAGCACACTGCTACATCTTCCGTGCCAAAGTTCTTGGTTGTCTAATGCTCCAAAAACTCAAAAATGGCTAAGGTCATTTCAAAAAAATATATCATAAATTGCATAAATTCACTTTTAAGTCTAATAAAATAATAAAAATAATAATTAAAAAAATAGGGATTTTACAGGATCGACGGCGGCAGGAGAGATGTAGTCCCTTGCAAGTGCTGCATGAATAGAACTCCCGGTCTCACTAGCTATCGGTGCTGGATGAATAAAACTCCCGATCTCACTAGCTACAGGTGCTTTCTCTTTAACAGTAGGAGGAGCCACCTCATCATTCACTGTTTCCCTCAAACGACGTGCCGCTCCTCGGGTCATGGGTGCCATCTGGTAAAATCAATATTCACGGGGGGAGCGGTTGAAAATGAATGAGAGAACTATCAGAGAATCACATAAAACTAACTAGAACTGAAATACAGTATAAATGAGAGAACTATCAGATGTGATACTTGAGTATCAATGCGATACTCGAGTATCGGTATTGTGATTGCGATACCGATACACATAGGAATGGTCTGATACTCAGAGTATAGGTATCGGACCATTCCGTATTGCGAGGGGAACAACACTATAGCATTGATAGCGAGATAGATAGAGAGAGAGACACAACTAAGTAGCACTTGAACTTTAACTAAGTAGCACTTGTAACTAATGTACAAAATCACCTATTGATACGATGCAATGATTGATTTTAATTACAGTAATACAAAATGACAAAAATATAATACATATAAAGAATTAGAAAACTTACATAAGCTTTGGCAGCCATCTTCTTCGTCATCTCTGTCCAGAAATCCGCTCTGAGTCAATCCTTTGCCCCGGAGCTCGAGTGGACATCCTTGAGTAGAGCTCGAGCGAGAGGTTCCTGACAGCATGGTGGTCTCCTTTGTCAAAGGATTCTTGCTCGTCCCATAACCAAACAAAAATTTCTTCATTTATAATATCTTGAATATGAAACTCTTTTTCACATTTGGTTCTTATATACCAGAAGGTAGAGCCAAATGTGAAGCAGAGCTTCATATTCAAGAGATTAGAAATGAAAAAAAAATTGATTGGTTGCGGGACGAGCACAGATACTTTAACAAAGGAGACCACCATGCTGTCAGGAACCTCTCACTCGAGCTCTACACAAAGGATGTCCACTTGAGCTCCGGGAAAAGTTTTGGCTCAGAGCAAGAATCTGTTGACGGAGCACATCCACCATCTGTAACTGTGAGAGACCCATCTGAGTAGGACGTATACTCTGATAATATCTCCTCCAACACTCAATCCCACTACTGATATCATTCTTGTAAAGGTGATCTCTCAGAGTATACGTCCTGCTCAGATGGATCTCTCAGAGTATCCTCTCCGGTTGGTTGACGAGCCATTGGGTACAGTCTCTCCCGGCCGAGCCAGCCCCACCGGTGATTACATGTCATTACCTACATTAATGCTTACCTATACATTACATTTCATATGTTATCCAAACATTGCATTTATAATACGTAGAGAGAAAGGGGTTCATTTATTTAACCTAACCCCCTATTCTATCATACATATGAATGAAACAGATTTCTACGTCCTTTTCGGTCCTCTCATACTAGGGAAAGGTCCTCTCAATGCTCTAACGCCCGCACCGGATATGGACCAAACTGTCTCATGACGTTCTGAACCCAGCTCTGGAACAATTAGGAGATTCTCTGGAAGAAATACGGGGTTCTGCTTCTGGTGGCAACATGCTATTGGGTGGTGGTCCCGCTTATGGACCGACTATTTTACGACGTTTTGAACCAAAGCTGAATTCTTTCATGTGGATTTGAAGTAGTACTAACATTATATACATGTAGTTGTTGGCACATCTACTTGGCAAAGTCGTCTTGCATTTGACCTTAAGAATAGTGTCCTTTGTTTCTTTGTAGCATGGACATCCTGATACCAATAATTCTTTCCTGATGCTAATATTGCATCCAAAGTCATACTTGTAATTTTATGTGGCTTGTTCCTATATCAAACTTATAGGTGGCTTGTCCTCATATCAAACATATTAGGCCGTCCTGATACCAATAATGCTCGTATTTTAATATCTAGTTCCTTGGATCTCTTTAGCAGCCGCTACGTAGTTGTTATTGATTCTTTCATCATTTTCTGTATTACCCATCATTTTACTTACCTTTTTTGTTTACTGTATTCATGTTTTTGAAATCTGTTAGTACAAAAGGTTGGGACCTTAATGGAGTAAGTAAATTCTCTTCATTTATCCTTTTCTTGGTTTTTGTGTGTCTATGGTTTGTATTGTTCAAATTTTGAATTACAACCTTATACTTGTCTACCTCTAATTTGTATTCTAAACTTATGTTATTTCAAAAAGAATGCTCTCCCTTCAATTGAATCTGAAATGCCAAAAAAAGTTATGTTTGGAAAACTCTTTTTTTGTAGTTAATCAGCAAAACCTTAAGCATTTTACTGATTCTTGTCCAAGATCCTGAGATTCTCGAGTAAGGTATCATATTAGTAGGACCTGAGATGTAAATGGCGTCAATATTTGGTAGGCCAAAGTTAGCAGATATATCAAATTTTGGGGATACTAGGATTTGGTAAATGTCTGAACCTCAACCAAGGTTTTAGAGTCCCCATTTCTTAACTAAGTTATTATCCAGCTTTGGATCCTAGGCATATTTTATCCCTGATGCTTTCCAAGGTTGCTCTAGAGTAGTCACAGGCAAAAAAAGTGAGCAATAGACTCAACATCCTTGTTACAGAGTACACACATGGTGTCAACACTGATACCAAAATGTGAAGCTTATCTTTAGTTACCAGTATTCTTTTGATGACTTTGTAAGTGCAACAACTTATGTTAGACATGTTTGGAACCAGACACTATCCCACCGGTCCATACATAGCTAGCTAATGTCCAGTCAATAATAAGCTGGCCTAACAGAGATCTTGCATGATGTGCACTTAAGTGTTGTATATTTGTTTGGAAAAGACCATGCCCTTCATTACTCCTACTTGATGACATTTAAAACCCAAAAATTTTCATTCATTGGACAATCATTTTACAAACGGTAATTCATTTTATGGCTCTTCAAAGCTAGGTTTAATAGCTTCTTAATTCATGACCATTTTCATCATTGATATTGCCTATTAATCTTTGCTTAAATCATCCGATAATCCTATTAACACCACATTTTCATCAAGGTAAAAATTTCCAACATTAAGTTCATTTTATTGCTCCTAATAATATAATATTGACAGATGAGCATACAAAAAAGGCATTCGAGAAAATTAGAATTATCAGCTAGCTGATAGTGAGCACTAGACTGTTACCCTGCCCCAATCACCGTCGGCCCCCGCGACAGCCGGCCCACAACCAATCACGACCCGAAACCCTACCCCTGCCCCGAAACCCTAAACCGTACCCTGCCCCCCGCCCTCAACAACCTCCCCCCCGCCCCCACTCCCTCTCCCCCACCCCGCCGGCCCCAGCGACAGCCGACCCCCCTACCAACCCAAAACCCTATATGTCATGCTAAACAGAGAGAGAGAGAGAGAGCATACCAGAGAGAGAGAGATATCTCGTCGAAGAAAGCTTCACCGAAGAATGTGGTACCCGTCGGAGAGAGCTTCACCGGAGAATGTGGTACCAGTCGGAGAGAGCTCGCCGGAGAGAGAGAGAGAGAGGGGAAGAGAGAGAGTCTTTTTGGAGGGAATAAAAAATTCTCCTCCGTCGGTTCAATTTAAGTTAGGTTACAATATTTAGCGACAGATTACCGACGGATATATCCGTCGGAAGGTAGTTGCTAAATACCCACTAGATTACCGACGGAACGTCCGTCGCTAGATAGACGCTAATTTAGCACGCCAGTTTTTATAGATTTTGTCGCCACATTGTTCGACATATTAGCGACGGACATGAATCCGTCGTTAAAGTTTCGTCAAATGAGCGACGGATGTGCGACTGATTTTGACGCAAAAAAACTAAAAAAATTATCTATTGCTTTCTGATGGTAGCCCGTCACAAGGTAGTCGCGAGGCCGTTGCTATGGCCGACGGATACGTTCCGTCGCTAATCTTTCATCGCCAAATTGCTGTATTTTAGTAGTGTGATACGTATAAGGCGTGTGACAGTTATGAGTAACTAACTACCAATAGAATGCATGTTAGTAGACTTGGCAGTTACTAGAGGTTCATATGAGTCATGGAGATAAGGATACTGGGCATTGGGTGGGGAGGACAATACCTAACGTATGGGCTACTTTTGCACTTCCTTTATTACCTGTGAGCTCCGCCAGAGACGCAGGCTATTGATGCCCTCTTACGTTCACTAAGCGTTATGGACGTACGCCTATATTGATACCCTCGGACGTTGCTCGGAGGGTTACGGACGTAGGCCCATGTGCCCTATACGGGAACCAAGCCGATCCTATTTACTGTCAGGGCCCATGCGTCAAAGAATTGTTTCTCAACTGCATGTTCACAGTAGAACGGTTAGGAACCCAATTGCATGCATCACTTTATTTTATATTATATATCAAAATTTATTCGGCATGTTGTTTTCTTGTATTTGTTACGTCCCTCTAAGGACCTGGTGATCTCTCCAGGCATAGATGATTTCCTGCCGAAGTAGGGTTGGGCATTGGATATATCCTTTGTGGACGACGAGGCATTTGCTTCTAACCTCTAGCTCTCTATCTTTACTTTGATATTGTTTGGGACTATGTAGTAGACATCTTTATACTTCATTTCTTTCTATTTTAGGAGGTCAGACTCCATTTATTTGAGACTATTTATCATAGTTGTTTGGTGTGGGTATGTCCACCCGGCTATCTCTTTGACTCGTTTATTTATTCTATTTGGACGTTTGATATCTTCTGTGTTGAGCTGTGGATGAGATATAGTTTTGTTATATTCTTGCCTGTGATTTTATATTATTTACAGCTTATGTACATATACGAGGATTTAATATATTGGAGTATTCTTCGTATATGTACAGCTGGCATGTCTACGTACATGGTCCTAAGTATTTTGGGACTGGGGTATTACAATTACACAACTCAAGTTTTATTGGACAACATGGACGTATCAATCAATATGGAGATCCAAAGTAACTCTGATACCAATTGGTGGAACTGGTGATTCCCAAGACCCTAATTTGGTGTGCGTATTGATTGATAGAAAGTTAAACAGATATAAACGTGTTCTAACCCTTCATAGGCGAAAAATAGGGTTCATGAATTATACCTACGACGGGAAGAAGACAACAGTTCCTACTAATCTCGAGCAGTCACGACCCCAAGATCTTCTGCACGTATTCCTTCCTCGGGTTGGACGTCATGTGGATGACGATCTCCCAACCTTTTCTTTTCCATGGCAACCCTCCCTTTCTCTCCTTACGTGAATCACGAATTTAGAGAAAGCTTCTTATTTCTAATAAGATTATGACGGCCAAAGAATAGAGGATATATATAAGGCTATGGCAGGGACCATGATGAGAAATTAAGGTTAGGTCTCCTAACGGATCTGTGTATCCTATGTTCAGCCCGAACACACAACCAGGCCCATTAACAATAGCTCGTTCCACTAGAGAGCTATTGTTGCACTATCTTCCAAATCCCAAATTATGATTATGGGCTCCTTTTATTTTATGTTCGTCTGGCTCCCCATGTTAAGATATCGAATGTCTGTCGATCAAATTAAGTTACTGACAACTATATTGATCGACATCTTTTATCGTTAAGGAGTACCACTCAACTTTATTTGTCATGTCAGATATAATCCACCTGCAGGATTTATATGACAATCCTTATGAGCTCCTTAAGGGGACATCATCAACCCGACGTATCGAGACATGGATTCCTTTTATAATCAACAGCCAATCATATATACAATGTTATTACCCAATTCATACAGGTTGTGGACCCATAATGAATCTCACTGTTTTATGAGTCAAAGTAATACACACTGCATATATATGTCTATTATTATATCCGGATTAAGAGCACAAGCATCCATAATAACGGAGGTGTTTGTTCTCTTATGTAGTCAGTACAAAGAGAATAACCTCAAGTGGTCCTATTCAATACACACAAAGTATACTAGTGTAAACCTATAGTCAAGATAGACTAATACTAGATTACACTACAACCTTTCCAATGGATTGTCCAAGTCCATCTTGGTTATGAACTATTTATATATTATATAGAGAACTGATAATATGATCTTCTATGTGACACCACATATCATATTATCTACAATATAGAATATCAGATACTTGCATTAACACTTGCAACAAATACAACATGCAAACATTTGCCTATATGATTCTCATTCAAAATTTAAGAAAATAAAGTTAATGCAAAAGTGATGCTTTTAGTATATAACCCTAACACAATCCATATTCAGGTTGGCCGCGGGCAATTAACACTTTAGCAGGGTTAACCACCTCCTCGTCAAAGTTTACGCCCAGCGCACAGACAGATGAGTCAAAGAGAATATCGTCGAATCGAGGGATGACCACAAAAACTACACACAAAATCAACAAAGTAAGAAAAGTCTCTTGAAAACATTCTTCTCTGCAAAAGAAATAGAAAAGACAAGCTTCAGCGCATGCACTGTTTAGTGGCCCTGCGCATCAGCGAGCAAGCTTCTGCGCAGGCACTGTTTAGGGTCCCTACGCATCAGCAAGCTAACATCTGTGCAGTCACTGTTTATTGATCATATACATCAGCGAGCAAGCTTCAGCGCAGGCATTATTCAGTAACCCTGTGCATTAGCTAAAGCGTCAGCGCATCTTTGAGATGCTACTTCGAAAAATAGCACCCATGCGCATCAGTGAAAGGAGTGCCAGTGCAACTTCCAGATGATACTTTAAAAAGTAGAGCCCATGCGCATCAACAAAAGAAGCATCAGCGCATCTTCCAGACACTACTTCAAAAAGTAGTGCCCATAGGCATCTGCAAATAGGGCATCGATGCATATTTTGAAGTGTTGCATCGACACCCATCTTAGGCCATCTCTGTCAAAACAAAGACAGAAAGACCAACTGGCAACAGCTTTTTGCACATTAGCGTATGCATCAGCATCGATGATCGAAACGTCTTCGGCGTCAGCAACTTCAGTTACTGGCCTTTTCTCTTTTGCCTTGCTAGTACTTGTAGCACTAGCCTTAGCGGCCTTGGAACCTTTGGGGGCTTTTAGAGTTTTGGGGGCCTAGAGAAAAGCTAGGGTTTTTGCTCGAGGAAGAAGAAGTCTTTTTTAAGGAAGCAAATAAATAGAGTAAAGTTCTCTCACTTCTGGAAAACCCCTATTTATATGATAGGACACGTGTCAAAATAGGTGAGGCCAAGAAATGCTTTGAGCTTGAAGAAATGTTCCGAAACGCGTACAAGGGTGGAATGAAATTATTTTTGATCTCTTCTGAAAAATCAGAAGTCATTATCATTTAATGAAATGACGACTAAAGCACTAATTGTTGACGGTTACTAAAGCTCTCTTAGTGATGGCAGCTTGTCAGAAATGTGCTGCACACTTCCTACACTACGTGTCATTTTTATGCTTTTTTCAAAGTATTTCAAACTTATCCAAATTTGAAAACTTTGAAGGGGGTCGTGTATAAGCACGAAAGCGCAACGTCTACAAGCGTAGTCAAAAATTACAAAATTATTGGGTATTTCAGAAAAACAATACCGAAAAAAGCACAAAGCAAAATTTGGAAGAAAAGTACATGAAAGAGATTCTTTATTAAGATAGTCATGATTATAAAAGTCTATTCACAGATTCTTCATGTTCATGATTACACATAAAGCTATATACTCAGCTTACACAAGCGTAGGACATAGAAAGCATAGCGTATAAAAGCGCAGAGCGAATCACTTCCTCGTCAGAGTGAATCACTTCCTCGTGAGGAGCGCATCACTTCCTCGTCCTAGCTCTGGTGCATCACTTTCGAATAAAGCAGTTATTGAGCAAACATGGGTTTGCAATCAATCCAAACCCAGTGTTCAACATATTGGCACTCGGTGTCATCTCGAACCAAAGAACAGCTAGCACGCTGCATAAATAGGGATAACTTTTTCCATAGTCGGCAGAGTTCTTCTCAAAGACTCCTTCATCAAGCTTGTTACTTCTGTAAACAAAGAGTTTTGCAATTCTAGCCCCCGACTGGCGTAAGTTTTGCCAAGCTCGCCAAGGAGAACACTTATCAGGGTACAGTATTATCTTCGATAGAAAGTAAGAGAGAAGGGTACACGAATGAGTTGTGCCCTAAAAAATTCCAATTTATAGGCTGTGTGTAGTCAAACCCATACGCCTAGTGGCAGCTAGTCAAAGGCTCTAAATTAATTAGATGAATGTCGTATTTATCATAATGAATCTCATTAATAAGATTCTTGACTCAAATGCCTCAAAAAGTGGTAGAAATTAAGGAGTCGTTGACTCAAATGTCTCAAAAAGCGTAGTGCCTCAGAGCCTCAAAAGTGCAGCACCCTGGAGCCACAAAAGCACAGTGCCTTGGAAGCATCTAAAAGTGCAGCACTTGAGAAACAGTTGAGAATACAGCACCTACCCTGGGTCATCACTTCAGCATTTATGACACGCTGACACAAAAGTCAGAGACAGCTATCAAATGACAGCTATCAAATGGCAAATGTTAGATGGCACATGTTAGATGACAGATATCAACAGAGAGCACGGCCTCCATACATCCTATGAAGCGTAGCCACTTTGAGACTCTAACAAGTGTAGTCTTCAGCACACCAGAAAGTGCAACCTCTAGGACGTCCCGAAAGTGCAGCCTCTATGATGTCCATAAGCACAACCTCTATGACGCAGACCACTCACGACATTGTTGGAATATGCCACTTAGAAACAATATCTCTTAGATATAATCAAATCGAATTTGTTTAAACAGATCGAGATCTTTGAGCAATGTACATACGACATGTATCATTGACACAGTCATGTTTATGAATGGGTACAAATAACCCAAGATCTTAACAAGTAAATCTCAGCGACTACTATGTGTCATCAAATTAGCAGCCCCTATAGTGCAGTTACAATAGATTCTACGATATTTTCGTACGTTCAGAGCTCCTGTGTGCCAAAAACCCCTGCACGTATTGTATATGTGTGTTTGGAGGGTGTTCTACACACACAGGTGTGTGCAACCTGTGTGATTCATTACTGTAATATAAAGGTAGAAATATGCAAGGTTATGAGTAGGAATTGGTTCATATAGTAGTGAGGAAGTGTAGTCTTTACATTCGTCCATGCACACATATTAGTTTATAGGTGTAACAGTCATATAAAGCTGACTTGAAGAGTAGGGACAGCAGTAGTTAAGGAAGAGGAATAAATGGGAAAATTGTTAGAGCATAGCAGTAGCACAGTAGGGCAAGCCTTTGGTTGGCATGCTGCCTGTCTGGATAGGCAAGGGAGTTTACTCCCTACAGTAGCAGGGCCTTATGAGGACTACACACAGGTCTTGGTAAGTCTTGTATACTGATTTGGGGGTAGAGGGTTTATGCGTATCTGTGGCACACACATATGTGTCCATATGTGTATGCATATAGGTATATATGTGTGTTTGTGTGGGTTCCTATAGACCTATGTATATGTGTATGTAATACAGTATAGGTGTGGTGAAATAGAATTCATGTGCAATATAAGTGCTGGGTTATGTACTGCCTAGGCATACTAGGGTCCTTAAAGTAGCAGTATATATTTGTGTATTTAGAGGTGACTTGTATTAAAAAGATAGGCAGGAGTGAGAGGGGGATATGGGCAGTAGGGAAGTGGCAACTAGGTAAGGGTAGATAACAGAGGTTAGGGGGGTTCAAGGACATGTGCAGGCAGGAAAGAACTTACTTGTGCAGTTGCACTGATGTAGTACACAGTGGGATAAGCAGAGGAAGGCTTGGAAGCCTGTGCACCTGAACTCAACAACAGGTAGTACTTAGGCTTGTGCAAGTGTTGTGAGAAGATGAAGAGGGCTTGTGCTTTGGGTTACTTGCAGGGTATGATTTGCCGGTTGTACAGCAGTTAGGAACAAGTAGGTAGCAGTAGCCTATACACACATGTGTACTGTTTGCCATTAAAATCTTTTGATTGCAAATTTCAATACAAACAGAACAGTGTTACAATATAGGACTTAGACGTAGTCCTAGGAGTACACTTTTATTTATCTGGGTCCCTTGTGCCGATGGAGCGAGTGGTAATGCGTTGACTCCGTTGACGATCTGACGACGGTTATTGGTTCTCTGAAGGTTTGGATTGCTCTGGGTGCTGGAGCTTGCTGAGAGGAGGAAGACGTTGAGTGTCTGTATCTGCCTCTCTGGTTGTGCGATGTCTCTGTCTGTCTATGAATGTTCATCTCTGTGTGTGAAGGAAATGATCCCTCTATTTATAGTCTGCAGGCTGGCTGCTCATGCGCACATATGTAGGATGCGCCTGGACGTGGGGACGCCACGTGGTGATTGCTGATGGAGGCACATGGACGATGCGCCCTGATTGAGGGGTTGAATTCTTCATACTGCTGTTGTGGGCCGGCACGTAGCAGAGAAGAGGATTTTTCTGTTGCTGAGATCTTGGGTGAATCGAGTCAAAGGACACGTGTCATCGGCCTATGGCTCGAAGATCTCGGATTTGGTGGGGAATGATCTGGTTGGATACGCCTGGGATTGGGCGCATGAGGAGACTTTGGCTCGTAACCTTTGGGATTCGCAAACCATTTGGGGCGCATGGCTTTTGAGGCGCATGCGAAGCTTCAGTAGTGACTTTACTTCTGTCTTTTGGGATCAGAGAGAAGTCTGGGACGCATGGCTTCTGAGGCACATGCAGAACTTTGGGCGCATGGCCGCGGAGGCACATACGAGTGGTTGGGCGGCCACGTGGCTTGTAACTGCCGGAGGAAAGTAATGATGATGCTGACGTTGGCGACGCTTCGTTTTCTGAAAAAGCTGTCAACTGTTCAGTCCTCGAGAGGTATGCTGCCAACTCTGTCAGACTTCAGCATTTAATGTTCTTTGACAGGTCATGGGCTGTTGGAGTGGGCGCATCGATCGGCGTTCCACTAGGCGCATGGGACCGCATGGGGGCGCATGCTTGTGAAGCGCTTGGTGTTGAGGGGCGCATCTGTGTGATACGCGGTCTGGCCGGCGCATCCGCTCTGCTTTGACACGTCTTTTGGTACGACTGTTACGTTCTTCGAGTGCTTTAAATAGCCATTTTTGACTTGACTGAATTCGAAGCGTCAGGTTGATCCATTTAATGTAAATTTATTGTACGGGATTCGAAGAGCCATCCACTTGGCGCATGGGTTTGATTTGCCCGGCCTATAAATAGTGGCATGGAGAGAGTTTGCTTTTCGTTCTCTCACGTTCTCCCGAAATGAACTTGTTTACTCGAGTGCATTCTGTTGATGAGATGCTTTCGAGGGTGAAGATGCGACGCATTGTCTTCATTGATGCACTTGAAGGTGATTGTTACATCCAAAAGTCGGAGTTGAGGGCTTCTGAGGCAGGCAGAAGGTGCCTGTTGCATCCAAAGATCGGGATGCACGAGCCTCGTCTCCGTTATGTGGGAAGGGTCGCAGATCGGAATTGCGGTGCTGCAGTTTTGGGGGCTCTTTCTTCCTTCAAAGTGGGTGTTGCCCATTCTGGTTGTGTTGAAAGCTGCTCCTTTAGCCGCGGTTTTGATTACGGTCTTCCTTCGCCTTTGGAGGCTCTTTCGAAACCTCCCCTGGCCACAGGTTGGCTTGCGGTGCTCTTCTCTTCCTCGGTTTGGGGAGCTCTTCCTCCAGCTAGAGGGTTGATTGCCACCCTCGTTCTACTCAATAAATGCTTCATTAGTCGAAGCATTTAGACGGCGGTGAGCCTGACTGGAAGGGTGGCACATAACTGAGCTGATGAAGGGATGCACATAACTGAGGATGCACATAACTGAGCTGCTGAAGGGATACGCCCGGCTGGGAGCGCTTGGTGGGATGCGCCTGAGAGTGCATGGTGAGATGCGCCTGTTCGAGAGCGCATGATGATGCTGCGCCTGGCTGTAGACTTAGGGTCTTTTCTTTTTGTAGAAGCTCTCCTTTGTACAGCCCCTTTTTAAGACATGCAATAGACTTTTATATGAAATAAAAATCTTCTTTTAATGTCTCTATTCTTGTTTTGCTGTGTCCTAGTACTTTTGTTTGAACTTCCTGGCGAATGTAGTGCTTGGCGCATAGGATTTCTGATCGTGAAATTCCATGCTTCTACAAGACCCCCTTCAAAGTTTTCAAAACTTTTTTCTCAAGTTTTGGAATACTTTGAATAAGAAGCATGGTGGTTGGGGCGCATGTCTGTTCGGGCGCATGGATACTCCGCGCATCAGTGATGGGGCGCATGCTCCTCTCAGTTAATGCAAATGATAACGCCCCGATAACAAAGAAGATTAATGATGATCTTTTTGGTTTTATCTGCAGTTATCTCTTCACAGAACCCGAAGCGGCGGCTGAGGTCACACTTCATCGGTTCACGCGTGCGACTGAGCCTATAAATAGGCGTGAGAAGAAGAGAGAGTTCTAGCCTGATTCCTCTCTTTGCTTTTGTCTTTTAGAGTTTTTCTTCAAAAAACCCTAACTTTCTCCTTTTAAGAAATGGCTCCCAAGACTCCTCGTGGCGGTGCTGGCAAGGGAAAGGAGCCTGTGGAGTTCGCTGAGGAAGACGCTCCTGTCACCATTGTGACTCCGGCCGACGTTCGGCCTGCTGTGACGGGTGGGTGTCGTCTTTTCTATTATTTTTTGTTCAGGCGAGTTTTGGATCATACGGCTGAGTTGGTGTGCTCTAACTCTTTGTTACCGAAGCGCATGGACCTCTGTCCTGATGATGCGCCGAGGTTTTATCCCTCCGACGTGCATAGGTTTAGGCCCTTATTATGTACCGAGGTTTAACTGCTAACGCGCATGGGTTTACACCCTGATGATGCGCCGAAGCTTCACTGCTGACGCGCATGGGTTTGTACCCTGACGATGCACCGAAGCTTCTCAGCTGATGCGCATGAATTTACACCCCGTTGATGCGCCGAAGCCACACTGCTGATGCGCATGGGTTTGCACCCTGATGATGCGCCAGGCTGCTTGACACACTTTGTCTTGGTTGGCTTTTTGCCTGACTTTTGTTTTTATTGTATCAGTGTTGATGACAATCCCTTTGCTGAATGAGGTCCTTCTGGATGGTTCTCTTTGTCAAATGGGAGTTGATTTTGACGAGGAGGTTATCAACCCTGCGAAGGATGCTATCCTACAGAATCAACCTCCTGAGAGAATGCTGTAGATCCAGAATCAGTTGCCGATTTTCCTTCAGAGTATGATGGAGAGCGGTAAACTGAAATCTGCTGAGTCCGAGGATGTGACCTTCTTAAAACCTGCCTTTTTGTTCGGTGACCGCCTGATCTCCACTGAGGCGAAGATACTGAAGATCAAAGAAGATTGGAAGACTCTACGAAGGGCATGGTTCTATATATGCGACAACTTGAACGCCAGTTGCCGCTGACGGCCTTCTACCGTTTAGCTTCCAAAAGAAGGATGCCCTGGAAACTTACTCTTTCTCAAGGAGGGGCATTGGGAGGTACTCTTTCGATTGATGCTACTTCGAATCAAAGGGATACCTTGGCCGCCTCGCGAGCCGGACCCTCGTTTAATTATAGAACTATGCGTCCTGGAAGCCTTTATAGTGAGGTTCCTAATGACACCTTTGTCTTCAGTGCTTCGACCTTTGCAAATCGGATGCTAACATCGAGGGTCATGTATCCGAAAGGTAGCTTTAGGGTTGAAGGTTGGTGTCACCATATGTCGAAGTGGGACGACTTGACCGTTTGGGTGTTGTCGAAGTTCAAGGCTGAGCTTAAAGAGATTGGGCTGACGGCCGCTGCCCGTGCCACACAGGCTGGCGTGGATCTCAGTAAGCATATGTTCCTTGCTCTCTTGGAAATGTTCAATACCCATACTGGCACTTTCTTTACTCCAGTGGGAGATTTGGGATTGGCTCTCCACGAAATGTACGAGGTATCCAGGCTTTCCTGGGGATCTGAACCGTACGAGGAATATTTTCCGTCAAACGAAGAGATCCTTGTCTTGGAAAAGAAGGACCCGGAGATGATAGCTATTTTCAAAGAGGTAGCGAGCCATCATTATCTGATGCAACGGAGGGAGAAAGGCAAGTCTCAACCTCATGTGACTGCTTTGAGGGATTACGTCTTCAAGCAGGATTTGGCGGATTCCTCAAAGATCCGGTTTATGACTCCGCAAGGGCTGAAACCCGCGGAGTTGACCTCTGAAATGAGCCGGTTGGACGAGAGGGTCCCTCGTTCAAATGAGAGTGGTGAAAACACGTATAGCTGCTTCTGGCATTGTGCGCACCGGATGTCATCTAAGGCAGTATTGGCTGCTTATTTGATGATATGGCTCCGGGATTGTGTGTTCGCAGGCGGATCGGGTTCCATGGAGAGGGTACACCGGAACCTCATTTTGCCAGCAGTGAAATTGGCCTTTGGTCGTCCTTTGGCTCTTCTCCCCGCGATGGTGTGTGTGTTGCGGGGCTTGAGGACCTTTGCTGAGAACGTGATCCATGAGAGAGGTAGAAATGACAACTTTCCTCGGGCCGAACTACCATTGCATTATCTGATGGGATGGTTGATTCTTCATCACCCGAACGTGATGAGTCCAGGCTCGGAGGAGGATCACGTTGAAGGTGACGCCTTTATCTGCCGCTTCTACAAGAGGAAGTGGTTGCACACTGGTGTCCCCGTCTGCAGGAGAGTTTTGTCCTATCTTCAGGGGTGGGAGATTGTCAAGGTTGGTCCCATCTTTGAGGCCGACCAAGATTTAGACGACTTTGGTGAAGATGCGATTACTCTGCCGAAATGGGGTTTTCGTTGGTTGTAAAGTATTCGGCCTTCCCACTTGGTCTACCGTAACCAGAATAGGTATTATCTGGAGCCATATCTGCCAAGCCGGTTTGTTCGCCAGTTCGGCTATACCCAATTAATGTTACAGAACCCCAGTAATAGTTTGGGATTTGCCGGGAGTTTGCTGGACGGAGCCCGAGGCTGGCAATATTACAATGCCGGGTGCACTGGTATTCATTTTACTACGCCAGTTCGCAACCCTCGGCCACAAATCCTGTATTCAACCGTTAAACTGTATTGCACCATGAATGCTGTGTCTCCTGGTTATAATAGGGAGACCAGTTTCATCATTGGAACTCAGCTAGAGGCTACGACAAATATGTTGGTGGCGGCTCGGTCATATCGTCCACTAGAATTGGCGGGATATCGGGCTGCTGCTGTAGCATCAGTGAGAGATCCCCCTGTTGGGAAGAGACGGGCAGACGCAGAGGCCGATTCGTCCGTACTAAAAAGGGCGAGGAAAGTGACGACTCCAAAGGCTGCGTCACTAGAATCAGTCCCTGCTGAGGTAAAGAGTCCTCCGTAATCTGGCTCATCATGTTATTTTGGTGACTTGTGCTTTTTTTCTTGTAGGGATCGTTGAAGAAGAGAACCCGTGTTTCAAAACCGGGTGCTAGTAAACCGAAGGAGGTGGCAAGCTCCTCTGATGAGCGAATTCCTCCGATGGTAATGTCTCCAATGGAGGAGAATCCTGAAGATGTTATTCCTGCGAAGATTTTAGTATCTCCGGACTTTGTCGGAAGAGATGTTAAGGTTGCGGCAACTTCTGGGATGGTGCAAGCTACCGTGGGGGCCTTGGACGTCGAGGGTCCTGCGGACACGGGGCTTCCTGATGATGAAGTGGGGTGGAGTTCGTCGTCTTCGGAAGACGTTCCTCCAGAGATGCGTGAGTCTATTGCGGGGGCAACAGACGTGATTGCAACAGAGGAGAGGGTTGATTCCCCTCCTTATCATGATGCAGGGAGGTCGGCTGTAGCGTTGCCGAGCCCTACCCCAGGCTCAGCAATGGAAGCTGAGGTGGCTGTCGACCTGGAGGTGGCGATAGATTTGGTCCCCGTGGAGGGATTCGATGATGAGGGGGAGACTCGTCTGCCGAGCCCGACCCTAAAAGACGCGCCCCGCCAGGAAACAGGAGCTGATCCGGTTAGCTTGCCAGAGGAAGGCTCCGCGCTGGTTATAGATCGTGCCTCGGTGGTGGAGGAGGCAGCTCCGGATGCTGATAGTCCCTTTGAGCCGGGAAAGGGCAAGGGCTTACTGATGCAAGCGCCCTCTGTTGCTTCTTCGACTTGGGGGACGATATCGATACCCCACCCAACTCCTTCTGCACTTTTGGCATCTGGCGCTGGTAGCGGAATTCAAGTTCCTGGTGCGGAAGAGTCTGCTGAGGTCGATGTTCAAACCTCGCAGATTGAGATCAGCGGGACTTCTTCAGGTCCGCCATCCATTGTAACTCCTCCAAGTCCTGCCATGACACCACAAGTGTTGGCGGATGCGGATGAGTACGTGAAATTCATCGTTGAGGCAGTGTACAAGATGCTGCAGAAGGGTGTGTCGACAGTGATGAACACCAATGGAAGTTTCATGAGGTGGCTGTCGACCGGGAGGTGGCGATAGATTTGGTCCCCGTGGAGGGATTCGATGATGAGGGGGAGACTCGTCTGCCAAGCCCGACCCTAGAAGACGCGCCCCGTCAGGAAACGGGAGCTGATCCGGTTAGCTTGCCAGAGGAAGGCTCCGCGCTGGTTATAGATCGCACCTCGGTGGTGGAGGAGGCAGCTCCGGATGCTAATAGTCCCTTTGAGCCGGGAAAGGGCAAGGGCTTGCTGATGCAAGAGCCCTCTGTTGCTTCTTCTACTTGGGGGACGATATCGACACCCCATCCAACTCCTTCTGGACTCTTGGCATCTGGTGCTGGTAGCGGAATTCAAGTTCCTGGTGCGGGAGAGTCTGCTGAGGTCGATGTTCAAATCTCGCAGATTGAGATCGGCGGGTCTTCTTCAGGTCCGCCATCCAGGGTAACTCCTCCAACTCCTGCCATGACACCATAAGTGTTGGCGGATGCGGATGAGTACGTGAAATTCATCGTTGAGGCAGTGTACAAGATGCTGCAGAAGGGTGTGTCGACAGTGATGAACACCAATAGGAGTTTCACGATGGCAAAATCCATGGCGCTTCCGCACATCAACCTGATACGTCTCCACCAGGGCCATGATCATATGGCCGAGATTCTGGAGGCCTCGGTGACTGAGCTGGATCAACTGCTTTCCGAGTTTTAGCGTATCCAGCGGAATGATCTTTCCGCCCTGATAGACGCGAAAAAGGAGAAGCTGATTGCTGAAATTGAGTCCTCTTATCAGGCCACCGTGGGTGTCTGGGAGCGCGAAGTGGCTGAGACTGAAGCTGCAGTGGAGCGGTTGTCTCAGTCTACGCAGGAGAAGGTGGAGTTGCGAACTGCGTTGGACGCTAGTATCGCAGAGGTTGATGCCCAGATTCGCCATCTTGAGGACCAGCGGGCCCGACTCCTATTGGATGCTGAGCATGCCCAGGCTGAACATGTAGCATTCAAGAAGGAGGAAGCAGCTTTCACCCACCGGGCTCTTACTCTGGCTCAGCAGCGGCAGTAGCTGGATGAGAAGGATGAGGATGACACTTCTCCAGAGGCCATAGAGGCGATGCGTCAAGAAGCTGAACATCGGGTCCTGGCGAATGTGGAGACTCGAGCGACAGACTTGAGGCGCCGAATTGAAGAGCTTTCAGCCAACCCTGGGGATGTTTAGGGATTGTAGTCTCTTCTTTTTGTGTTTTTGCAACTCTTGTCGGGGGGGGGGGGGGGGGTGTAATCCTTTACTCTTTAGAATAAAGAAATACAAAATTTTTTGTGGTGTGTTCTTTTTGTTGTCATAAACTTGATGATTTGCGTGGACCTATTATCTTTTGCGTACCTTGGTTTTTAGGTACAGATAATAAGTTTGAGAGAACCAACATGTTTGCTCAGAGGTGATATGGACATGGCAAATATGGGATTCCAATGATGGAATCTTCCTACTCAGAGGTGTTATGGACGTGGTAGGAATGATTCTGGGGGATATACGGAACTACTCAGAGGTAATGTGGACGTGGAAGTTCTGCAATCAATGTACGGCAATGCAGGGGTTGTCTGTACGGGATGTTTACTCAGAGGTAATGTGGACGTGGTAAACATGATGGGTAGCATAGTCTTACGGAGTGTAAGATTCCGCTTTGTAGGGTGTAGGGGGACAACTCAGAGGTGATGTAGACGTTGTTGTCCTTCTACTGGAGGATGCCACGGAACAGCTGGGTTCCAAAAGCGTCTGATTTTATGGAAGTACATGTCTGAAAGATGTTAAGAGTAGTACTTCTTTAGGAACTTGTCGTTGATGGGCATCATGAACAAGTCCCCATTGGGTTTAGCGAGGCGGTAAGCACCGTTTGAGTATACCGTCTCTATGATGAAAGGTCCTTCTCACTTGGGCTCGAACTTTTCTGGTGTCTTGTGAGTCAACACCATCGGCCTCCTGACTGCCAGAACCAGGCCGCCTTCTTGGAAAGTTCTTTGCTTGACCTTCTTGTTGAAAGCCTGTGATATATGAGCTTGGTAGAGTTCGATGTGTTGTTGAGCTAGGAGACGCTTTTCGTCAAGTGCCTCCAGTTCCCGCAGATGACGACGTTGATTGTCCTCTTCTGTGAGTTGGTTTGTGATTGCTACGCGAAGTAAGGGTATCTAGATCTCGAGAGGTAGTACCGCTTCTCTCCCGTAGACCAGGGAGAATGGTGTGTTGCCCGTCGGGGTCCGTACCGTTGTGCGGTAGGCCCAAAGGCATTCGCCGAGCTTTTCGTTCCAGTCGCGTTTGTTGGATGACACGACCTTTTTGAGTAGCCTGACGATAGTCTTGTTGAACGCCTCGGCCAATCCGTTTGCTGTCGGATTGTAGGCGGTTGAGGCCACGTTTTGAATGCGATTCTTGTCACAGAATCTGCTGAAAACATGGCTGATGAACTGAGGACCGTTATCGTGGATAATCCTCCGGGGTACCCCAAAACGGTAGATGACATGGTACTTGATGAAGCTGATCACCCTAGAGCTCTTCACTTCCGCCAGTGGAACTGCTTCTGCCCATTTGGAGAAGTAGTCGGTGATGGCTAGGATGAAGCGGTGTCCTCGATGAAGGAGGGGTGATCGGTCCCACAATGTCCATGCCCCAAGCCTCGAAGGGCCAGGAGGCGATTGTAGGATGTAGTGGTTCTGACGGTGTATAAATGAAGTCTGCGTGAAGCTGGCACGCATGGCACTTCTTAGCATAGTCAACAGCATCAGCGGCCATGGTTGGCCAGTAGTAGCCCATGCGTCGCAGTCGATCCTGCAACTTAGGGCCAGGTTGATGGGCTTCGCAGGTTCCATCGTGAGCTTCTCGAAGGGCTTCGGCTTCTTCTTCGTTGGACAGACATCGCAGGAGAAGTCCATCGTAGGAGCGTCGGTACAGCATTTTGGTAGCTGTATCGTAGTAGAATTGAAGGGAGCGCCTCCCTTCAATTTAGACTTCTTCATATCGATCCTAACTAATTGGAGTATTGTGGACTCAATGAAATTATTTGTTTCACCATCTAAGGACGTCAGGCGAGTATATTTCTTGTTTGTTTTCAATATTGATTTTTACTATATTTGGATGATTAGCGATGTTATACTTGATTCTTGACATGCTCGTTACATGGATTAGTGGGATATGAATTTTAGTCATGAAACCATATTTTATCATGCTTGTATCATTGTATTTCGTGGCTTATTATCGTGACTTGATCCATATGTAGTAGTCTGGGGGAAAGTACTAAGTAGATATGTGATCAGACCTTAGACCTTGCTTTATTTTATATTTCATACATATTTAGACCGTGAGGATGCAAATCCTATGTATAGCGTGCGGTGTAATGTCTAGTCGATCATATATTGAAAAGTGTACTTCAAATCATGTAGATGGTTACGTTTCGTTGTTTCATGACTTACTTGTCTTCACATCTCATGTTAACTGTTTCGCATTACCTTCCATGCCATATTTTCAAAAAAAATTGTTTCATTACATATACCATTTTCTATTCACTGTTTTTATAGTCATTTTCATATATTTGGAACTGCATGCTTGAGTTGTACTCGTTCTATTCCTGAATGAATACTTATTTTTTAGATTAGTCGATTGCTACTCGATAGACTTGGATAATGGGAGGGGTATGGATATATGCTGAGGCCGATCCTAGAGACTAGTTAGATATATGAGATGATTACAAAGCTTTAATTAGTTATTTTCTATTTTGTGAGACACTGTATTTTTATTAAAATGTAATCTTAGAAAATTGTAAATTGATTTAGTATTGTGAATGAGCAAAGAAATTAGTTATAAGCACATATGGTGTACTTGAGATCTAGTCAGCTTACTACGTCAATACTACGACGTAGGCTAGACATGCCAACGCACAGGGATTCCGACATGACGCCAACCATTATTCTGCTGAGGTAGTATATAGCATGTCTGTGGCCCATATCTCATTTCTGGGCTAACTAGGCGCCCAGGGAATGTGTTGGCCCATTGGTCATGATCAAACCTGATTTTAATAATTGATCAAACTCTGTCTCGATATACGGAACAACTCAGATGTTTACTCAAGATGTTTTGGACACTTGGACACTGACCAAGATTGGATATCGACTCGTGCAAAACTAAAGCTATATTTGCCACTCGAGACTGTATTTCTTTATACAATATAATTTTTATTTTTATTGAGTCTAGGAATACATTGTACACCAAGTCGTACTGGCAAATAGGCTATCCAAAATTGTTTTTAAAATTGACCTATGTTTTGAAAAATATCTCTTATTTACAAAAGCTTCTGAAGGATTTCAAAAAGCCCCAAAAATATTTTTTTAAAATATTCCTGACCAACCCTGACAGAACTCGGCCAGAGTTCGGCCAAGGTGAATGTTATGTGAACGTTGATTTTTGAACTTGGTCTCCCTTCAGTTGCGGATTGTTACATAGAGTTCTGCCCGAATTCTGCTAGAGTTCTGTCTTTGAAAAAACTATAAATAGAGAGGATTTCTGATCATTTAAAATCACTCATTTATTTTCATTTCTTTTCTTCTAAAGCTTACGTTTCTTCCAAAGAGTTTCCTAAAAAGCTTTCATTTTCAAATCCCAAGCCAGTTACAATTCTCTAGTCAATTTGCCGGTACGGTACGGTCTAGAAGATTTCAGAGAAATTGTAATCAGATGCTTGATTGAAGAAAAACTCTTCAAAACTGAAGTTGGTCGAGTTCTTCGTATCAAAGCTCGCGTCTGTAGAAGTTGCAAGGACTTCGTATAAAAACTTGTGGGATTTTCCAATAGTGGATTCAACTGGAAGGTAGAGTTGTTCCGACATGACTAGTCCTCACAAGAGGGAAACCAGTATAAATTGCTGTGTTTGTGTTTGCCTTCTGATCTCCTTTCCTTACAGTTATTACTTTGTGACTATTGATATTATTTTTATGATCTAACTGCTAACAAGTTTTTAATTAGCAATATTTCGATGCCTACTCTATTCACCCCCCTCTAGAGTATTCTATTTTACGACTTCGTTCCTACAATTGGTACCAGAGCAGGTTATACAGGTAAAGCAAGATAAAACTGTAGTTATATTTAATTGTTATATAGATCACAACATTACACATGGCAACTGTGAAATTCACAAGTGAAGGCCAAGCCACAAACAGACCTCCACTGTTTGACGGCACAAACTACACTTATTGGAAAACACGGATGAGTTTCTTCTTAAAATCTCTTGATTTTGACTTATGGTCTATAATTATTGATGGCTACAAAAAGCTTCCTCATATTACTGTTGAGGGAGTTTTAGTTGAAAAACCCCATGATAAATATACAGAGGATGAAAAGAAAAAGGCCAGTCTTGAAGCACGTGCTATTAACGCTTTATTTTGTACTTTAGACAGAACTGAATTTAACATGGTGTCGACTTGCACAACATCAAATGAAGTGTGGAAACTTCTCGAAGTAACCCACGAAGGAACAACACAAGTCAAGGATTCAAAGATCAGCAAACTTACTCAAGAGTACGAGACGTTCAAGATGAAGTCAAATGAATCCGTCACTCAGATGTTTACAAAGTTCTTGGATATTATAAATCATTTGACTTCATTAGGACAGAAATACAGAAACCATGAGAATATTCGCAAACTTCTACGAGCTCTCACAAAGAACTGGATTCCAAAGGCTACAGCAATCATTGAAAGAAACGACCTCTCAACAATGTCTCTAGAAACACTCATGGGTAAGCTACTCACTCACGAGTTGGAACTTCAAGACTTTGAAGATGTTAAACCAAAGGAGAAGTCAGAGAAGTCGATCGCTTTCAAGGCTCAACATAGAAGAACCGTCGAAGATGATTCTGACGACAGCGACTCTGACTCTGAAGATCAAGCTCTTCTGGTAAGAAAATTCAAGAAGTTTATGAGATTCAACAAAAGAACAAAGGACAGCAATAGCAACAACAAGAAAGATGATCCTACTTGCTACGGATGTAAGAAGAAAGGACATATGAAGAAAGATTGTCCAACAGCATCATCATCAACAAAAAAAAGCAGCAAATATGACAAAGGCTACCTGAAGAGATCTACATCAAGGAAGTACGCCAATACAAGCATATGGCATGAGAGCGAAGCCAGCGACTCAGAAGACGAACAATCGGATGACGCTGCAAATGTATGCTTGATGGCTTGCGATCAGGTAACCACTAATCCTCTGTTTGATCCTTATGATGATTTCATCTTTGAGCAATTAGGAGAGGCTTTCAGTGACCTGTTAAATGACTATAGGAAACTGCGTAGTAAATATGAAACCTCTAAGAAGGTACTTAAAGAGTACAAAGGTGAGATAGAAAGACTTACCGACCAACTAGCTGATGTTAGAAATAATAATTCTTCTATTGAGTCTGGTGAGATTTCCTCTATTAAGCTGTTGTTACACGAGACTATCAAGTTATCCGAAGAAAAAGACCAAACTATCATCCAGCTAAAGGAAGACCTATCTAAAGAGAGAAAGAATCTCCAGTGTGCACAAGTCAGAATGGAAACACTTACATCTGACTATACTAGATTATATGACACCTCTAAAAAGTTGAAAATTAGTTCAGGAGAACGGCCAGAAGTTGTTGCTTCCTATTCTAACACGTGTCAATTATCGAATGATCGGAACACACCCAAACCAAACAATGTCAGACCAAACCATACCAAACCTATGCCCAAGAAGCCTATGAAGCATGCATTTTTCTATACTAGAAAACCAAAACCTACCAATCATGCACCTCACACAACTTTCAACACTCAACATGCAAAATATCATTATTGTGGCCTCATTGGTCATATATCCTCTGCATGTAGAATCAGAAAGTTAGTAGATCTAAATGTTTATGCATGGATACCAAAAACTAACATGTCAGGACCCTACAAGAAATGGGTACCAAGAGTTTTATATGTAAACTATTTTGTAGGTGGAACGCCCTTCACATGTTAGAAGCAAATGGATCCTCGACAGCGGTTGCTCACGGCACATGACCGGTGATGCATCAATATTCGCAACACTGTTGAAGAAGAATAAAGAAGGATACGTCTCCTTCGGTAATAATTTAAGAGGGTACATAATCGGTATCAGTGACATTGGTGAGGCTTTCTATCATGTGATTAAAGATATCTGTCTAGTTACCGAGTTAAAACATAATCTGTTCAACATAAGCCATTTAGCTGATCACGGTTATGACATTAACTTCGTCAAAGACAAATGTACTATAGTTGATAGCTCAACTGGTAGTACTATCTTTGAAGGTATCAGGGAAGACAACATATATATTTTTTATCTGTTAGAAGATGCTAACAAAGCAGGTAGATGCTTAATGGCCAAGAGCATTGAGAGTCAACTATGGCATATGAGACTCGGTCATGCAAACATGGACACAATTTCAAAACTATCCACAAAGAAGTTGGTACGCGGCTTACCGGACATATCTTTCAAGAAGGATACGGTATATAGCGAATGTGAAAAGAACAAAGCTACCCGATCCGTCTTTAAATCCAAGAACGCTGTAAGTACCACTAGACCCCTATAATTGTTACATATGGACTTATTTGGACCAAGTAGAATTGCTAGTTTAGGTGGTAAGTTATATGCATTTATCATTGTAGATGATTTCTCTAGATACACATGGGTATATTTTCTTGCACGTAAGAACGATGCTTTATCAGAATTCGTCACCTTTTGGAAGAAAGTAAAGAATGAAAAAAGTTTCATGAATACTCGCATTCGTAGTGATCATGACGGCGAATTTGAGAATGCAGAGTTCAAGCAATTCTGTGACACACACGGTTATTCGAATGAGTTTTCCTGCCCTAGGGCTCCACAACAAAATAGAGTTGTGGAACGTAAGAACAGGACTCTATCTGAAATGGCTAGAGTAATGTTGAACCAGTTTAGTCTACCTAGATACTTTTGGGCTGAAGCTGTCAATACAGCATGTTATATTCTCAATAGGGTTCTAATTCGATCTATATCGAAGAAGACCCCCTATGAGTTATGGTTTGATAGAACACCCACTGTTTCATATTTCAAGTTATTTGGTTGTAAATGCTTTATTCTTAATACTAAAGACAACCTGAGTAAATTTGATGAAAAGGTCGATGAAGGTATCTTTTTAGGTTATGCGACAAAGAGCAAGGGGTACAGAGTCTTCAACAAGAGAACCATGATCATCGAAGAATCAATTAATGTCAAGTTTGATGAACTAAATCAACATTAAGTCGATGACGATAATGAAGACGTGAGTACACCAAGTACAGCTAATGCAAAATCTTTCCACAAAGATGTAGAACCTTCACACCAAGCACCAGCTGAGTCTTCAAGCAAAGAAGTCGGAACCAGCAATCCTGAGGATATGCCAAGAGAGATGAGATTCTTGGCAGATTATCTAAAGGACTTGGTAATTGGTGAGATTACCAAGGGTGTAAGTACTCGTTCCTCTAATAAAGATATAGCTTCTTGTGTTGCTTTTATTTCACAGCTTGAACCGAAAAACATTGAAGAAGCATGTAGCGATAATTTTGGTTAGATGCTATGCAAGAGAAACTAAACCAATTCGAACGGAATCAAGTTTTGTAAAACCCCTAAATTTCTACTGTATTTTTAAATTTTTGGTACTGATTTAAAATTTTGTATTGTACGTCGCGTAGTCGTATTTTACATAACGCACGAAATTTTATTTTGCTCGACGAGTGCGAATATGTGCGAACATAATTTAGAAAATATTTTATTTTATTATTTATAGTTTCAAAATAATATATGCAATAATTATTTTACTATCATTACCAAGTTGTTATTTTATTTACTAAAAGCCTTCATTTATGCAATTATTAAGAATAATTAATATTTTTATTGTATACTAGGAAAAATATAATCATGTATGCATTATTCGTGCATACATATATTTCAAATTATTTATTAGTTTATTTTAAATAAAAATGTAATTTTTGAGATTTATTAATATTAATATTTTATTATTCAAAAAGATATTTAAAAATATTTGTTATTTTCGAAATTATTATTATTGGTATTTTGAAAAATATATTTGGAAGTTATTGTGGCCATTTAAATCTTGATTTAATTTTTGAATTTATTTAAATAGTTAAATATTTAAAGTTTGATTTATTCCAATTGATTTTAAGCTAAAAGAATTTAATTAGATTTAAATTTAAATTGGATTGGATTTGGATTTGAATTTGGATTTAATTTATTAGTAGCTAATTATCTATTTGGGTTTTAAATAAATACTAATCTTTATCTAACTGGGAATTTCCACATCCTATAAATAGGCAGGTACTCCTCCATAAAATTTCACACATCCACAATTTTCCACAACCCCAAAATCCGTGCATTGTGTCCGTGTTCCCTCCTATCCACTATCTTATTCCATCTATTACAATTACATAAAGTTTCTGTGTCGACAACCCCGACACGATTCCATAAATTTCTAATCCTAGCCCTAGCCTAGTCTCCACTACCTTCCATCCAAACCCGGCTATCACCACCTTCGCTCCCATCCTTGTCCTGCTACCCTCGTCGGCACCACCGCAATCGCCAAGACCCCGTATCCTCCGCTTCCGTCTCGCCGATCCCAGCCAACTCCTTACAAACAAAGAACTACCTGGCAAACGCCACCGGAACCATCCACTGCCTCCATCCCAGCCACTGCCATAGGCACTACCACCACGACCTACCACCCCAAGACAACCCCTGTCGTCGGCGTCGACATCACCCTCACCCAACTACCCCTGTACACACCAACAGCATGCCGCCTCATAGGCGACTGCAGTATCTCGCCGTCGTCTCTTCCCTCGACATCGGCCAAACCCCCAATTGCCACCGCCACCACGGCCATCGCCGGGCGGCACCACCACCAAAACCCCCAAAATAATGACAAAAGAAAACACCACCACTACTAACTAGACTCACCTCTGGTCCGTCCTCCACCGTAGTCGGGAGCCTCGCCTCCGGTCACGAGCGCCAGCGCCACCGCCCCCTCCACCCGCTGACCGCGCTCCTCTCGCCAAATCCGCCGCCGGCAGCGTCAGCCCCACGTCCAGATCTGAGCCCATGCCGGAGCTTCGCCGGTCGAGCCTCCGCGTGTGTCTGCCACGATTTGCCCCGCAGGCGACCAACCTTGTCCCTTCGTCTCCCTTTGTGAGCCGCCTTCCGATCGTCCACCGCACGAACACCTCACGGAGTCTCCTCCGCCTCCTCCCCTTCGGGTTCCACAAATCCTCCTCCGGCGCGGACCGCCGTCGGCCGCCGTCTTCCCGATCCCGTTCTCCCTCGCCTCTTCTCCAGCCAAGTCGCCGCCCGACCTCTCGTAGCTGCGCCCCTCGGCCGGACTCCGATCCACCCACTCCGACCAAACGCTCACGCCGGCCCCTCTCCGCCTTCTTCTCCACCTCTCTTCCTCCCTCTCTCCAATTCTCTTTCTCTCTCTTCTTTCTTTTTTTTGGTTCTTAAAAGTGTGTTGTTCTCTCAAAAAGTGAACAACTTCTCTTTTTATTTTTTTATTTTAATTTATTATCATTATTTTTTTCTCTCTTTCTTTTTTTCTTTTCTCTTTTATTTAAGTTAATTTAATTGGTTTTGTTTTTATATTTCTAATTTTTATTTTTTATTATTTTTCTTCTTTTGTTCTGTTTGTGTGAATATTGCAACTTTGTTGTTTTATTGTGTGGAGGGAATACTTTTGGATATTATTATTATTATTATTATTATTATTATTATTATTATTATATTATTATTTGGGAAGACAACAACAGCCTATTATATATTATAGTCATTATTATTATTATTTTTTTTGTTATTTTTTTCTTTTTTGTTAAAATTATTTATTTTCAAATTATTATTATTATAGGAATTAGATTATTTATGGTGTTTCTAAAATTATTTA
>JANAVB010005277.1:0-29866 GCA_029216955.1 Iris pallida
GACCCATAGGTTTTTCCATGGTCTAGTTCTAGACATTGGCATTCTTAAGTGCGACGGTACGACTGACTACTACCAGAGCCTAGAGTTGGCCTGGAGCTTGAGGAGCGTCTTCTGTCTAGCAAGAGGCGCTTCTGTACATCATGAGGGACCGTCCAAGCGTCAGGCTTTCCAGCAGAGAGCACCGACGCCACAACTGCAGACATACTGTCCCCCTACATCACATCACCCGACCCCGCCAGTTAGAGCCCCGGGACCTCAGCAGCAGCAGAAGGGACTATGTGTTCTTTCTGTAGAAGGCCAGCGCATGACTTCACCATCTGCAGGAAGAGGTTGGGACAGTGCTTAGTTTGTGGGTCTGCCACCCATCAGATTTCAGAACTGCCCAGCAGCCAAGGGACCTAGAGGACCGCTTCCGACGCAGCAGCAGAGGTTTGGGCAACATCTGCAAGCAGAAGGGACCTCAGGGAAGGTTTATAGCCTAACCCTTGAGCCAAAGCCGGAGCAGGTTCGGAGCCAGATTACTTAGCTGACATCATCACAGGTCATGTTTATTTGCATACTTTTTTAGCTCTATGCTTGTTTGATTCTGGTGCTCTCATAGCTTCCTGTCATTAGAGTTTATGCATGAACACCACTTAGTATCACACCTCTGCGGAGATTAGTAGAGTAATGACAGGAGGAGGACCAGTGCCTATTAGAGCTAGCTATAGATGCTCATTACTATAGCCGGAAGAGAGTTTGAGGGGCAATCTTTGTGATGCCACTCCCCGGTTATGATATCATATTGGGGATGGACTGGCTTGGCTATGCCCATGCATCTATAGACAGTCATGAGGGTAGTATTTTTGTTCAGTCCCCCATGCATAGCACCATTCAGAGTCAGGAGGACAGGTCCATAGATCTGCCTAGATCCGAACTGTGTGCGACAGTTGGGGACGTAGCACCGCCCACACCTATCATTAGGGAGTTTATGGATGTATTCCCAGAGGATCTTCCAGACTTCCGCCTGACAGAGATGTGGAGTTCACTATAGATTTAGTACCGGGTTCATCACCAGTATCCCGGGCTTGCTATAGAGTGAATCCCAAGAGGCAGTCGAGATGAAAGAGCAGATTGATGACCTGTTGAAAAGGGTTTCATTCGATCCAGTGTTCTCCATGGGGAGCGCCAGTGCTCTTTGTGCCTAAGAAGGATGGTACAGTCCGGTTGTGTATTGACTACCGGGCGTTGAATGCCATCATCATCAAGAACAAATATCTTCTGCCCAGGATAGATGATTTGTTCGACAGTTGAGTGGGGCGAAGGTGTTTCCCAGGATAGACTTGAGATCCGGGTACCACCAGGTGAAGGTTAGGGCAGCAGACATCCAGAAGATGGCGTTCAACACGAAGTACGGGCAGTACGAGTTTCTGGTGATGCTATTTGGTCTTACAAATGAGCCAGCTGTCTTTATGAATTTGATGAATAAGACATTTCACCAGTATCTGGATAAGTTTGTCGTAGTGTTTATCAACGACATCCTGATATACTCGAAGGTGCCGGAGATGCAGAGCACTTGCGGATAGTTTTGGGGATTCTGAGGCAGGAGAGATTGTTTGCCAAATTGCCGAAGTTCGAGTTCTTTTTAGACCGAGTGGAGTTTCTCGGCCATGTAGTTACTGGAGAGGGAATCTCGGTGGATCCTAGAAGATTGCTGCAGTTGAGACAGGAAGGCTCCGACGTCATTTCAGAGATCAGGAGCTTTTTGGGTTAGCAAGCTATTATAGAAAGTTCGTCCAGGACTTTGCTAGGATAGCTGAACCCATGACGAAGCTGACACGGAAGGACGCAAGTACATTTGGTCAGAGGACTGCCAGGCAGCGTTTGAGGTACTGAAGAGGAGCTGACGCCGCTCCAGTTCTGACATTACCTTCAGGTTCTGGAGGTTTCACACACTATACAGTGATGCTTCAGGAAAGGGGCTAGGATGTCTACAGTAGCATGGGAAGTGATTGCTTATGCATCTAGGCATTGTGGACTCATAAGCAATTATCCTACCCATGACCTAGAGTTAGCTGCGGCGATCTTTGCACTCAAGTTATGGAAACTTACTTATACGGAGAGCGTGTGGAAATCTTTAACTGACCACAAAAGCTTGAAGTATGTGTTCACGCAGAAAGAGCTGACATGAGGCAAAGACGATGGTTGGAGTTAATGCAGGACTTCGACAATCGATTTACAGTATCACCCCGGAAAGGCAAATATGTGGCGGATGCGCTGAGCAGGCATCCGAAGGCATGGTATCTGATGATAGATCGGTATTTGCGGGAAGATCTGGAGAAGCTCGGTATCGAGCTAGTTCGGCCAGGATCAGTGATACAAGATGATGGCGCTTGACATTCAGTCAGGTTTAATGGAGCAGATCAGGGAGGCACAGTCTACAGATGAGAGCCTTCGCAGACTTCGAGCCCAGGCTTTAGCTAGATTGCTAGATGACTTCACTATAGCAGAGGATGGATCCTTGAGGCATGGCACCCATTGTGCGTGTCGAAAGGAGAGCTGGTAGAGACAGTCTTGTAGGAGGCACACCGATCGAGATATTCTGTTCACCCTGGTGCTAACAAGATGTATCGTGACTTGCGTAACATCTTTGGTGGCACGGGATGAAGAGGATGTATCACGTTTTATCTTGAGATGCCTATTTGCCAGCAGGTCAAGGCGGAGCGCCAGAGGCCAGCTGGTCTGTTACAGCCGTTACCCATTCCCGAGTGGAAGTTGGAAATATATTACGATGGACTTCGTCTCAGGGCTTTCTCGTTCCCAAGAGGGAAGGATGCCATTTGGGTCATCGGGACAGGCTGACGAAGTGTGCGCACTTCGTACCCTTCAAGGTGGGGCTTTCCACCGAGAATTGGCAGAGCTATACATGCAGCAGATAGTTCGCCTACACGGAGTGCCAGTGAGTATCGTGTCGGCAGAGACGCAGATTCACATCCCACTACTGGAGAGCTTGCAGGAGGAGTTGGGCAGTAGGCTCAAGTTCAGTATGGCGTACCACCCGCAGACATGGACAGTCCGAGAGGACGATATAGATACTGGAGGATATGCTGAGGACCTGCGTACTAGACTTCGGAGGATCATGGAGAGCCATCTGTACTTGGTAGAGTTTTCATACAACAACAGCTACCAAGCCGTATCGGTATGTCTTCTTTCGAGGCGCTATATGGACGACGATGCCGCACACCGCTCTTTTGGGACGATGTTGGAGACAGAGTTTGCTTGGCCAGAGATGATCACGATGCTGCAGAGAAAGTCGGGATAATCAGAGACAGGCTCAGAGTAGTTCAGGACAGGCAGAAGCACTGACTGATGCTAGTCGCAGACCGATGGGTTCGCAGACGGTGATATGGTGCTAGTGAAGATATCACCTACTAGAGGGACGATCCGGTTCGACGAGGAGGGAAGATGAGCCCCAGATACATCGGGCCGTTCGAGATACTTGGCAGGATTGGAGAGGTGCTTACAGGGTTGCACTTCCCCCAACCTAGCAGGAGTTCACGATGTCTTTCACGTATCTCAGCTGAGGAGATATGTTCCAGACCCGAGCCATGCGCTAGATCATTCAGAGTTGGAGGTCGGACCGAGCCTTACAGTTTCTGAGCAGCCAGTGGAGATATTAGACAGAGGGAGAAGAGGCTGAGGAAGAAGGTTATACCCTTAGTATGAGTAGCTTGGAGCCGTCACTCTCCGGGAATCTACTTGGGAGAGGGAGTCGGACATGAGGGAGAGATACCCTTACTTGTTCGATCTAACCGTTGCGAGGGAACCACCCATTCCCGCTTGATACCTTAGAGGTTAGTTTTCGATCGTAGCCTTAGTCATTGTTGCATTGCTTGCTATGTTAGAATATTGTAGGGTCTTCAATCCTTGTGAATTTCGAGGACGAAATTTTTCAAAAAGGGAAGACTTGTGAGCCCCTATTTTTCAAAATTTATTTAATTATTGTTAATTAATTATTAATGTGGTCATATTTAGCCTTAAAATATTTATTATGATTTTTAGGAATTTTTCTAGAATTTTTAAATAATTTTAAATGAGTTTTAAATACTAAAATATTATTTTGCAATTAATTAAAAAGTTTTAATATCATTTTGTAATATTTAGAATTGTTTTAATATAGTTTTGTAATTTATTAAATTATTTTAATAATAGTTTGTAATAATTAGAATTGTTACAATAGCAGTTGTAATTAATTATTTGTTTTAAATTGCAGAATGCAAATTTCAATTTCCATATTAGTCTGTTAGGGACCATTTGTAATAACCTAAACTCTAGGGGGTTTTCTGCAAAACCTAAATCTACCCACCCCCGACGACCAGGCTGCCCCTCCCCCCCCCCCGACTGCCCGACCGCCGACTCACTGCCCCCGCCAATTCTGGCCACACGACGCCCTCACGACCGACTCGACCCCCTATAAAACCCCCTCACTCACTCCCCTCAGCACGACCACACCACGACAACCCACCCTGCCACCCACAACCGCCCCGTTCTTTCCAAAACCCCCTACCGGAACCCTGCTCCTATTAACTCCCCAAATCTACCTCCCCGACGAGCGTCACCGCCCCCAACCACCATTAACTGACTCGCCACGTTGAGGCAAGTCGATCGCCACCTAAGCCTCGCTTCCCCATCGCCTCCTCCGCCGTCCCGCACATCCTAAACCTCACCGACCGCCGAACACGTAAGTGGCAGTGTCGTATTTGTGTCGTACGTATCTCGAATCGACATATGCGTTCGCCAGGACACGATGAACCAACGCTGTGCTCGGACACGCGTTTCTTCTGACTCGTACGTGTCGTGCATAGCACGGACACGTAGCCTCTGTGTCCCAAACTGTCAGACACGAGTTGATTTTTCGGGTGTACTGTTATTTAAACTAAAACCTAAATAAATAAACAAACCTAACCTAACACAAGCCGTGGGCTCCCCTGGCCAGCCCGACCAGTCTAGGAACCCGACCCAGAGGGCCGAGTTCGAACCCCCCTGCGCTGTTCTTTTGTTTTCTTTTTTTTTCTTTTTTTCTTTTCTTTATTTTTGTTTTTATATGTATTCTTTATATATATGTATATCTATTATATATATATATATATTATATATCTATATATATATATATTTTTATATATATATATATATATATATATATATATATATATCTATATACTATACTATATTTTATATATATATGTATATATGTATTTAGGTATTATTGTATATTGTTATCTAAGTATTTATATACAGTACTATATTTGTGTATATATATATATTATCTTTAGTATTTTTATTTATATCCTGTATATATCATATGTTATCATGTATAATATATATGTATATGTGTATATGTATTTCTTATATGTAGTATATTATTATATTATATTTACTGTTTTTACATACTATATATAATATTTATGTATATATATATATTATTATATGTATATATATATATATATATATATATATATATATTATATATATATCTATATATATATATATATATATATATATATTATATATATATAATATATATATAGATATATATATATAGTATATATATATATATTATTATATATTATTCCTTATATATATGTTTTATATGTATGTGTTACATACATAACTATTTAGCCTATGTACTTTGCATAATATTGCACACATATTATACTTTAAATATATACTTGTCATATTTATATGACTACTATGTATAAATTTTACCTTATTAAAATATTAATATTTATTTTGTACTTTTACCACTTTGTATTTTGGTGTATTTTAATTACTGCAACCATTTGGTGTCCAAGCCTAGCATGGGTTTTTGGACTCAAATGTGTTTTTCCCATTCAAGACCTGTACAAGTCAAATGGACTTGATTCATGGCCTTGGGTCCTGTATTTGAACTTTGGTTCAAATTATGTACATGGACAAAATACGCATAATTAATTATTTAATTTCAATTGTGTACAATGCTGTTTTTGAATCTCTAGAAATACTTAAATTGCTGTTAAAATTCTAAAAAAATAGTATTTAGATACTATGTTAATTTAGCTAATTTATCATAATTTTTATAGTATTTAATTTACAGTTTTGTCACTATTTTGGCATATGAAACCAGAACTCATTTTCTGTGTACTTAGGAAAACTGATTTTTATAAAATACTTGTACTGGTTAATAAATTCCAAAAAATTATAATAAATTTCTATAATTAACAAGGATCATTTTGATACTTTATTTTATGCAAAATTAAGCTTTTGTCTATCTCAAAATTGTTGGAACACAATGTTCATTTGATTTATTTATTGAATAATTACGACTTACAACTTTTTGGGTTATTTTGAGTTTTAGCCGTATTGAACCTCACCCCTCACTAATGTAAAGACCCTAGAAGGTTAGTTATAGTAGTGTGTCATCCCACATTGGTCTCCTATGCTAAAGTCATCATTTTGGCTAGTGCCCAGTCACAAGTCGTGTTGCACCAATTAGTGTCTTAGTGTTTTAGCTTAGTGTAAAAACTAAGTTTATGTATTTATTTCTACAGTGACGAGTTACCAGACATCTATAGCACTTTTATCGCATCTTGTATTGCTAGAGGCATGTACTCTCTACAAACTTTACATACTGTTACATAAATGAACTGCAAATCCAACCATGTTAAATGCTGGTCCTTGGAGTAGCAAATCTTCACATGTTGTACTTTCAGTCACTACCATGCTTAAACCAGTCTTTATGTATCTCTCACATGATTAGAATATGGGTTATGGGGAAACTGATAGTAGAGTACGTGATCATGCCCCTTTATCGTATCGAGCAAAGTTTTATTTTATATGTTACTGCGCCGTAGGCCATTATCCCGCATTTCTGTACGTAGGTACACCTATGCTTGTACACTTGTACGTATGTACATTTCATTTACATGTGCCCCTGCATATTGTACACCTATTGACGATCATGTACCTGCTACAGTTTTAAACATTACATATACATCTATCTCTATGACATATGTGTCCTTGCCATGATAGATATGTGATGCCATGCTTCCAGTTATTCCTCTTATGTTCATTTCCATGTTTCATATGCTAGTTTGTTAGAATCAGTAATTGCTTCCGTCCTGACAGGATAACGTTGTAGGTATCCTTACTGAGGAGGAGTTACTCTGCAACTCATATTATGGAGATACTGCCGAGGACCAGGCTTTGCCCTACGAGGATGTTCCTGTGGGGAATCTCGTCTAGTTTGCATAGCTGTTTGGGAAATTTAGTGTAGTCATGTATTAGACTACGTGTTTTGTAACTGGACATGTATCCAGTTTTATATTTCAGACTTGTACTTGGACTTATTACTACTATATGAGACGACTTTTGTGTTTGGAGCATTTATGACTTTTATTCACTTATAGAACTGTTAGCACATTTAGTCTTATCCTGTTATCTCTAGAACAGCTTACTGCATTTTATCTCAAGCACAGGATGGACATGACTCGGCCCGGTCTAACAATTTGGATAGCGGATCGTGACACAAGCTGTATGGATGAGATTTCTAGATTCTAATCCTATGTTGCAGGCTCACATCGGTACAATTACATAACCGAAGTGACAAACTCGACCTGTTACGACCCGCACTCTAGAGTAAGGGCACGAGACGTGGGTACGTCCAGCCTACGCCGCAGTATCGGCGGTAGAACGCTGTCCTAGGTCAAACATCTAACAATATAAAGGTACCTGTACAATATATACACTCCGAATGGAGGTGACATAATAAATACAGTCTCAATCACATCTAAGGTAGAGCATGACAAAAGATAGATAAAACATGAAAGCCACGAAGAGATACAGCAGATAGAAGTCTAAGTGTCTAAGATACACAAACACAGAAAACATCTCAAATCTCAAATACATAATCCATAGAATAAATACAGCTCAAGACAACTGAAAATAAGCTATAAGAAAACCCCTAGCTATCTATACAACCTCTACTGTGTCTCCTCTAGGCTAGCAGGCAACCTCCAAGCTATCTGTAAAATTTGTCAACAGGTCCAGTCAGGACAGGAGTGAGTACAGTACATCTCAACAAATCATAACAGGCTAGAAAATATAAACATGCTAGAGAGTAAGATACAGGAAACTGAAAGAAAGTACAGAATGTAAACAGAGAGAGAACTGTAATAGAAATATCTACTATAAATAGAGGACTAACAGTGGCTAGTGAGTCAGAGTACAATATATATTCATGTAAATGGCATATGATGATTCTGATGCTACACTATGGAATGATTCTGATGCTACACTACTTGGATATTATTCACATGTCCACTTCTACTCCCCCGTATCCCCAATCAATACACAAGGATCCAGCCAGGTTATGTTATGATTCATGTAACGGCCCCCGAAGGGTGGTACATGATAGTCCCATAAATGGAGATTCTTGGAAAGCCCATAAATGGGGGATTCAAGGAAGACTCTGTAATCATAAGAGTACATGTCACAAGTGATTCAATGAACCATGAAGCATAGTGATACACAATGTAAGTGAAACGCACAGAACATGTAGTATTCGATGCTCCCTGAGGGGATAACATCTCAAGAAAGGATCCATATAGTACTAATCCATGTGACCAACGTGACAGCATCAAGTAAAGAAATCTAAAGCAGGAGAATAATTCTAACAGGATATGAAATGATCAGAGAATGTACTCGCCTCGATTTGATTGGAGTTGACATGCGCGACACGAACGTGTCGACACGAGGTAGGTACAATGCTATGCTCCATAGAGGGTCCCAAACGACGACACGGGCAGTCCCAAAGAGTCCAGAATAGTCCAAATAGCCTAGTTTGGTATATAAAAGTCTAAAATCAGGGTTTGGTACGATAATCAAATCAAGAAATAAGAAACGACTTAAATAGTCGCGATTATGAATAAAACATATATAACTAAATATATATATAAGAAATTATGGAAATTATTTGTAAGGTCAATATATATATCACAAGTATGCCATATTCAGATAATAGTTAAAAATTAAAAACTAGTAGTCCAATAAATATTTTTAGGTACCAAGAAATATTCATATTAAGTAGGTAAAATACTATAATAATAATTTAGGTCAAAACTTACTAATAATATTTTAGAAATATTATTATATAATTTCAAATAAGCAATACTACTAGTAACGATAAAACTAATAATAAAGTACAATGCATACACATTATATACATGTATACACCATACTCATATACATATATTATGGCCCAAAACATAATAATGGTAATAATTAATCTTAAAACCCTATTTATTAATCATAATAATACTAATAAGAATTTATAAGTAATAATTGATAACAATGTTAACCCTAATAAATCAGCAGTCCAAATCCCTAATAGTCTCATAATAATAGTAATTAAGAAAACACAAAATAATAATTAAAATCCTTAAAATAATCCTAAATACAACTTATAATAGCAGCAAGTGGGGTTCACTTGCTGCTCTCCCCAAACAAAATATCACTCAACCATTAAAGACCCATACCCCTTATTAATACCAAACAAAACCTAATAAGAAAATGAAAGGGGAAGATGACGAGAGGGAACTCACAGGGAGGGTCGTGCGCGTGGGTGGCGGAGCGCAAGGGGAGGAGCAACGCCGGACGGCGTCGTCACGCTGGGGCATAGCGGTGTCGGACCGGCACGTTGGTGGCCCCGATTCGGCGGCGAGAAAGGCGGTGGGTGCTCGCCGATGGTGGCAACACGGAGGTTCTGGAAGGAGAGGGCTCACATGGGGTTTCTCGACAGGGCAACCGACGGAAATGCGGCTCGACCGGTCTGAGCGCGGACGGAGGAGCCGTGGCTAGGCACCTAGCCTCGGAAGGCGGCGTCGGGACAGATCGACGAGGTCGGGTTCTGCTAGGGAGCTCACGGAAGGGCACGCACGACTAGCTCCACGTCTGCGGAAGCAACGCCGTGGCTCAAATGGCATGGACGGTTCTCGGGACAACGGATCTGGGCCGGGGTGTCCAGATCCGGCGATGCTAGCACCCACGACGGTGGCGCTGGCAGGACAGGGGCGGCCGGTGGGCGCAACCCAGGCAGAGGCGGTGAGGAGGGCACCTAGGTGGAGGAATGCTATGGTCGGCGCGGGCCAATGCAATAGATCCGGTCAGGGTAGCGCTGGCTCGGATGCGGCGGTGGCGGGGTTTGGTTAGGCTCTCTTCCTTCTTCTCTATACTCTGTGATTTGGGTGTGGCAGTTGTCGTGTGGTCGGTCGGTGGTGGTGTTCTGGAATGGGGCGGTGGTGATGGTCGGGAAGTCGGCCACAAGGGTGGCGGTCGTTGGTTGATGAATGGTGGTGGCAGTGGGATGTTGGGGTGGCCGATGGAAGAGTCGGAATCCGGAGGAGAGGAGAAAGATGGGCGGTGGCTGTAATGGAAGGGAGGCCGGGATAGGGTGCTGGTGGTCGTGGATCTCCGGCGATAGCCGGAGATGCAGGGGGTTGTTGTCGGGTGTAGGCAGCAAGGGTGGCGGCTGGGATAATTCTAGGGATGTGTGTAGGAATTCTAGGGTTTTGGGAATGTGTGTCTATTTATAGGGGAGTGGGAGAAAAACCCTAAAATATAAATATAATAGAAAAATAGGAATATTAGTAGAAAAACTAACACTAATGCTAACTTAGATACTAACTGCTAACATATTGCTAGTCAGTAAATTAATTAGTTAATTAGTGCCAGTACATCACTAGCTAATTTAAATTAGAAATTTCAATAGCAAAATTTGTAAATAAATATAAGGAAAAATCAATTTCGAAAATATCAGAAAAATATGAATTTGTTAAATAGATTATTTTTTTTTAATTGAATTAAAATATTCATAACTTATTGATTCAAGGAAAATGGCAGGAAAATTCCAATAGGATAAATTCGCATAAATAGTAGACCAAAACCAACAAGGACCGATAGCAATCACGGTCAAAAATTGTTTTCTAAAAAAAAATTAGAATTTGCACGTTTTTCGAGATTCAGAAAATTGAGAGTTTTGAAAAATACAAAATTCAAAAATCCAAGAAATTGGTTAACGGAGGTTACAAATCTACCCTCCTTAAAGAAATTTCGTCCTCGAAATTTAAAGGTTGACAGGGGATCGTACAATCAAGAGTTTAGTCAGTGCCTTAGGCACGATCAAAGAACGATGCTTTGGAACGATCAAGATAATCAATTCAAAATTACTTAGGCACGGCTAATGATCTTGACACGTTAGAATGGCACGATTAATTGTAGCACGAACGATATTGTATAGGCATGCTTTGGAATAACTCTAGTCATTGAGACACGATTTCAATCACGGTTAGGAGAATCGATGGTGAAATCAAAATTCGTGCATATAATAATCAGTTGTTTAGGCTTGATGAAAATTAGACTCAAAGTCACACAGGCACGATTGAAAATATATTGAGTATAATTGGTAGGTCATGGAATACGATCTGAGTTCGATCGTGATAAAATTTTTGGGAGTGATCTAAGTTCGCTTGGTACGATTTAGGATAGAGCAACGGAAAAAGTTCAAAACCTAGTCATGATTAGGAATGAAATCTGAGCACGGTAATTAGAGAATCAAAATTTAGACGCGATAGAAAAATTATCCAGACATAATCAATTCCGACACGACTAAGATGGTAGATAATTGTGAAGGTCAATCGATCCTTGGTCAAAATGATTTAGGCATGATGAAGAACAAAATTAAAGTCTGAACACGAGCAACCAAAATATTGAAATCCAAGTCATGGTCGAATCTTAAATCGTTTGAGTATAGCCTAGAATCAAAGATGTTGGTGTGAATAAGAAGCTGACTAGAATTAATGAGTCATGATCAAGAAGGATAAAAAAAAATTTAACGATGTTTTAATTTAGGGAATAGTTCAAGGATAAATAAATAGATTTCTTCTACTAGGATAGGAAACCAAAATACATGATTTGTAGAGGAACGTTGAGACAATCATCTCACTCTGATTCATCCACAAAATTATCCGATCATTATTTGCCAATTATACCTTATCTCACAAGCCCATGCATGCCACTACAAATCTTGTTCTTCAATCATAAAAAAAAAATCAAACCCTTATATTACTTCTACAAAAATCATAATCTTCTGTCATGGAGACTAAATTTCCCCATAACTATTATAAGCTAGACCTTTATCCCACTCGTGAGTTTTTCCATAACTCCTCTTTTTTTTTGTCCGCTGTCAACTTAGTCATCTTGAAGTTCAAATTTCTCCACCTTGTCCTAAATTGGATCTGATCGAAATCTCTGAATCAAGGTTTCTAATAATTTATCACTGTTCAAAATTATACTCTCCATTTATCAAATTAACTTTCACTTTTCCTTCAGCTTATACATTTAATATTATTCTTCCTAAATTTTAGAAATCTCACAAATCTCCAGATTTTTTTTTTCTATAACTGAAAATTTTGTGTTCTTTCGGTTCCTAGTCCTTCTCTCGCCAAGTCTTTGTTCAATTATGTATAATCACTGCATAAAATCGAAATCCTCCTTTCATGTATCTGGATTCCAAAATTTCAATATCCTATCTTTAATTCAAATATAAAATATCTCGAGAATCAGTAAAAAAAATATCAAAGTTCTCAAACCGAATCGACCTCGAAGATCCTTATTAATTCAAAAAAAAAATTCAACTTAAATACGGCAGTTCCCACCGATAGTGTATATCCTACAATTTTTCTTACTCGAATTTCTTCCACGCTTCCTCTAAAGTTAATCCATACTCAAATAATTCTCTGTGTGTAATTGTTCCCAAATTGGTACTGCCGGCCTCTTGATTATTTCCAATCCTTATCATACATTTCTCCTACTAATTTCTTCCTTAATGTTCAACATCTCATATTCCTACCAAGATACCACTTGATAATAATTTTGTCTTTTCTGAGCTAGATGATTACGATACCTTATCGGCCTCTCCCAAGTAGAGAGATACAAGAATTCAAGAGATTTCAAAATGTAGCTAATAGGTTTAGATGAGAGATAGTTTGATGGAAGTAAGTAGGACATAGTTAACAAAACAAATATAATGATGATATGGATTTGTTCCTGCTTATCTGGTCATAATTTGCCAATCGTATCTTTATCTCACAAGTTATGATATGAAAATTCAACCTTTATATGCCTACCACCAAGATTTTATAACCTTCAGTCATCTAAGCCTTTACCATGATTACCATAGACAAAATTCCAAATTTCTAAATCATTCCCTATGAAGCATACCCCTCTTATTTAGGTATCAACACTTATTCATTTAATCAAATTTCCAAATTCTTTCACCTCGTCCTAATTTAGATCTGAAACCTCTAAATCCAGTTTATGAAATCCTTAATCTTGTTTAAATCCAGTCTCGTATTTACTCAATTCTAACACCACTATGTCATACAAAATTTATTCTTATTTATAAATCAACCTTCATATTTTTTTAACGTACACCTTCAAATATTATCCTTTTTGAATTCTACAATTTCTTCCAATCATCTAAAAATAATTCCTATAACTAAAAAAAATCCTTGTGTTCTATCTGTCTCTAGTCACCCTCTTACAATATCTAGTTCAATTTCGCATAATCATTGAATACAACTAAATCTCTTTTCCATTACTTAATTTCTACATAGCCTTAGAGTAAAAGTTCCCAAGAATCAATAACCAAGATTTTCTAAGTTCTCAAAACTAGGTTGACCTTGAATATCCTCATTAGTTTTTGAAATACATCCATGAATTATTCATAACCAACTTTCTGTGATTGTTTCTAAATTGATAACATTTATCTCTCGATTCCATTCTAAACCTTTACCACATCTACATCTCAGATTTTTTTTTTCATATTTGACATCCAACATTTTGATTCTTACAAAATCATCATGTGATAACCAATTACGTCATTTTCGAACTAGATGATTTACGTCACTCCCTCAACATTTCTCAGGTAAAATGATATGAAGATTCAAGGGTTTCAAAGTATAGCTGACAGAATTAGATACGAGACAGAGAATTGATGTAATCAGGACGGTTATATAAGACAAAGAATGATGGAAATAAAATATTGGCAGGAAGAGAATGATAATAGAATATGTTCTGCTTATCTGTTTAAAGGAAGGAAACATTTTGAAACCAGAACTATAATATCAAATCCAAGATAAGGTCTAGCAAAAATCATTGATTCATTGTATTAAGAAGAAATTCATAGAAAGGAGTTACACAAGGTTTATAAAAACAGCTAAAGCTACTCATAAGTTAAATAATGAGAAGCAAAATAAAACAAAACAAACAATAATTTTTTTTTGAATGACTGAAACAAAAGTAGAGAAAACAGGTTCAAGAACATTTAAGGTACAATCTGATAATCATATGCGTCTATCCAAAATTATGGTGCTCTAAATCCTCGTCATACTAGTAAGCAAGGCTACGATAATCACAGAGTCCTCGACTAAGGCACATACTTCTAGAATCATGGTATTTAAAATTTTTGCGATGCCGCTAGCTTGGCTGCGAAAATCTTAAATTCCCACATCCGAAAAATATATCCAAAGTCAGACTATATGTCCTCACCATGCTGGATAATGTGACTGTAGAAGACTAGATTCCATAACATAGGTGACCTAGTGTAGGCCTTTAAAAAATGACAGTCACGCTGAGTTGATCAGGACAGAGTCAAAAGTCACGCTCAGTTGATCAGGACAATATTTATAAATCATGCTGAGGAGACAGCTCGTCATTTGTCAGAAAGTAATTATGACTGACAGCACAACAGTCGAAGAATATCTCTTCGTATGCAACGTATGCACAGAATTCGAGAGATCACAGCCGTCTATTGCGTGATTTTCGAAATCTTCTTCAACAAGACTCAACCTTCGTCATGTTGGCATACCAAAAGAGCTTCTTGTCATTTAATGCGACTGACAAAAGTAATCACTGTCAGAGATTTTGTGTCAGTCGAGGCACGCCAAATCAAGACAGTTGACAGTTCTATCCCAAGTCTGCGTGTATTTTGAGTTTTTTCTCAAATCTGCGTGGATTCTGAAGTTTTTCTTCCTCAAGTCTGCGTAGATTCTGAAGTTTTTTTCACCAAGTCTGCGTGGATTCTGAAGCTTCTTGCCCCAAGTTTGCATGGATTTTGAAGCTTTCTACCCCGAGTCTGCGTAGATTTTATCTTCAACAAGTCTGCGTGGATTTTATCAAATTGGAGTACATGGCAGCCATGCCACTGATCTCTCGCCTGCGTGTCCTGTAACTTGCACACGACTTATACATGATTGCCATGTGTCCAACAGTTACAGGCCACGTCCAGTAACTGCTCACAGTCTTGCGTATGTTAAATCCTGCGTAATTTTCAACTAAGCACAGGCTGTGAAGACAGTTTTCTTTTCAGTTATTATTTTTGACTCTATAAATAGAGTTATTTTTCTCATTCATTGTAGAGATACATAGTTATCTACTGTCAAAATTTTAAGAGCTTTTCTTCTTCGCATAGTCCAAGGGATAAAGTGATCGTCTTCTAGATCAGATTCCCACAGTTGTAATTTTTCCAGATACACAATAAATAAAGAAATTTATTTATGGAAAACAAATTGGCGACTCTGCTGGGGAAAACCATCTCCTCTTCTGAGATGGCACAACTCAATACGACACTTCGTCAATCGGCTCGACGAAGAAGGTGATGACGATCCAATTCGATCAACTCGCCTATGAAGAAATGCAGCAGGCTAAGAGTGGTAAGCCCACTACAGCCTCCATCATCACTGCCAAGTCGAAGGGACACTCTGTCTATGTCCCTAAGAATCAGTTGGCAGCCAATGGTGAAGTTTCTGCCACAGTGTCTGCTCCTAACACTGGCAAGAACTCTACTACAAGCACGCACACTCTTGTGCGCTCGAAGATGACAGCAATCAAAGATCACGCTAACAGTACTGGCTCCTTAGCCAAATCTGTTCCAGCGTACAATTTCAACCTCAAAAGTCACGCTGACAGTACTGGTTCCTTAGCCAAGTCTGTTCCAGTGTGTAATTCTAAAATCAACAATCATGCTAACAATACTGGCTCCTTAGCCAAATCTGTTCCAGCGTGTATTTCCAAAGTCAAAAGTCACGCCAACAGCACTGGTTCTTTAACCAAGCCTGTTTCAGCGTGTATTTCATCTAAGAAGAATAGCTCTTTAGCTATCTCTTCTTCTTTGCCAAGTTCTACTAGAACTGGGGGTGGTCTTCCACACAAAGTCTCTTCGAAAAGGAATAACTCTTTAGTTGTTTCTTCTGCTCCTGTAGTTTTTACTTCAGGAACAGCTTTGACTGACAATTTTGTTAGTCAAAGAAAAGGAGATGGTCTTTTGACTACTCTTCCTTCTGGACATTCTATGTCTCAAAACTTGAATGAGTCTAAGAAGAAACATTCCTTAATGTCTTCTTCTATGACTTCTTCGAATTGGGCACAGAATTTGTTTAGAAAATGTCTGTTACCAACTCCTAATCAAGGGGGTGGTTCAACTCTTCCTTCTCTGCAAATATCCAGATCAATGGAAGGAAAACTCCATGTTTCCAAAACCAATGTGTTACCTTCAACTATAAGAGATTCAGATGCAGAGTATGCAAGAAACTATGTGGCTCATATTAATCATTCTCTATATAATCAAGAGCCATCAAGACCCAAGAACAGGAAATATACTCCTCAATCTTCACAAACAGATTTACGAGAATATCTTCAACAGAAGAGAAGAAGTGATTCTGTGTCAAAGGACCATGCTGAATGTGACTTCTATCCAAGAGTCATAATTCAATGCAGATGTCAATCAATGGCTCATGATCATGTTGATCATGAATGTGACTTCCAGCCAAGAGTCACGATGCAATACAGATGTCAAACAAAACGACAATCTGTCTTTAATCGGATTCAGTATGAACCTATGCCTGATGAAGATGAGCCTTTGTTTGCTTCTGTCAATATGACCTCTCGAGATGCTGGGGGTAGAGTTGATAGTCCAGATGGAGTATACAGAAATACCAGAGCAAGAGCCTTAGCTTCTAGTCAAAGAAATTTGATCTCTGAAGATGATTCTGAATTCCTTGAAGAATCTAACTTCCCACCTCTTCCTACTGGGGGTAGTTCTCCTATAATTGACTTTGATGCACAAAGCAATGATTCAGAACAAACAACATCTACCAGTTCATCAATAATTTCTCGTACAGTCACGACTTATATGGTTGATGGGAATACTGATGAACCTTCTTCTTTCTTGACTCCACAAGATCAAAGAATTGCTTCTTTGGAACAACAAATAAAGTCTATGGCTGATACTATGAAGTTGATGTTTGAACTCATGGCAACACAGATGCAAAATCGACAGACTGTACCATATGCCATACCAACTGACACTGATATGAGTCCAGTACAAGTTCCTCCAGCAGTACAATCCAATACTCCTGGACCAGCTCAACCAAACCCTAGTCTCTCTGGAGCTGGGGGTAGTGCTTACAATGCTGTTCCTCCTTCCAACTATTCTCTACAAGTTACAACTCTACAATCTTCCGGAGTTGTTAATGAAGAATTGAGGAATCTCAAAACCCAATTCGAGGCATTCAAACAGAAAGATGGTTTACAAAGGTTAGGCATCAAACAACCTTATCCGATAGAATGGAAGGAAGTATCGTATCCTCCTAAATACAAGCCTCCCACTATCTCATTCTATGATGGAACCACTTCTCCAAGTCAGTTCATTAATCACTTTGAAGTAATGACTGATCAGCTGCAACCAAGCGACGCCCTCCTTACTCGGCTGTTTGTTGGATGTCTCAAGGGAACGGCTTATGAATGGTATAGAAGTCTCCCAGATGGGAGCATTACCTCATTTTCCGGTTTCAAACAGATATTTCTTGAACGGTTCTATGAAGGGCTCAATGACATGACTATGTCTGCTCTTATTAGAGTCAAGCAGAAAAATAATGAAACTACAGAAGAGTACATTGAACGGTTTCGAAGAGAAGCTCTGAAGATGCCTCTTGGAACTCCTGATGCTGTCACCATCGACACATGCAAATCAAACTTGTTGCCAATCATCAGCATGTGGACAGGATCCACTCAATTCTAAGACTGGCCTTCTTTCATAGTTAGTGCCAAGACCGCAGAAATTAGTGCTGAAACCTTCAAAGGTTTAGGAGTGCAGATGACTCCTAAAGAAACAGGTCAAGGTACTAACAATAAAAACAATGCTCGTAAGGGGAAAGAAACTCTTGAAGTTAATCTTCAGAGCAAAGATGCATCAACTGTTCAAACTTCTCCTACAACTCAACAACCAAGAACACCTCGCCCTAAAGAAGAATACTCTTTCGATGACGACGATGTCCTTGGTATCTTTGAATGTCTGCTGAAAGGTAATAAGATACAACTACCTGAGATCAAGAAACCTGATGAAGCTAGTAAAACAGATCATCCCAAATACTGCCCATATCACAGAATGCTGGGTCATACAATTCGTACATGTTATGTACTGAAAGGAAAGATCCAAGAAATGATTAAATCTAGAGCTATCTCTCTTACTCCAAAAGAGAAGACCGTCACCTCCAACATCGTCTTTATGCAATTCGGAGATTTCCCTCCTCAACTCCTTGAAAGTGGAATTGTTCCTATTCCCAAGGCAACTCTTGACATAGTGAATCTTCCTCCTCCACAGTCTGAAGGATTAGTGATAATCACTTTGGAAACAGGGGAAATCATGTGGATCCATCCTGATCTAGTGGCAGATTTTGAATCGCCTTCTCCTCAAAAAACTACTTCTCGAAAGTCCAAGAAGGCTGGAAAGATTAAGTCATGTTGTATGACTTCTCTTGGATCTATTCCTGACACAGAGCCAAAAGAGAAAGAAGAAGCACTTGTTAGTGCTACTCGAACGGGGAAACCTTATCTAAAGGATTATTCCAAGAATCCTGAGGATCATCTTGATATCCCTCCAGCTGATGAAGATGCTTCTAATGTTCCTCCTGAAGAAGAATCATCCACTGAACCTGTTCCTTCCAAGCCTACAGCTCTGGAGAAAGGCAAACAACAGGCTCGGTTTGATAAGCCAATCAAGAAGTCCTCTCCTCTTGGACTTCAGAAGCCTTATAATTTCGATATTTTAGCTCAGCTTGCTAATACTCCAGCTAGAATGTCCCTTTTTGAACTTCTACGTCTTTCCAAAGAGACTCAGGAGACATTAAGTGAAGCACTTCTACAAGCTGACTCTTGTCTTGCACAATTGAAGAAGCCAGATGCAGAACCTGCCACTTGCTTACATTGCAACAGTGTATTGGAGATTATTCCAAATATCACCTTTACACAAGACGATATGCTACTGGAGGATAATCGACATGATCGGCCTCTCTACTACACCGGTTATATCGATACAATGAAGATAGATCGTATCCTCATTGATCCAGGGTCTGCTATAAGCATCATGCCAAAGAGTTTATTGGATGAACTAAAAATCCCTCTTCACAAACTCTCCAAAACGGTTACTACTATCCTGGGATTCAATCAAAGCCGAAGCGAGCCTTTGGGAAAGATTCATCTGAAGCTTCAAATAGGTGATTTCAGATCCAAAGTCACTTTCTATGTGATCGAGATCGTGGTATCCTATAATCTTCTTCTGGGGAGACCCTTTCTTCATGAAAATAATGTGGTGCCTTCTACTCTTCATCAGTGTTTTAAATACATTGATAGCAATGGAAGAGTACAAAAAGAAGTTGCTGATATAAATCCCTTCCATGGGGTCGAAGCTTATTTCAATGATTCTCGAATGTACAAAGAAGAGTATACAAGGGTTATACAAGCTATGGAGAAAGAGGATTCACAAAGTGAGACCTTAAGAATTCCTGTTAAAGGTCGAACTATTCAGCAACAATCTCCCAAACTCTCTGAAGAAGGTTCTTTCATCATTCCAGTGAGTGGACGAATTTCTCCGTTACCTCAGTCGTTTGCTCAAGACACAATGATTATTCCTGTCAGTGGGCGTACTGCAATTCCTGTATCTCCACATGTGAAACAGGATACTCTGCTAATTTCAGTTGGAGGGCGGATTATTCTTCCATCTCAAGCTTCAAGGGAGCTCACCTCTTCTGAGCCATTTGTTATCGATCTTAATTGAAACAACGCTTCTTCTCGTTCTTCTTCTCCCCCTTTAGTCATTGATTTGGCTAAAATCTCTAAAGCTCAGCCTTCTCCCAATGTAAATACTGCTGCTTTTACATTTAATGAAAAGTCTCCATCTTTGCAGTATGCTGATGTATGTAATTATGTTCATAGTTATTTACATTTGTTAGATGACTTGAACACAATAACCATAGGGGTTGTACAGACTGTTCATACAGATGTATCCCTAGAACCTGTACAATCTTCATACTTTCTAGTTCCCAGCAGAAAGCCAGGAGACATTCTAATATTCTTCTATAAAGGGCCCCAAAGTCCTTCTGATTTAGAAGATGAAGACAAAAATGATGACACTGGAAGATTACAACTACGTCGTTATAGTCAGCAATCTAAAGACATCATAAAAAATATGGGCTATGACTTCAGGACTGGCCTCAATAGTGGAAAGGGAAGAAAAATGCCTGTTCGTATTCCTCCTCTGAAATATGGAAGGACGAAATGCGGATTGGGCTATATAGCTCCTACTCCTTTTATCAATATTATCCATGAAGATTCTGAGTCTGACGAAGATAAGAGATCTGATTCTTCTAGTACCACTTCTTGGGATTCCGATATGAGTATCGGTGACTTCTACTACAACCTTCCGTCTTCCAACATGGTTTCCATTGACTATTCTGAAAAAAGTGATGAAGACGAAGAAGAGTTTGAAATCTCACCTGAATCGGAACAACAGGCCCAAAGATTAGATAATCAATGGGAGTTTCATTTCGAGCAAAAAGAACCTCCGACTGAAGACAAACTTGTTCAAATAGATGTTGGTGAAGAGGGATCTCCCAAACCAATATTCATCAGTAAAAGTCTTTCTGAAACTGATAAGCAAGACATGATCAAACTCATTCGTGACTACATCGATGTCTTCGCTTGGAGTTATGAAGATATGCCAGGACTTGATCCACAAATTGCAACTCACAAGCTCAATATCTTGCCGAATGCTAAACCGGTCAAACAACAACAGCGACGATTTCGTCCAGACATTATGGACGCAATTGAAGCTGAAGTCAATAAACTCATAACCTCCGGGTTTATTAGAGAGGAACAACATCCCGATTGGGTGGCTAACATAGTTCCTGTCCATAAAAAGACTGGCAAGATCAGAGTATGCATAGACTTCCGTGATCTCAATGCGGCATGCCCTAAAGACGAATTCCCTCTACCAATCACTGATGTCATGATTGATAATACCTGTGGATTTGAACGGATGTCATTCATGGACGGGTATTCTGGATATAATCAGATTAAAATGTTTCCAGATGACGAGAAGCCCACTTCTTTCAGAATGCCGATCGGTACATACTGTTATACAGTTATGCCATTCGGTCTCAAGAATGTAGGAGCAACTTATCAACGAGCTATGAGCACTATATTCTGTGAACATTTACGGAAAACAGTCGAATGCTATGTTGATGATATTGCAGTCAAAAGTCGACAAAAGGAGGATCATATCCAAGATTTGAAGACTATAGTTGATCTAATGCGTAAGCATCAATTAAAGATGAACCCTACTAAGTCCTTCTTAGGCGTCTCTAGTGGTAAATTTCTCGGCTTCGTCATTACCTCTAAAGGTATACACGTGGATCCCGAGAAGATCAAAGCCATCCAAGAGATGCGTCCTCCACGCACCTTAAAAGAGCTACGAGGATTTCAAGGAAGGATCGCTTATATTAGGAGATTCATTTCTAATTTATCAGGACGCTGCAGACCATTCAACAAACTTATGAAGAAAGGTATTTCTTTTGTCTGGAATGATGAATGTCAGAAAGCATTTGATGATATAAAACAATATCTGATGAGCCCTCCAGTATTGGTACCTCCCGTTTCAGGAATTCCATTTCTCCTATATACTCGGGCAATGAGTCATTCATTGGGTGCATTACTCGCTCAAAAGAATCAAAATGGTCATGAACAAGCCATCTACTATCTCAGTCGTACTATGACCGGAGCTGAACCTCGATATTCACCGGTCGAAAAAGAATGTCTAGCCTTGATGTTCGTTGTTCAAAAGACACGACATTATATCATTGGCCAGACTATTCATGTCATCTACAGGATCAATCCTATATGGATCATGATGAAGAAACCCAGTGTTTTGAATTCTCGATTAGCTAACTGGAGAATCCTACTTGCTCAGTATGACATGCATTATATTCCTCAGAAGTCAGTCAAAGGACAAGCTTTAGCTGATTTTCTGGCTGCTCATTCAATTCCAGAAGATTCAAAACTCTATGACGAAATTCCAGATGAAGTCCTAGATTCAAACCAAATTGCTGAAGAAGATCCTACTTGGCGTCTATTCTTTGATGGAGCTTCAAGGATAGGTCCTAATGGTGATATTGTCGCTGGAGTTGGAATCGTTCTTGTATCGCCAGAAGGTCTTGCTATCCAAAGAGCTTATTCTCTCGATCAGCCGTGTTCAAATAATGTAGCTGAGTACAATGCATTACTCATTGGTCTTCAACTCGCTAAACATCTAAATATTCAATATTTGGAGGCGTACAGAGACTCTAAACTCATCGTCAATCAGATAAGGGGTACTTATGAAGTCCGCTATCAAGATCTGGTTCCTTATCATAGATCAGCTATAATTATGGCTTCTTCGTTTGAAGAATTCTTCATTGAACATGTTAGACGAGCATGTAACACAGAAGCTGATGCTCTAGCTAATCTTGCAGCGGTGTTGGCTATTCCAATTAGACGACAACAAATGATTATTGTTCGCAATTGAGAATTGTTCCATCTTGAAAATAACCTGACCCTAGGACTTCCAGTTGACATTGAAGAATCAACATCTCATGACGTCAACACAACAAGAGGATTTGGATTTAGTCGTAAATTTTATCATCTTCATCTGATTCCAGCATGGAATTCATCTTCAGTAATTCGACCGGAAATCAAAATACGGATACGGATTGGAGACTTCCTTTCTTAGATTTCATATTGTATGATATTCTTTCGGATGATCCGAGTGAAGCAGCATCTATCAGACGACGATCATTCCGATTCTATTATAATCATACAACAAAGACCTTATATCGTCGAGCCTATGATGGTTTACTTCTCCGATGTGTTGCCGGTGACGAGGCTCAACAAATTATTCGTGAAGCACATGATGGAATTTGTGGAGCACATCAGCCTGGACCAAAACTTCAAGACCGTATTCGACGTATGGGTTATTATTGGCCTACTATGGTATCAGATGCCATCGAATATGCAAAGAAGTGTAAAACTTGTCAAATCCATACAGATTTTATTCATCAACCTTCGAAATTTCTACATCCGACGGCAGCATCATGGCCCTTCGAAGCTTGGGGCATGGACATTATTAGTCCAATCAATCCGCCATCATCCAAGGGTCATCGGTTTATTCTTGCAATAATCGATTACTTCTCCAAATGGGCCGAAGCTATTCCTTTGTCTGAAGTTAAGACGTCCAATGTCATTAGCTTTATTAAGAACCACGTCATCTACAGATTTGGTGTTCCTCGACGCATTATTCATGATAATGGACCACAGTTCGTTAGTCAGAAGTTTACTCGATTCTGTGACAATCATCGGATCAATAATGTGGCTTCTACCGCATATAATCCAGCAGCTAACGGATTAGCAGAAGCTTTCAACAAGACCATCATCAAACTCCTAAAAAAGTTTGTCTCTACTAACAAACGTAATTGGAGTGAGAAGCTCGGTGAATGTTTGTGGGCTTATCGCACTACAGTTCGTAATGCTACTAAATGTACACCCTTCTCTCTAGTGTATGGTTGCGAAGCTGTTCTTCCATTAGAGATTCAAATTCCTTCTTTAAGGATAGCAATCGCTAATGAACTTACTGCAGAAAATAATGATCGTCTTCGACTTCAAGAATTAGAAGCTCTGGATGAAAAGCGATTATCTGCTTAACAGAATATTGAATTCTATCAAGCTAGAATTTCAAGAGCTTTTAATAAGAAAGTCAGAGTTCGGGCGTATCAAAAATAAGAACTTGTTCTAACAGTCAGACGTCCTATGACTATGACTCATATGAGCAAGGGGAAATTTGACGCAAAGTGGGAAGGACCCTATATTGTGAGCAAAGTTTTCTCAAATGGAGCTTATCAACTCTCAGAATTGGATGGTCGAAAAGTTTTGATGCCTATTAATGGCAAATTCCTTAAAAAGTACTATGTATAAATGTAAATGCTTGTAATCATCAGATAGTTTCATGTTTAGAAATAAAATTTTTATTTTATTTTTATCATGAATGATGATACATGATATTAAAGAAGATCACTATCATCCTTTTCTATATTTGGATGTGGGCCACTGCCGTCCTTCTCGAAGACGTGATCAGCAAAAGAGTCGAGAACTTCCTTGCTAGAACCCATGAGGAACTTGCAGACGGCCATCCTCATGGCTTCTTCTTCTTCAGTCTTTCCTGGTTCGAGCAGGAAATCCAGAATGTCCCTTGGTGGCTTGAGTGCAGACGAACCTTCACCTGCTTCCGTCTTCTTCGATTGAACTGGATCAGCAGGGTGTTTTTGAGGCAATTCCAGTTTTCTTGGATGCTTCTTCAGACGACATTTTTATGTTTGAAAGAAGAAGTGTTCGTTCTTGTCAGATTTCTGCTATATTTATAGGCAGAAGTTCTACAAATAATGAAACGTCATGTTCATCCGACGGTTCATCCATCCATTAATTGCGTTCATCCGACGATTCACACATTCATTAATACTTGACGGTTCATCCATTCATTTATTCATCCGTTCATGATCTTCTATCAATTTATTAAGTGGGGATTCGTTATTGATCATATTTTCATAACCTCTGAATTAATTCTGAATCTACTTGCTCATTTGTCATTTTTGACCTCTGCATAGAAATCAATCTATTTTCTTTCGAGTTCCTACATATTATCACGTCCATAATACCTCTGATAATATCATATACTCTAAAACAGAAAAGAAGATTTCATTATCTATCATGTCCACAATTCATCCACAAATACAAATTATTGAGCATAGAAGAATTATCATTTCCATTCTCATTTCACCATAAAAAGTCTATTACATTTTCTTAGACTTTTTACAAATCATAATAAAAATCTATTACAATCTTGGACTTTCATTCTACACCACAACAATAACCTAAAAGAGATCTATCTTCCTCTTTGGATCTTCTCCGTCGGACCTTCTCCGTCAGGTTCGTTGTTGGTTACAGTTCCTGACTGTCTGAGTCCCAGTCACGACCAGATCAGCAGGAATCAAACTCTGGTCTTCTCTCTCAGACGAGAGGAGAACCACAGAGGATGGCAGCCCGAAGTCGTGGTGCTGCCAATACAATTGGTGGATTAGGAGTGACCTTTCAGAGAAAACAGGAATGTATCCAACCTTGGGATACAATTCCTAGTTCTTCCGTAAAAGGAACTCTACTACCCGATTTCTCGGGGTAGAGTTGACTCCACCATCCAACTCTCGTGTATAAAGGCTCTTCCTACCATCTGAGGAAGACCCTTCTATCCCACGAAGAGTTCTGAGTTGTCTGATTTACGCGTCAAAAGCGTATGAGCTCCCTGATGTAGATATCAGCAGGATATTTTCCACAGCATCCACATCCCCAATGCCAGTTCTGAAGAAAATTTTCAGCCAAGTTTCTGCAGAAAGTATCAACAGAAATCATTCAGTATGCATTTATCAAACAGAGACAGGCGTGTATTGTTCAAATCAGAAACAAGAAACAGAAAGCCTATCTTCAACAGCAAAAATAGTACACGTATTACACTGACTTACCTTCAAGTTTGGTACTAAGGATTGGCAAACTCATGTTTGATACAGTGCGCAGAAGTCGAACATTAGAAAACATTGCTTTCTGTTTGAGAGTGAAATCTCCCAAAAATTTCATTCTCAGAGAAGCAGAAAAGGAATGGGAGATGAGTATCTGTGAAACTCTTCTATCTATTTAAAGGGCAAAGTACAAGTCTATTCTTGGAAAAGATCCGCATAAATAGCGCTCGTAAACTGTGGAATGAGTATTACGTGTGCTTTGGAAGACAGAGCAACATTGGAAATAGTCAAAGGGTGCTAATTAATATTCTTCATTAATGCATGCAGATTAAACACAGAAGTTGTACTTCATTCTTCAAGACAGGCACTGATGGCCTTACAAAAGACAAAACAAAAAGAGTGCAACAAAAGCACAAAAGACACGCTCTATTTTTCAGAGCGACTGAGCTTAATGCCTAGTTCTTCTACGCTTTTGACCCCCTTGCGGTGTAACAGAGCCTTCAATATTTACGCTGCTCTATGAGGCTGCGCCCATCAGAAGAGAACGAGCCATCTTAGCCAAAATAGCTCAAGAAATTCTTGGCTAGTTGCAAGGGATCATCTTTGAGTTCGAAGACAAGGGGCTCTGGCTCTTCACCCCCAAAAGTGGGTTCACCATGGAAACAAAAGCCCAACTTGCGTGCTTCTTCCTCAGCTTTCTCTTTTGGTGTCATGTTGACATAAGATGAAGATTAAATGAATCCTCTCCCTGTTTATATAACAGAGCTCGCCGGCAGTTCATATTCCACCATAAACTGGATGTAATCAGTATCGGAAAATGAAGAGTCATCATGACATTTAATAAGTTCATTTGGATGTTTTCAAAGAACTTCGAAGTCTTTCCAACTTCCAAAAAATTTAAAGTCATCACAGCGTGACTGATTTCATTTTATCATCTTATTTTTTAAAGTATTTCGAAAATTTTAAAGTCTTTTCAATTTTCGAAAATTTGAAGGGGGTCTTGTAGGCCTTTAAAAAATGACAGTCACGCTGAGTTGATCAGGACAGAGTCAAAAGTCACGCTCAGTTGATCAGGACAATATTTACAAATCATGCTGAGGAGACAGCTCGTCATTTGTCAGAAAGTAATTATGACTGACAGCACAACAGTCGAAGAATGTCTCTTCGTATGCCACGTATGCACAGAATTCGAGAGATCACAGCCATCTATTGCGTGATTTTCTAAATCTTCTTCAACAAGACTCAACCTTCGTTATGTTGGCATACCAAAAGAGCTTCTTGTCATTTAATGCGACTGACAAAAGTAATCACTGTCAGAGATTTTGTGTCAGTCGAGGCACGCCAAATCAAGACAGTTGGCAGTTCTATCCCAAGTCTGCGTGTATTTTGAGTTTTCTCTCAAATCTGCGTGGATTCTGAAGTTTTTCTTCCTCAAGTCTGCGTGGATTCTGAAGTTTTCTTCACCAAGTCTGCGTGGATTCTGAAGCTTCTTGCCCCAAGTTTGTGTGGATTTTGAAGCTTTCTACCCCGAGTCTGCGTGGATTTCATCAAATTGGAGTACGTGGCAGCCATGCCACTGATCTCTCACCTGCGTGTCCTGTAACTTACACACGACTCATGCATGATTGCCATGTGTCCAACAGTTACAGGCCACGTCCAGTAACTGCTCACAGTCTTGCGTATGTTAAATCCTGCGTGATTTTCAACTAAGCACAGGCTGTGAAGACAGTTATCTTTTCAGTTATTATTTTTGACTCTATAAATAGAGTTCTTTTTCTCATTCATTGTAGAGATACATAGTTATCTACTGTCAAAATTTTGAGAGCTTTTCTTCTTCGCATAGTCCAAGGGATAAAGTGATCGTCTTCTAGATCAGATTTCCACAGTTGTAATTTTCCCAGATACACAATAAATAAAGGAATTTATTTATGGAAAACACCTAGCCCATATAATTTTATTTTGACAAAATTTAAATTAAATCAACAATAGATATCCAAAAATCAAATTTATCAACGAACATCAAGATTCAAAACTGAACAATAATCCATCAAATCATATAAATACAAGCTCAGATACAACAGCTAACATCAAGATTCAAAACTCAACAATCATTATCAAAATCAATAAATACAACTCAAATTCAACAATAATCCATCAAAATCAAGTTCAACAACAGAAAGTAAAGATAAATCAAATCAAGGGAAGAAGAGTTTTCAAATCGAAGTTAAAATAAGATTCTCAAGGGTCGTCCCAGGAATCTCTCAAGGGATCCTAACTGTGATTGAGTACCTTCAAAAATATATTATAATCCTACTGCAGGCTGTAGTGGTACTCTTGTTAGAATACCACTACACAAACTCGACCTGCATGGGCCACAACTAAAAACGTGTCACGACCTGCACCCTAGAGTAAGGGCACGAGACGTAGGTTCGTCCATCCTACGCCGCAGTGTCGGCGGTAGAACGCTGTCCTAGGTCAAACATCTAACAATATAAAGGTATCTGTACAGTATATACACTCTGAATGGAGGTGACATAGCAAATACAGTCTCAATCACATCTAAGGTAGAGCATGATAAAAGATAGATAAAACATGAAATCCAAGAAGAGATACAGCAGATAGAAGTCTAAGTGTCTAAGATACACAAACACAAAATATCTCAAATCTCAAATACAGAATCCATAGAATAAATACAGCTCAAGACAACTGAAAATAAGCTATAAGAAAACCCCTAGCTATCTATACAACCTCTACTGTGTCTCCCCTAGGCTAGCAGGCAACCTCTAAGCTATCTGTAAAATTTGTCAACAGGTCCAGTCAGCACAGGAGCGAGTACAGTACATCTCAACAAATCATAACATGCTAGAAAATATAAACATGCTAGAGAATAAGATACAGGAAACTGAAAGAAAGTACAGAATGTAAACAGAGAGAGAATTGTAATAGAAATATCTACTATAAATAGAGAACTAACAGTGGCTAGTGAGTCAGAGTACAGTATAGACATATAAATGGTATAGGATGATTCTGATGCTACACTATGGAATGATTCTGATGCTACACTACTTGGATATTATTCACATGTCCACTTCTACTCCCCCGTACCCCCAATCAATACACAAGGATCCAGCCAGGTTATGTTATGATTCATGTAACGGTCCCCGAAGGGTGGTACATGATAGTCCCATAAATGGGGATTCTAGAAAAGCCTATAAATGGAGGATTCAAAAAAGACTCTGTGATCATGAGAGTACATGTCACAAGTGATTCAATAAACCATGAAGCATAGTGATACATAATGTAAGTGAAACGCACAGAACATGTAGTATCCGATGCTCCCTGAGGGGATAACATCTCAAGAAAGGATCCATATAATACTAATCCGTGTGACCAACGTGACAGCATCAAGTAAAGTAATCTAAAATAGGAGAATAATTCTTACAGGATATAAATGATCAGAGAATGTACTTGCCTCGATTTGATTGGAGTTGACATGCGCGACACGAACGTGTCGACACGAGGTAGGTACAATGCTATGCTCCATAGAGGGTCCCAAACGATGACACGAACAGTCCCAAGGAGTCAGAATAGTCCAAATAGCCTGGTTTGGTATATAAAAGTCTAAAATCAGGGTTTGGTACGATAATCAAATTAAGAAATAAGAAACGACTTAAATAGTCGCGATTATGAATAAAATATATATAACTAAATATATATATAAGAAATTATGGAAATTATTTGTAAGGTCAATATATATACCAAGTATGCCATATTCAGATAATAGTTGAAAATTGAAAACTAGTAGTCCAATAAATATTTTTAGGTACCAAGAAATATTCACATTAAGTAGGTAGAATAATATAATA
>JANAVB010005278.1:0-53040 GCA_029216955.1 Iris pallida
GATAGTTCGATCCGATACCGATAGTCCGATAGTCTCTAGCGATACCGATAGTTCGATACCGATAGTTAGATACCGATAGTGATACCGATACCGATAGTACGGATACCCGATAGTACGATACCGATAGTATGATACCGATACCGATAGTCCGATACCGATAGTTCGATAGTCCACTAAGTCCAAATGATTCCTCTTAAGCGTCGAGCATGTTATCACACGGTTCAACTTGACGAGTCAGTAAATATATATATATATATATATCATGGTTTAAAGTATCGGCCGATAACGATCCGAAACGACCGATACCGATACGTTTGCCATGTTCCGATCCGATACCGACCGATACCAAATATTGACGATGCCGACATTGGGGTCTTTGTTCCGGTCAATTCGACAAAAAAATTAAACAGCATAGGAATAGTCCGATACCGATATTGTGAACCTAGGTTGAAAGCATAATAAGGTTGTAAAAGCATGTAAAAGAATCCGATACTACCAATAATTATTTGTTTTCCAATACCAAAAAATTTGATACTCCGATCCGAAGCTGTCGATACTACCGATATCGCCGATACCATATTCATAGGAAAAGTCCGATACTGATTCCGATACCGATACTTTGAACTATATATATATATATATATATATATATATATATATTATATATATATCTATATATATATAATTAAAGCAATAGACTTTCTCATCCTATTTCTTAAACTACGGTTTGTCATATTACATTTTCTTTATATATATATAAAATATATATATATATATATATATATAGATATATATCTATATAGTATTTTATATATATATATATATAAATATATATATATAATAGACTTTCTCATCATATTTCTTAACTAGGATATACTACTACTTACACTTACAAACCCTAGCGTACCACTCCCCACCCCCTCCCGCCCCTCCAGCCCCCACGCGCCACGCCCGCCGCCCCCCGCTGCCCCCGCGTGCCACGCCCGCACGCGCCACGTACCCCTCCAATGCCAGCCGCCCACCTCCCTCTGCCGCCCTCCAGCCCCCGACGCACACCCGCCCCCCGCAGTCTCCGTCACCCCCGCAGCCCCGACGCCCCCGGCCCGCTGCACCTACGACCACAGCGAGAGAGGAAGAGAAGAGAGGGGATTACTTTTGGGAGAGAGAGGAGAGGTCGTCGATCACCGCCACGGGAGAGAGAGAGAGAGGGAGGGTCGTCGACCGCCGGGAGAGAGAGAGAGAGGAGAGAGATGAAATTTGGGGGGAATGAAAAGTTTCCCCCGTCGTTTCAATTTAAGTCCGGATCATATATTTAGCGACGGACTCGCGTCGGATTTTATCCGTCGCCCGTCCGTCGCTTTTTTAATACTTGCCGACGGACTATCCGTCGCTACGTAGTCGAAGAATTGTCCCGCCACTTCTCTCAACAATTTTTGCCAAATAGTCGAATGCATAGCGACGGTTGTCTATCCGTTGCTATATCTCCGACGCCCTCGCGACGGATGAGCACGACTTTTCTTCTTCCCCTTAAAATAAAATAAAAAATGTACCGGCATGTCATTGGTACTCCGTCGGCTATTTATCGCAAATTCGTCGCTAATGTCGACGGAAATTATCCATCGCTAACATGCCGTCGCTAATTGACTGTATTTTTGTAGTGGGCAGACTCTCCAGATATGAGGTTTGCGTATCTTCGGGTGTTTTGCTTGAGGGAGTTTTGTCTTCTTCATTATTACTGTCGTTGTCTATTGACTGTTCAACTAGTCGAAGGTGACGTTTCACTACAACAGAAATACCATTTAATGACGGCTAAAAACCGTCATTAATGACAAACCATGACGGTTTTTTTTCTTCATCCAAGCGTTATGAAATCGGGTGTGAATGTTTTTCAAAGCGTTATAGATAAATTGACCGAAAACGTCATTAATAGTATGAATTTCTACTACGTTATTTTCAAACCATTATAGATAGTTATGTAAAAATGTTATGAATAATTTAGTATGGTTGGGGTCAGGACATTTTGAAAGCGTTATTTGGTCATTTGTATAACATTTATAACGCTCTATACTGCATGTTATACATTCCAAAATGCTCATTTCAATTCCAAACCCTGCTCATTTCAATTCGAAAACCACTTAATTTGAACCATATTCACAACAAATATTAAAATGTAACATTAATCTGCATTTCATTGTCTCAAAATAGAACCACATTCCATTGTCTCAAAATAGGGTACATTCTATTGTCTTAAAATAGAGTACACTTTAGCTACCATTCCATATTTCTCAGGCCATATATATATACATCTTCACAAAAATCTATAGATCAGTATCCATTATAGCTAGTACACTTTACATCAAAACTATCCACACATCCCACACCATAACATACAACTTCACATAAAGACATGTGTCCACAGCACATGTACCCTGCAAAAGATAAAACAAGGATTAATAAATGTGATATAATGATATAAGTCATGATTAAAAACCACATATAAGATCACAATTCAACATATGTTGTGGGAAACTGTTGTGTGGAGTTTCTGTCAGATTCATCTTGTGTATATATAATGTAAGTACTATCAAAAAGATGTTGGCTTATAAGGCCTGAGGCTATTGCCTGCAGGTAGGGCAAGTGGCAGTAGGCTACATTAGCAGCAGGGCACTCATTCCCCCCCCCTTTTTCAGCTTGACCTGCTGTAGGGCAAGTGGCAGCAGGCCACAGGCCAAAGCAGTAGGCTACATTTCCAGTTCAAAAATATTTTATATAAGAAATTCCAGGTAGGCTACATTTCCAACTGAACTGAGAATCAAGGAATCCAAGCTCACAGATAAAACTGAAGGTGAAACAACCAAAATGTTAACATGGATATCCTGAGAACAAGTCTCAGGTATACCAGACAGAGAATTATTCATATGCAACCATACATCAAAAACCCAAACCAAATCAATATGAGAGTACAAGTGAAACCAAACCCAAATCAATATAGGTAAACTTAATACAAAACCAATAATCCTGAGATACAAGTAAAACCAATTGTTCAAGGTTCACAATATAAAACTGAACTTATGCTCAGTTTAAAACCTGAGAACATGGATATCCTGAGAACAAGTCTCAGGTATACCAGACAGAGAATTATTCATATGCAACCATACATCAAAACCCAAACCAAATTAATATGAGAATGTACAAGTGAAACCAAACCCAAATCAATATAGGTGAACTTAATACAAAACCAATAATCCTGAGATACAAGTAAAACCAATTGTTCAAGGTTCATAATATAAAACTGAACTTATGCTCAGTTTAAAACCTGAGAACATGGATATCCTAAGAACAAGTCTCAGGTATACCAGACAGAATTATTCATATGCAACCATACATCAAAAACCCAAACCAAATCAATATGAGAATGTACAAGTGAAACCAAACCCAAATCAATATAGGTGAACTTAATACAAAACCAATAATCCTGAGATACAAGTAAAACCAATTGTTCAAGGTTCACAATATAAAACTGAACTTATGCTCAGTTTAAAACCTGAGTTCAACTTGAAATCCAATTTCAAAACTCCCAAAATGGAGAACCATAAAGAGTAATATATATCCTTACTCGATAGGTTGAACATTATTTGTGTTGTGCAACACATAAAGATGTGCTTGGTCCAAAGATAAGCGGTCAACTTCACAGATATTTCCTTTTCCTATAGGTTTTTCCTTATTCTTCGTAGAAGGAACTCCAATGGCGGGTTGTTTTCTAGATATTCTGAACAAAACTCAATGGCTTCCTCTGCGATATAGCATTGTGCAATACACCCTTCAGGACGATTCTTATTTCTCACATAACCCTTTATCACACCCATAAACCTATAATGAACAAATGATAAAGATAAAAATGATTACACAAACATCAATCATGTTACTACATAATGAAAATCAAAGTTCAGACTGGACCAAACCAACCTCTCTGGTGGGTACATCCATCGGAAGAAAACTGGACCGCCAAGTTCGACCTCCCTGACAACGTGTACCATTAGATGTACCATTATGTCAAAGAATGATGGTGGAAAATATTTTTCCAATAGCACAATGTGATCACAAGACTATTTTGGATATCTTGCAATTTTTGTACATTCACGACTTTGGCACAAAGGGCATTAAAGAAGAAACATACTCGTATAATAGCACATCTCACATGCTTTGGCAACAACACCACGTATTGCAATAGGAAGTAGTTGTTGCATTAGAACATGACAATCATGGGATTTGAGACCATATAACTTTAGATCTTCCATTGAGACATTACATCTAAAATTAGAAGAGTAACCATCTGGGACCTTAAGGTCAGCAAAGTTTGACACACTATTCTTTTCTTTGCCTCGATAAAGACATGCAGCTGGAAGATAAATCCCATTTTTCTTATTATGAGGTGCCAATTCTTTCCTTAAGCCCATCTCTACAAGATCTTTGCGACTATTGATCCCATCTTTTGTTTTTCCAGGAATTTTAATAGGGTCCCAATGATACTATCGCAGACCTTCTCATTCTTCTCAATAGACATCCAAGTTATGTCTAATAGGAAGATATCTCCAATACTCTAGCTCAAAAAAAAGGATTTCTTCTTCCAACAACTTGTAACTTTGTCTTTTTGTACTTCTTTTTTTCTCTTCTTTGGTGTCAACTTCTTTTGCACTTCTGCTTCCTTCTTCTTCTTTGAAGTCTTCTTCTCTGATATCTTTTTCTGGAACATCTTCTTTTTCCCCAAGAAACCAGAATCCCCGCAACCTTCATTAATATTGTTCCCCACTTAATGGTTCAGGATGAGTTCCAAACTCTTTGTCACCATTAAATGCCTTTCTTTGTGATCGAAAAGAATGGTTTTGCGGCAAATACCTTCTGTGACCAGTATAAATATTCTTGTTGCAATGTTTCAATCTATCTGAATAAGTATTTTCGTTGCATATTGGACAAGCAAAATATCCTTTCACACAACAACCAGACAAGTTGCCATATGCAGGAAAATTGTTAACAGTCCTAACAATACAGTTCTCAATGTAAAAGATTCTTGTCGATAGGCGTCGTAAGTCACAACTCCATCCTTCCACGGCAACTGGAGATCCTCAATCAATGGTGCTAAGTAAACATCTATGTCATTCCAGGTTGTTCTCAGAATTTAGAATGTGACAGTGAATAATGTGTGTGTGAATCATGAGTGCTTGTGGTGTGTGTCGAAGGACTGAACGTATAGGCATGTGTGTGTTAGTGAGTGTGTGAGTGACAGAAAATGTGAGAGTGTGTGGGAAAATGTGTGCAGGAAGGTATAAAGCAGGTGAGGAAGTCTGTGTAAACAGCCTCATTTATAGTATATAACCCAGAATTCAGCCCAATGCAGTTCTCAGGATTTGGGAAAAATGACAGCTCACATTAGGTTATGTATATCATGTGAGTGTGCAATATCCCAATTCAAATTTCTTTATAACCTGTGTTCAATAGCCCAATTCAAATATATCATGTGAGTGTGAAATCCCTCGAACCTGAGATTAAAACATAGGGAGTGTTTGATTGTACCAAACCTTGAAGGGTCGGTGCACATTGATACAGTAGGAAATACCTTCAAGATTATCCTATCCCACATTAGGGGCAACCTAGTATCAGTGGGTACCTGGTTTAACACCAACTACATGGCTTGGTTTTGAATATCAGATATAAACAAGCCTTGGTACCTCTTGATGCAGGTAACCCGAGTCGTTGATAACTCGTTCAATATTGGAACAGAGAACTGTAGATAACAGTAGGTATCATAGGATATGCCAATACCCATATGGCATAGGCAGAGTGCCATGATCAACCTACCGGGTATAGGGGTCCAAGGGATTGCAGGAAACAATATCGAGTACTGGGATGTAGAGGTTGTACCAGGGATGCTCTGAGTCTATATGTAGGAAATTGTGCACTTCATTGCTTGATCATATTAGTTCTGTAGTTGAATTTTTTCCCGAGACGGCAATATGATTACCCTGAAGTTCAAGCTCAATGTAATTGTACGACTGACCTTGCATATACAAAGTAGAACCTTATTCTTCTAGTGATATCATTGCTTCCAGATTTCAACTGATATCTCATTGATATATTATGTCTATATACTTGTGTATCATGTGAGTGTCGATGAATTAAATGGGAAATCAGTGAACTAATTCTCAGGTTATGTGTTGTACTTGAATCCCAAAATCAGGTTTTATGAGATAAATTCTGGAATCAACCATTATATGAATCATCTACATAACTACAAAAGAGGGTCAAATAAACCTAAAAAAAGTTGGTCAACGCTCACATCAACATGACCGATATCATTTAATCTAAAGATGTACAGTCAAACAATTGCATATATTGATGTCAAAGATCCATCCCACTCTCGATGCATGAGCAACGTACACACTGTAAAAAATAAATTGTATTGCCTGAAGTATTTTAATCTAAAAAGAACAGGACTTGATTTAAAGACAATATGACATGGCACATACACAGACACGGTACCGATCTCTGCGTGACCTGGAGTAATTTCGAGTGTAAAAATGCCGTATTCAACATGTGTCATACACGACGTTACAGGGACATTGATCTCTTTCTTGTCCATGATTTCTAGAAAATAGGGCAATTGAAAAGAACATGTCTCTATGAACCAAAACAAACCTTGCTACCCGAACGTGTCTCCATGAAGTTGAACTTGTAAGCAATGGAATTAACACCCTTCCACACTGCAAGAACCAACAAAGAAAGAAACAAGAAGATGAACCAATGCGCGAACGAAGAAAATGCATCACAAATTAGTAAAAAAAAGAAAATTCTTTCAAAGATTTCCAAACATGCATTCAAAGATATTTCAGCCATCTTTCGAAAACTAGGAAATAGAAACTAGGTCAAAATTAGGGCATTTTACTAAAAAGTCGAGGCATTAGGGCATTTTACTAAAATCAAATCGAGGCAGAAATTAGGGCACAAAATAAGAAAAAAAAATTAGGACAAACCTTGGGGAGTTGATCGGGCTGAGGGGAGTTGGGGCGCGGCGAGAGGGGAGCGGGCTGAGGGGAGTTGATCGGGAGCGCCGGAGCGGGCTGAGAGTAGTTGATCGGGAGCGCCGGAGCGCCAGAGAGGGCGGAAGGGAGTTGGGGAGCGGCGGGAGAGAGAGAGGAGAAAGAGAGTAAGTGCGGGAGAATGGGGCTTTTCGACTTAAGTGCGGGAGTAAGTACGGAGAGTCGAAATTTCGACTTAAAATTTGTGTTTTTTCCATAACGCTCGTACCACTTAGAGACATTCAATAACGCTTTTATATAACCGTCATAGATTACAGTCTGGCTGAAATTTAATGACGCTTCTTTATCAGCCATCATTAAAATCCTATGTCAAGCGTCATTAAAGGGTATTTTTGTTGTAGTGTTTATTGATTCTTCAACAAAAAGTGGTCTTTTATTGAACACTCGGTACCCTTGCTCTTTTCTGCATATCGAGAAATATTCCTTCATCAGCCTTCTCGTCAAACTTGCTTAAATTATCTTTAGTGTTGAAGATAAAACATATGCAACCAAACACTTTGAAATAGCTGATATTAGGAGTTCTATTGAACCATAATTCATAAGGAGTCTTTTTGGAGATCGGTCTAATGACGACCCTATTTAACAAATGGCATGCTGTATAAATCTTTTGTCCAAAAATATCTTGAAACATTATGCGAGTTAAGCATAACTCTGGCTATATCGCCTAGAGTTTTGTTCTTCTCTCCATTGAAGAGTTTTGGGGCAAGATAATTCATGTGATAAATCATTTGAATCATAAAAAGTTTGAAAGTCATGGTTATCAAATTCTCCTCCATGATCACTTCAAATGCGAGTAATCATGAATCATTTTCATTTTGAACCTTTTTACAAAAAGAAACAAATTCAGAAAGGCCTCATTTTTATTTACAAGAAAGTAAACCCAAGTATATCGTGAATAGTCATCAACTATTACGAAAGAATAGCTTATCGCCAAGACTGGCGAATCTACTTGGCCCAAATAAATCCATGTGTAACAATTGAAGTGGTCTAGAGGTACTTACAACATTTATTGATTTGAAAGATGATCTGGATGCCTTGTTCTTTTCACACTCGGCACAGACTATACCTTCGTGAAAGTAATATCATGCAAACCTCTTACTAGTTTCTTGTGGACAATTTTGCAATAGTGTCCATGTTTGCATGTCTAAGATGTATGCCATAACCAATTTTTGTCTTGAGATGTGTAAAGACACTTTCTGTACTATTAGTACTTTCTGACAGATATAAAACATAAATGTTGTCCTCTCTTATTCCCTCAAAGATTATTCCAGAAGATTTATCATAAATGAAACATTTATCCCTAACAAAATTAATTCCATAACCATGATCAGTCAATTGACTATGCTAAGTAGGTTATGTTTTAATTATGTTACTAAACATACATCTTTAATAATAGGAGAGAGAAGTACCTATGTCACCATTACTAATTATATGTCCTTTTAAATTTTTCCAAAGGATATATAGCCTTCTTTCTTCATCGATAGAGTTGCAAACAAAGTATTATCGTCCATCATATGTCTGGAGCAACCACTATCGAGAATTCATTTGCTTCTAGTGGGAGGAGAAAGGTCCAGCTACAACACAAGTTGAAGATGTAACCTTTGGTACCCACTTTCTTGAGGGTCGAATATGTTAGTTTTAGGAACCCAAACACATATATTCATCTCTACTAGCTTTCTAATCCTACATTGATGTGACACATGTCCTCTTTTACCACAATAATGACATGTAGCAGACATGTTTATGCTAGTAGAGTTCAAAGATCATGTATGCGTGTTTTTGAAAGGAGTGAGACTTTTTGTGAGGAAATTTATACATGAATGCATGGCTTCTAGAAGTTTTATAGTATTGGGTGTGTTGTATTTGTTTTTAGTCGTGTGATTCGTGTTCACTTGAGTTACTTAACTTGACAACCTGTTTACCCAGTTTAATCTCTAACTTTTTAGAGACATCACAGTCTTTATTGTATTTGGCTGTGAGTTCATCTATCCTCTGAGCAGCAATATTGTACTTCTTCTTCTCTAATTCATAGAGATCCTCGAGTTTTACATTATCTTGATTAGCTTTCTTAAGCTCCTCAAGAGTGTCATGTAATGTCAATTTCAAAGAAGAAGTCTCATCTGTGTTACTTGAAGAAGTTTTATCTCTAATATCTTCCAATATTTGAGATTGCTTAGAGAACTCAGACTGAACTTCTTTCAGCACTTTCTTAGCATACTTATACATATCCATCATCTTCTTTTGATCCTCTAGTAGATCACTCAAGGCATCAGATAATTCATCAAAGTAAAAATTTAAATAAAGGATTTGTAGTTACCATAGCATCTGTAGCCATGAAGCATAGATTGGCTATGTTGCGAGGTCTTTCTTCTTTTTCTTCTTCAGAATCATTCGCCTCATTTCACACTAGATGTTGGTATTGGCATAGTTCCTTTTTGAACTCCTTCTCTGCTTGATTGATCGATATCTACTTCCCTTTCTTATGACATAAAGTTTTCTTGATGTGACATGTCTTCTTACAGCTGTAGCAGATTGGTTCTTTGTCATCTCTGGAGTCTTTTTTCTTTTATTAGAATTCTCATATTTCAGGAATCTTCTGAAGTTTCTCGTCATAAGGTCCATTTGCTCGTTGTCTGAGCTATCGTTCTCACTCTCGTCATTAGAAGCTATCTTGTGATGTGCCTTATATACGATAGTCTTCTCCTTCGGTGCTAGCTCTTCGTATTCCTTAAGGTCCAGCTCATGTGTCATAAGCTTTTCCATAAGAGTCTCGAGAGTCATTGTAGTGAGATCGTTTCCTTCAATAATAGTCGTCGCCTTGGGATTCCACTTCTTGCTCAGCCCGCAAAGTACCTTTCGAATCTTTTCATGATTGGTATATTCTTTTCCAAGAGAAGATAGAGGATTAACAATATCTATGAATTGAGTAAACATGTTTATAGTAGTCTCATTAGGCTTCATTTTGGAGGTCTCATATTCTTGTGTAAGTCGTGAGATTTTGGATTCCTTCACCTGTGAATTTTCTTCATGAGTTACCTCAAAAAGTTTCCAAACCTCGTGAGATGTGGCACATGTTGATACTCTGTTAAACTCAGTTCTGTCCACTGCACAAAATAAAGCATTTCTAACTTTTTCATTAAGACTCGCTTGTTTCTATTCATGATCAGTATACTTGTTATGTGGTTTTTCTACCAGGTTTCCATCTACGTCGATAGGTAGTGGTTTCTTGTAACCGTCAATGACAATTGAGCATAATCAAAATCAAGTTACTTGGGATAAAATCTCATGCATGTTTTCCAATACGTATAGTTTGTGCCATCAAATAGAGATAACCTATTTGTAAACTGGCCTTCACTATTGCTAGTATATAATGATGCCATTTCTTAAGGAGTTTTAGTCCTATTTAGAGAAACTTTGATCTGATACCAATTGTGGGATCGATGACACCTCTAAGGGAGTGAATAGAGTGTAGCAAAAGTAATATACCTAAATAAAATAAGTGTAGGTAAAGGCAAATATAGACAGATAATTAAATAAAGTAAGGTAAATCAGTAAGTAAATAGGAAAAGAAAGCAATATGAAGATACCAAAATTTTTATACCGGTATCCTTCTGAGAGGACTAGTCCTGTCTCAAGTACTCTTGCTCGATGTTAAATCCACTGTTTGAAACAGATTACACCGTGTGCTTTACTCCGAAGGACACGCTGACTTCTTACAATGTCGTGTTTTAATCCGAAGCCTACGACCAAACTTCAACTCTTTCTGAAAACCTTTTATACTCCAAGCTTGTACAACTCGAATATCCAAATCGAAAACCGCCGGCACTTAGAAAAATGAGAGTTGTCTTGGAAAAGCTCTTTTGAATAGGAAGACATAGAATGAATAGAGAAGATGAAGAATGAGATGAGGGAGTAAAATGCAAAATTTTCTCTATTTATAGTAGTTTTTGAACCAGAGTTCCGGCAGAACTCGGTTAGTGTAAACGTTCAAATTTTTGAACATTGGAGATCCAAAGACTAGAAAAAGCTTCTGACCAGGAGTGATTCAAGGGGACCGAGAGTTTGGTCCGAGTTTGGAGAACTCGACCCGAGTTTGCCTACTAGGTTTTCAGAAGTTTTGGTTCAGAAAAATTTGGATATTGTTCTGGTTTGGTAAAAAGGATAGGTTTGTTTTTGTGAGGATAAAGTTCTAAATGCCAGTGATCCGACTCACAAAATAATCTAGACTCAATAAATGAAAAATACATAATAAATTGTAAAAAATTTACTTTGTCGAGCTCGACAGCGGTCTTCTGTAGTCTTCTTGCTTTATATATCAAAGTCAGAGTTTTAGCTCAATTATCAAAATCAGGTTGATCATGACACATGGGCCGATAATCTCCCCCATTTTGATAATTTTATAAAACTACGATTGATACTTAATGAAAGTTCACCTTGTTCGGAAGTAGGTTGGTCGGTACCAAAGGCTACAGGGTCTGCAGACTGTTAAGTGTGATTTTACGAAGTTCATCATCATCAGCATGTACAGTTTGAAGTACACTCCCAATCCATGGCTCGAGAAGTTTGACCAAGTTATTAGGTCAAAAGGCTATAGGGTCAGCGAGACAGTTAAGTGTGATTACACGAAGTTCGATGATAGAAAAGTCATCATTTGTCTCTATGTAGACGACATAATGATGTGTCACTAGAACAAAGATGTTTCATACGTCCAGATTCAGAATAAAGGACAGGGGAGATGCGAATGTTATCCTGGAAAGCTCGTTCGAGCCACAAAAGTTGACTAACGAGCATTCCAGAAATTCTTTGAGAACTTGCTAGTTCCTGGGAGCAGATCACGGTAGTGTGAATCTTGCTTTGAGCAATGGTGATCTTTATCACCCAACAAAGTTTTATCTTCCTCGTCTTCTTTGAAGAAGAGGCTACGAGATCTTTAGAGAAGCAAATTCTTTTGCTCTAATTCTCTGAAGTTCCTCATATACAGATTGTGTGAGCAAATTTGTTTGCAGAATCACTCTGTCTACTTACGTTCATACAGAGTGTGTGAATAAATTCGTTTGCAGAATCACTCTGTTTACTTATGTTCTTTCTATCTAAGATCTGTTTAAGAATAACAAAGCCTGGCGGCACCACCGTCAATGTAGGCCATGGTGGGGTAGTGTGTACACCGAAAAGGGTATACCAAGGTTAACTGGGTGAATGTTGTCCATGGTGGTGTTGGTGTGTGTACGGCAAGAGGACCAACGTAAACTTTGGCATGGTGGTTTCACTATAAATGTTTCCCTCGGTCGAACTTGACGCCTCTCCGATCGAACCTAGCGCTACGACTTGCAGACACACGTCGGTCGATGTTTCCGCCACGCTGATGCCATAAGCCCAACCACTTGCCAAAAGGAAAAAGAAAAAAGTATTTACTGCTCTCTTTTCTGAAGAAGAAGGAACATATATATGTTGTTCATTACAGAAAACAAAGATAATAATTTCTTATGTCGGCTGCTAGCTTTAATGTGCCGACTTTGTGTTGAGCAGGAAATTATTTCTATTGGTGAAGTTGATAAAATTATAAAAAATCATTTAAATCAAGTTATCTGACATCTAATATTGTATTTACTTCCTAACCTTGTTTAAATTTTGTGGGCAGGATGAGAGCCTCAATATTAGTAGGCATATATCTGGTGAAGTTTTGCAGCAAGCATGGTTGGAAATGCTTGAAGGAATAGGTGAGTCCTCAACCATCCTTCAAATAATTTTCCTTTTCTTTTTGTTACTGTTTAATATATATCCTTATGTTTATTTATTTCATTACTTGCATCAGTTGTTTTATCATTTTCTTACTGAATGCTTATATAATAGCATCATATTAGTTGTTGCATGCTATGTGATTTTATACTCAAACCTCAAACATATAGATTTATCGATTAAAATAAACTTATCTGTTAACAAGGTATGTCATTTTAATGATGACATTACATTCAACAATCACATGAAACATGCAATTGCAATTAATTAGTCCATTGGTAGTATTTACCAAACTTAAGGTTCTAAAATAGTGGGGCATAATCTTTCTTTTTCTTAAGTATTAATATTTAGAAAATAATTTTAATATGTTTGGTTGGATGTTTTCTTTGCTACATAAGATGCTATTAAGATTTCTAAAATGCGTTGCACACAACGTGTGTACCCCAACACTAGTTGGATATAGAATTATAATTAATTAATTAAATCACTAAGTTAGCTTATTTGATATATTTGATAAAGAATTCTAATTAATTATTGTACGTTTGACTGTGACCAACACTACAAAAATACTGTATTTTAGCGATGGAAGTCAGTGATTTAAATAAATACATCGCTGATCAGTGACGGAAGGGCGACTAACTAATGACAACAATACTTAAATCAAACACATTATTATATTTTCGTCACGATTCCATCGTTGAGGCATTGCTAAGTTCGTAGCGACGAAGTAGCGACGGACTGCTTCCGTCGCTATAAAACGTTTAAACTCCAGCATGCCCGACTCTTCTCATTTTTGTTTCCCCCCAATACTTTCTTCCTCTCCCTCCTCCTCCCGCATCCTCCCTCAGTCGACCCCCTCCCTCTCCAGCAACTCCTCCCTTCCGGCCCCCTCTTCCTTCTGCCTTCCTCCTTCCTCTCTCAGCCTCCTCCTTCCTCCTTCGCACATTTCTCCGACTCCCTCCTCCGTACGAAGCCCTAGCTCCTCCACTCGACGATCTCCGACGCCCCCTCATCTTTCAGACCCCTCCTTCAGGGCTCGACCGCTGACCTTCATGACTATCGACAACACCCCTTGGTAAACCCTAAAGCCTTTTTATTTTTAATTATTCTTTGTTAGTTCAATTTTTTGAATGCAGGTTCCCAATAGGATATTACAATAGGATATTATCTGTAAAATTTTAAATACAGGTCACAAATAAGTGTTTACAAAAAATTTTGGACAAATTTTCTACTAGCTTTATTTTAAAAAAATTTGGAGTAATTGGTCAGATCAAGATAGTTACCTTTAGGAAATCTTAACCTACATTTTCATTGTGAAACACTTTATTTTGAAACTTAGTTACAAAACTAATAACTTAGGGTACTCAAATGCGAAAGAAGGCAGCTACTCAAAGAAAGAAAATGTGGTAGCAGTCTCAAAGAAAGTATGAGAATAATCGGTACAATTCGACAAACCAAAAAAATTTGGTACAATTTGGCAAACTGAAAAATTCGACAAAAGTAATAACTTCTTCAATTAGGAGCCTTGTTAGCAATTCAGCAAACCAAAAAAATTTAAGACTACAAAAGTACGACTATAGATCGGTACAGTACAAATAAAATATGTTAAAATACGGTCAAATTGAAAAGTTGAGGTTAGAAACTTCACATGCTTAAATATGATGTCAAATTTGGTTAATTAAAATATTTGGGCACAAATAACTTAACAACGTTAATAAACACAAGGGAATTATTTGAATTATGCTAGCTAGCAATTTGTCTCGTCTTTCAGTTTTTCAGCTTTACCAATTTTAGATCAAATTCACATTAAAGTTTAATTTAAGAGATGACATCAAGTAGGCATCACCAAAGTCTTTGACTGGCAATGTCATTTTCATGCTACCCCCATATGACCAAGACTATGAATGCATGATGGATACAATCGAGATACAATTGAGATGGACTGTCTAGACTAGACTTGAAGCTGACTATGAATGCATGACAGATATAATCGAGATGGGTCGACAATCCATGGATTGTGGGGTCTCATTAGGTCTTGACAAGTTTGAATTTTTAGCTTTCCTTGATCATCATACTTAGTCATTCTATTCTCTGCTTTCACCTCTTGAAATATCTAGTCTCTAATTTCTTGTCCTCTTCGATATCAAAGTAACCTAGGTTTCACATGTAAATTTTCTTGTGCAGAATCATTCACGTGTGAGAAATCAATGAGTCGATACTTAGTTGACCGTTCGTGGATGGACAATTGGCGACATGAGAACAATATTGCTTTCCCGGATGATTTCAAGGTGCGCGTCAAGAAATTTCTGAGATACACCAGTAGCCAACCTTATTTTATGGACGGGAGGCTCATAAAGTGCCCTTGTGTCAAATGTCATAATATACCATTCAAAGAGATAGATCTCGTGAGAGAGCATCTCTACAAGAAAGGTTTCGTACCAAACTACAATAAGTGGACGGCTCAAGGAGAACCTTTGGTTTCGTAATTTCAGTCCTCCTTTAATACAGAGGTAGGAGAGTCCACTCTTGGAGATCACTTCGAATATTGGCATCGAAACTTGGGAGTTGGTATTTGATGCGGTCGGTCCATGTTTTGATCAGAAGGATCCGAATCCTGCTGCAATAAGAGGATCCAGCCTTAGATCCGAAAAGCTCCTTGTGGGTAGGAAGCTCCCGCCACAAGAAGCCAGTTGGCAAAAAGAAGCTCCGAATGGATTCACGTCTGGGGTAAAATCACAAAGCAAGTGGTCGGGACGTACGTAGTACTCACAAAGTATATAATGGACCGTCATGAGCACTCCTAAATGATTCCTTCTTCCTGGAGCGAGTGTCCGGCTTAAAATGATCTGTCATCAGACCCCCTTAAGATGGGGTCAGGTCCCATTCCATGAGCTGCTTTTTGGAGAAGCAGAAAAAATTGAATGTGGAAGATGGCAGTCGGTAGCTGGAACATATACAAGTTGAGGTTGTAGTCCTCAAAGTACCAATCCTCCTTGAGTTTTATGAGGCTTGTCCCATTCAAAATCAGCTTATCACAAAAAGGAACTGAGGCTTCAGCGTCACCCCCCGGATTACTTGTGACTGATAACTTGCCTCGATCTATCATACGATAGAAGTAGAAAAAGTACTGTTCATTTATTCTAGCCAGAAGTAGCTCCGGTTGGCCTCGGGCTATCAGCTTCCTGACAAGGTTAACCACCACCTCGTCAAAATTTACGCCTAGTGTGCAAACCGATGACTCAAAGAGGATTTCATCGAAAATAGGGACGGTGACCAAGACTGCACATAAAATAAAATAAAAGTCAAAAAAATACCATAGTATTTTTTGCAAGAAAAGCATCTACGCAGGCACTGTTTAGAGACACTGCGCATCAGCCAGCAAGCATCTGCACAGGCACTGTTCAGTGACACTGCACATCAGCCAGTAAGCATAGGCACTGATCAGTGACAATGCGCATCAGCCAACAAATATCTACACAAGCACCGTTTAATGATACTGCACGTTAGCTAGAACTTTAACACATCTTCGAGACACAACTCCGAAAATTAGTGCTCATGCGCATCAGCAGAGGAAGCTTTAGCTCATCTTCGATAAACTACTCCCAAAAGTAGCGCTCATGCACATCAGTAGAGGAAGCTTTAGCACATCATCAAGATGCTACTCCGAAAAGAAGTGCTCATGTGCATCAGCAAAGTAAGGATATTTTAAATCAACACCTACTCTCATCAGCCGGTGACACGTCTTAGTGTGCGCCAGCATCAGCGACCGAAGAGCCGGCGATGTTAACAGCCTCAATCGTCGATCGCTTCCCTTTGGCCTTGCTCATACTCGACGCACCCATCTTGTCAGCCTTGGGAGCTTGGGGGACTCTCGAATTCTTGGAAGCCATGGAGCAAAGCTAGGGTTTCGGTTGGGGAAGAAGAAGTCTCTTTGAAGAAGTCTGGAAGAGATGGCAGAGTAAAAAGTCTCTTTCTCCCCAAAAACTCCTACTTATAGGAAAAAGCCATGTCAACAGATAAAGCGAAAGATAGGCTTCGGATATGATGAAATGCTTCGAGCGATGTGCAAAGATGGAATGAAATCATGACTGATCTCTTCCTAAAAATGAGGAGTCATTATCATTTAATAAAATAACGGCTAAAGGCACTAATTGTCGACGGTTAAATCTTAATTATGACAGCCTGTCCGCAACGTGCTACGCATTCCATATGCCATGTGTCAATTCATGCTTCTTGTTCAAAGTGTTCCAAACTTGTTCAAGTTTAAAATTTTGAAGGGGGCCTTGTAGAAGCATGAAAAAGTGCAGCAGTTATAAAGCGCATGATACACAAAATTGCTATGGACATCAAGGAACAGAAAAGCACAATATATAAGAGAGATACTTTATTAAAATCATGATTATAAAGGTCTATTAAAGATTCTTCATAATTATATAAAAAAACTAACTACTCAGCCTACAAGTGCACATATTACAAGTGTGCAACGATCTTTTTTGCCAAAAATGAATCACTTTCTCGTCAGAGTGAATCACTTTCTGGTCAGAAGTGCAGCACTTCCCGCCCCAATATGGCTAATGAAGCAGTTATTGAGCAGAATGGGGGCGAAGCTCTATACGTGGCTCACAACACAACCTGTGGCTCTTCCAGCATAATAGAATACCAGCGACTAACCCAAATCCAGTATCTTGGCCCTCGAAGACCTCCAAAATGTTCAGGTTTGAACCCCTCACACTAAACGCTCAAGTGCATCTTGAAAATCTAAAGTTGTCCTTCATAAAGACTACTTCTTTGAATGAAAAGATCTACAACCAACAGTCGACTTATGCAAGGCCTATGACCGTCCGAAGCTAAGTCGGGATCGAGCATGACAGAGGAATGTCAAGAGGCAATAGGCAAAAACTTCCCCAAAAAGATTCCCTTTATATAGCATGTATGTGGTCAAACCCGCACGCCACATGGCAGCTTCGCGTTAATTGGATGAACCTAGAATTCATCACAATGAATCTCATTTAAACGAAGTCTTTGACTAAGTCTTTAGTCATCACTTTTGGAGCTCTTCAAAAGTAGCAGCAATTAAGGAGGCATTGACTCAGTCACCCCAAAAGTACAGTCACTCGTCGCCCCAAAAGCAATCGCTCGTCGTCCTAAAACTGTAATGACTCGTAGCCCCAAAAGCACAGCGACTCGTCACATCAAAAGCATAACACTTTGAAGACTCAAACAGTGCCCGGAACGAGACACGTATGCTGGGCTGTCACTTCAGCATTAATGGCACGCTAAACAAAGTGTTAAAAGATAGTAAATGACAGCCATCATGTTGTCAATTGTCAGATGTCAGTTGTCAGTCAAAAGCAAGTCTGTCAATAGAGCCTTAAAAGCGCAGAGCCTTAGAAGTGTAGTCCATAAAATTGCAGATCCTTCACAATGTGGCACAATTTTAAAAGATGCTACGTGGCCAGTATGGCAACTGTGTCACTTTAGATACAACCAAATCTAGTTTGTTCATACTGCCACTTTTTCGATATGCTCAAGATCTATTTCGTTTAAACTGAAAGAGATCTTAGAGAAGTATGCAGACGCCACGTATCATTGACTCGGTCATGTTGATGAACGAGTACTAACCACTCAAGATCTCAACAATAAGAGGATCCCAACAACTTCCATGTGTCAACTCAACAACAGCCTCTACAGTACGGTTACAATAGATTCTCCAGAAATCCCGTGCATGCAGGACTCTTGTACGCTAAAACCCCTGCGCACATCGTATATGTGCATGCCTATAAATAGAAGAAGTCTTCCTTCATTCAAGATCTATTTCTTTTTTACTACTTCTTGATTGGCAAACCCAGATCACCACTCATCGGCATTCAGAGAGTCAGAGCAAGTTCTTCTCGTCGTTAGATCGTTAACGGAGTAAAGAACCACCACAATATTCGATCTCCATCGTCACACTTTTCCAGAATCAACTATACTTAGATCGCCTGTTTAGGAATCTAGGAATCTCTTGTACTATCTTAGTTTGAAATACAAAAGTTCTTCAACTTTTTGTTCATGAAAAATACGGAAACTCGGATTAGGCTATAAAAAGATTATTGTCAAAATGGCTTCATATTGTACTACAAGGAGAATAATGATAAAGACAGATGCATTTTCTGTCACAAGGACCGGTACAAGCCTATTCGGGGCAAAAGAAAATCAACTGCACGAGCAAGGTTACGCCCTTACAAATACATGCATTTTTTGCCAATCACAAAGAGGCTACAGAGGATGTATATATCTTCGAATACTGCAGAATACATGACATGACATAGAAAATAATGGAAGATGGAAGAAGGAGAATTATCTCATTCATTCGATGGAGAGGCATGGAAGCATTTTAATCGATGTCATCTTGTATTTGCTGCGGAACGAAATGCCTTTAGAGCTGGTAAACAGGAACTATCTCCTCTTCCGTTGAGTTTGACAGGAGATGTCATTTGGCAGAGGTAGAGGATTTGCTGAATGTAATGGAAGATCCAAGATCAGGCCATCACAGAGAAGGACTCGGCCATAGCCACCTCTGCCTCTGCACCTCCTCCACCTCCTCCACCAACAGTTTGATATTTTGAGCATCTTGTATGATTTTTTTATTATATTGGATTGATGAGTTTGTATGGACTTTATGGGGTTTATGATACATTTGTGTATATGTACTATATTACTGCTGGATGAGTTTGTATGGACACCATAGTTTGAGAAAATATTTGTCTGCGTCTATTTCATTCAATTTTACTTATTTGTCTTCTAATTTATTGTATAAAGAGCCTATTGGATCACTATTATATATTTGTGTTTCATTTATTGAATATATATATATATATATATATATATATATATATATATATATATATATATATATATATATATAATGACAAGTACAGTGACTGACCAGTGACGGAATACCGACGGATTCCTGGAAAAAAATTGCAGGCTAGCGACGAACTAGCACTACTACTGACGAAATATATGCACCTCAACGAAGGACTACCGATGAAAATTTTTGTCGGTAACGTGCTGTATGATACCCAAAAGCGTATCAGATGAGTTACCGACAGAATTTTCCATCGCTGACCTTCTGAAATTTTTAATTTGGGGCTCACAAAACTCTGTTGCTAATCCATCGCTATGTTGTCATAGATTTTGCCAACGGGAAATATACATTGCTAATCAAATGCTAAATTTTGTCAGCAAATCCGTCGGTGCTTTGTCGCTGTAGCGACGGATTACCGACAGATTTTTTGTAGCGACAATAAACCTATCGATGTACACAATCCGTCGGTATTCCGTCGGTAAGTTTAAATAGCGACGAAAAAATCATATTTAGCGAAGGATGTGTCCTCGTTAATTACCAATATTTTTGTAGTACAAGTGGAGTGGTAGTGGGTGAGTCAAATTAATTACTTTTTATATGAATTCCCACCTTTCTAACTTGGCAAATCCCCACTTCCACCCTCTTTCTCTTGGTTTCACATAGCCGGTTTAACAATGCATATGCATTGTTGTCCCCCCACAAATTCAATAATTATGGATTCCTCTTTCCATGTTTGAATGATTCTAATGTAGAGTAATTTTTTGATTCACTTTACGGAGAACGGTTTTTTCATCCTATTTTTCGCAGCCATACTCTCCGGCCTACAAAATGTTCCTACTTCTCTTCTCACTTCTTCCTTTATATGTGCAACTCTACTAATTCATTCACCACATCACTAAAGTCCTAAGAACAGTACACAACTGAAGCCACGACATCGAACAATTTCCTTCCCGTATAGTCCGTCCGAACAAGGTTTGCATAGACCATACTTTGCACAGGATGTGCTAGGACTATACCCGGTACGCTTTCCTTCGTCAACTGCCAGCTTTCTCGTCTTTGCAAGTCCATACCACATGATTTGTGAGTGTTCTGAACACTTTAAATGTCTCTTATCATCTTCACCGTTTATTATGAAGCTTATTGGTTGATGTTATAGAAGAGCAAGATTCTTTTCCTATCTCCAATTTTCCTAGAATTATTGTTTCAATTAAGTGACAACCATTCATTGTGTTACCTGCATGTGCTAGTAGGAAACAATAGTTAGAAGTTGTATTCATATTCCTTGCCATGCAATCCATACTAGTGGACCTACTATCATGAACAAGTTGTAACAAAAGGTGTAATATTTAATTTAATAAATGAACCATTATTTGTAAATAATAGGTAGATATCTAAGTCTGTTTGTTACCTATTTTGGTTACCATTAGCACATTAAATGCTTTATCCTTTTAGTACCCACTCTTGTAAACTTCTTCCTTTGCGTCTGTTATTGATAATGGTAGGAGTTTGATAAGAACATAAAATGTTATTTTTTATCCCTTAATATCTACATTTTATTCTCATTTCATGACTAAAGGTACTCACTATTCTATTTTGATTTAGGATGCAGTTGGGACACTATGTGCAAAATGGAGCTAAATAGCAATTTTGGATAGTTTTGATATCTTTTACCAAAATGGGCATAACTTTCTCATCTGAAATGCAATTGAGATTCTTCGAAAAGATTTGGAAAGCTAAGACAAAGATCTACACCTTTCGTATTTTAAGTTTTTCGAATTCAGGCTGCAACATGGACGAAATCAGGCTTTAAGTTGAGTCAAAGATGCTGTGAACAAAAATAGGAACCAAAATAACTATTTCCTTACTTGTTCTATGACTTTTTTATTGTTTGAAAATTGTAACTTTTAGGGATCCGTCGGGAGATATTGTAGGCTTCAAACAACAAATTTGGAGTGTATAAAAGGGTAGCAATCATGAGAGAACCACAATACATAACACTTGTTCTTCTTCTCCAACTTTTCTTTTGGAGTTTTGATGAACATGTGCGGCTAAAGGTCTTGTTGGTCGAAGGAAACGGAAGCCTTGGTATCAATAAACTTGTGAGATCTAAATTGTATTTATTTGTTTGGTTTATACTCTGAGTATTTAATGTTTTTCTATGCCCATCTTCATGATTATTTTGTTTAATGACTAGGAGGCCTACTAGTTTATTATTCATTTCGATCAACTGCTTAATTTTATATCAAATCCGTAATTGTTTGATTTTTGTAATTTGTGAAGCAACCAAGATTTAATAAACTACTTTGTTTTATTAGATCTTAGGAGAATTTTTTTGACAAAACTAAATGCAACCGCTTGTGTTGTGTTGTTTTGCTTCATCGATTTCTTGGTTCTTTAAGAAATTGCTAGATTAAATCTTCAGCACTTGCCTTGGATTATTTAGTAATTAAAGTTAATTAGATCACTTGTTTTTAATTAGCTAAGCCTAAGAGAGATAGAAAGATACTTCCAACGGTAAATATTCAAAGTATGATTTAATTTATGCTTGTATCGATGATCAATTTTAATATTCCAATGGTGAATGTTGATTGAGACCAATATTTTTTTTTGATTGATTTCAATACTTTAATTATTTTTAGCTCATCTTAAATTTACTTTTAATAAATTCAAATCTCTCCCCCATCCTTGTTCACATTGTATAAAAGTACACTAATTGCTCTCTTGGGATCGATCCTTACTCTCACTACTACAAATAATTTTAAGGAAAATATTTTATTTTTGGATGCCTGCGACAACACACCAAATTTTGGCACCATTGTCGGGGAGTAATTTTTGTACTTCTTGTGATTTTTATTTCATTCTTGTAATAAAATAATTTTTTTTTGTTAGTAAAAAATCTTGAACAGGACATGGCGACCAATTCTCAACAATTTGCCACTTGGCAAGATCTTCCATTTATGCATGTCAATGAGATAAATATTTCTATTAAAAAAAAATTGTAAGTTTAACTTCTCTTGTTCATCAAATAGTTGTAGATAACATGCAAACAGTAATATCTTATGGGATTTGTTTAGTACCAGGGCATACAACTGATATGTGCCCAACTCTTCAAGATGAGCCAAATGAACAAGTGAATGCGGAATGTGATTTTCCTGGACAATCATAAATGAAATATGATCCATATTCAAACTCTACAACTTAGGGTGGAGAGATCATGCTAATTTTAGTTACGGGAATCCACAATAAAATCATCCTGTAACTCAAAATTACCCAATTTACAATAGTACAAACAACATATCCCCATGAACAATAATCGGACCAAACTTCTAATTCAAGTATGTCTTTAGAAGATATTGTTAAGTCTATTGCTACTAATGGCTCACAATTTCAATAGGAGACGAGGGCCAACATCCAAAGTATGAACAATCAAATGAGCCAAATGGCTACAATAATCAATAAGCTGGAGGCACAAAGTTTAGAAAAATTACAATCTCAAACGATAGGAAATCCAAAAGAAAATGCAAGTGCAGAAGTGGTAAAGAGTGGACATTCTAGTAAAAGAAGTACCATATCGTCAAATAAGAGAAAAGAAAATAGCATTGCAGACATAACATTCCTAATGACAACATAGTACCAATTGCACAAATTTCTTTGAAATTGACGACAAAGATGGATTTGATATTACCGTTAATGAGCATCTTAAGAAAAAGAATGAGAAGTTAGTCTTGACTAATAATTTACATGAAACTGTTGCAGGGTTGAATGATTTTATAAAAAGACAATAGTCAGGAAAACTTCCTTATATTTCATTATCAATTTCTGACTAGAGACCTTTACCCTCTATTTTGCAGGCCTCTATTCAAGATGTAAAATCCATGCCTAGTTGCATCAAGTGTGCATAGAGTCGAGCCAACGACATATTAAACAAAGGAGCTGCATGGGAGGCAACCAAGGGGAGTTTGTTCTTATTCATGCATTTCTATTTTTGTTTATTTTTTTTTCTTTTCTTTGCATTTGGACTTACATTGGTGACATTGTCGGTTTAAGTGTGGGGGAGGATTTAAATTATTTTAAGCAGTTTTTTCTCTCCAAAAAAAGAGTTTTGTTTTGTGGTTTTCAATAATTTTTGTTGTGTATGTCATGAACAAGATTTAACTAAATTTACAAAATTCATAACATGATTGAACAAGTACTATTTTTAACTTAGAATTAATTAGTCTAGTTATTTTTCTTAATGATGGTAATGACTAAATTTGTTAGACAAAAGCCAGTGAGGTTTTGAACCCTTAGACTGACACATCAGTCTCATTATTATTTTTATGAGAGATATTCTTCCATAGATTTTTTTTCTCTAGAACTTGCTTTGATTCTCTTCGAGGTCACATCGAGACATGCATACATGAACATGATTAAGGCCCACTTTGTTATGCGCTACTTAAGCCAAATAGCCTACCCTGAAATTATTTTTCCTTTGGTTGAACCCCTTTGAGCCTTATTGCTTTTATTTTTGTGAACCCACATTACAAGCTTTAACCTGAAAAAAATTCTTTACCCAATCGGGAAAGCTAGTGGAGCATTATGATACATATGGGTGTACATAAAAAAAGTGTGGGGATATCTAAATTTTTAGTTTTGCTACATATTTTTATTCTTAAATTCTTGTTTCCCATCATGATTAAGAAAAAAAAAGAATTGAAAAAAGATAAAAAAAAATGAAGAAAAAAAATGAAGAAGAAGTAATAAAGAAAAGAAGTGATGACGGAAATTACTTTTGATATCCACCTTCATAATTCCTTCCAAAATTTCCAATAAAGGGGTATGTTGAATGCTTTGAATGGAGTGATTGGTTTTACATATTTTATATATTCAAGCTTGAGTTAAATCATTTTTGCTCCACTAGTTTTGATAGTTTTTGAGCTACACTCCCAAAATATATCCTACCTTGATCCAAAGCCCCGCTAAAACACATGAAAAGTCCTTATAATTTATGTTATGCATGTGATTCGAGTGGTGGAGAATGAGATGATATGCAAGCTTAGGGTAGATTATTTCTTTTGGAATGAATTTAAGCGAAACACGTACCCTTCAAATACATGAGAGTTGAGTGTTTATTTCCGTGAGGGTCTACCAATTTAGTTTACTCTATCTTCAAGTAAAAATACTTACTAAGTAATTAGAAGTTGTCTAAGAATATATTTTTATGATATGTTATGAGTTTTAACGAGCTTGGTTATTCTTTATTTATGGCATTACAACGTGATTTTTGTTTTGAAAAAAGTAAACTAGAATTTTGTCAGAGGACGAACAAAAGTTAAGTGTGGGGGTACTTGATAAGAACATAAAATATTATATTTTTATCCTTTAATGTCTACCATTTTATGCTCATTTCATGACTAAAGGTACTCACTATTCTTCTATTTTGATTTAGGATGCAGTTGGAGACACTATGTGCAAAATGGAGCTAAATAGAAATTTTTGATAGTTTTGATAACTTTTACCAAAATGGGCATGACTTTCTCATCCGAAATGAATTTGAGGTGCTTCAAAAAGATTTAGAAAGCTAAGACAAAAATCAACAACTTTCGTATTTTGAGTTTTCCAAGATTCAGGCTGAAACATGGACGAAATTAGGCTTGAAATTGAGTCAAAGATGTTATGAACAAAAATAGGAATCAAAATAACTATTTTTCTACTTGTTCTTGACTTATTTTTATTATATGAAAAGTTGTAACTTTTAGAGAATTTGTCGGGAGATATTATATATGATTCAAACAACAAATTTAGAGTGTATAAAAGAGGTAGCAACCATGATAGAACCATGACACACAACTCTTATTATTCTTCTCCAACTTTTCTTTTAGAGTTTTGATGATAATGTGCGGCTAAAAGTCTTGTTGGTCGATGGAAATGGAAGCCATGGAATCAATAAACTTGTGAGATCTAAATTGTATTTATTTGTTTGATTTGTACTTTGAGTATTAAATATTTTCTATTACGATCTTCATGATTGTTCTGTTTAATTAGTAGGAGGCCTACTACTTTATTATTCATTTCGATCTACTACTTCATTAGATATCAAATCCGTAATTGTATGATTTTTCTAATTTGTGAAGCAACCAAGATTTAATAAACTGTTTTGTTTATTAGATCTTAGGAGAAAATTTTTTGACAAAACAAAATGCAACCGCTTGTGATTGTGTTGTTTTGCTTCATCGATCTATTGGTTCTTTAAGAAATTGCTAGATTAAATCTTCAGCGCTTGTCTTAAATTATTTAGTAATTAAAGTTAATTAGATCATTTTTTAATTAACTAAGCCTAAGAGAGATATGAAGATACTTCCAACAATGAATATTCAAAGTATGAGTTAATTTATGCTTGTATCGATGATCAATTTTAATTTTCCATTGGTGATGTTGACTGAGACCAATATTTGTTCCTTTGATTGATTTCAATACTTTAATTACTTTTTAGCTCTTCTTAAATTTGCTTTTATTAATTTCAAATATCCCCATATCCTTGTTCACATTGCATAAAAGTACACTAATTGCTTTTCGTAGGATCGATCCTTACTCTCACTACTACAAATAATTTTAAGAGAAAATATTTTATTTTTTGGGTGCTAGCGACAGCACACCAGAGTTTAATATGTGTTACAGAAGGAAGATTGTTAATAAAATATTAAGCTTATTAATTATACCTTAGAATAGTAAACATAGATAAATTGTGAGTGTAACCAGTGCATCCTTTGAATATACCATTGTAGCATATATGATAGTTAATATTAATGTATACGAGTAATTCAAAGCATATAGTCTAACTCTTTATGTCAAACCATGCACAACACAATTGAAAAATGTATTTTTAATGCAAATGGATAATGCCACACTTCTTATTTAGTAGGGCACTCATTGCCTAATAACAAACACATAAGCATATTTATATATATAATTATAAAATATAAATTGTCATAATTATATCTTATTTAGCTAGTTATCAATTGTCGATTTTTTGTATAGGCTTGAAATTGACCTTGGTAATCGAGATTGAACCATGACCAAGACAAACGGACATGGACCCAACAACAGGCAAGTATACCTTGCCAATATATAGAATTTATTTATGCATGCTTATCTTCTGTCGTTATTTTTAATATCAGTTTCCATACTCTGTTTACTTGTCTGTGCCCTTATACATGTTTACTACACTGGTACTTATTGTTATACTTCACTTGTATAGACCATCGTATTGAATGTGAACTTGACTTGACCTGACTTGGCTCGATTTGATCATTTGACTTGACTCGACTTGACTTGACCTTTGTCCGATACTAAGATTGTCTATTTGACCACTCTCGACTCGAGAGTTCCACGCAGGTACTACGATAGAGATTTACTATAGATAGGGAGATCCAGATAGGACTACTCTCTATAGGACCGTAGGTACCACACAGGGCTGCGGTTATATGATTCCTTTATTATCCACTCTTAGTATCACAGTACTATGACATGTTATGAATTATCTGTCTCTTATTACCTTGCCTTGTACATCCATTATTCTTTGTGTTATTTCATAGTCTCTTCCATGTATATTTCATGCATGTTACATAAATTGTACAATAGGCTTGTATATTATGTATCTTGGTATGTCCTCTAAGGACCAGGACTTTTCTCCAGGTTAAGAGGAAGAGTACCCATTGGTTTATGGTCCAGGACTCAACCACGGAGCTGATGCAGTTGACGATGTTGCCATTGCTTAGTTTAATTTTAGCTTGGACTCTAGTTTATTTTACTTCTATAAGCAGTGGGTTTGTCTCTACTAGACTTATCATCTATCTTTGTTATATTTGACTTGTTGCTGGCTTGTCATACCATTTATATTATCAGTTGGTTCCTTGTTTACTTTGTGAATGAGATATAGAGAAAACCTGAGACTCATATTGTTCTCAAGACTTGATAGACAACGTAAGTTTATGCTTGAGGGTTTTCCTATAATGGGTTTACCCTTGAGCGTGTACCAGCTGGCCAAGCCATGTGCCTAGTCTGAAATATTTTGGGATTGAGGCGTGACATCTGTGACCTACCATGTTGGTCTGTTGTGACACTTTATGTTTATGTCATATGTTATGTTTCTTCAGATAAATGTTTATGTTATGTTATATGGTACAAGCGCTTACTCAACCTCTTGGCGATCCGGGAACCTGGTACATGTGGTAACTAAGTTCATTATGTTACATTCTAGTATAATTAAGTTTTGTGATAACCCTATTTAGTTAATTTGTATTAAGTAGTATGCATGATTGGTCATTCTCTGTTGTTTGACTTATCTTTATGCTCGTATTTTGTTTATTTATTTGTGTGTGGTTAGAGTGATAAGTTCTGCTCGGGTAACAGTCTGCAACTATCATGCCCCGGTTCTATAGAACCGATCATCCTCGCTAGGGTGTGATGTCGCATGATCCTTAGATGCACTCGCATGAGGCAATTTCCATAATGGCCGATTACGCAGCTTAGCGACAGGGTCGTCGCACAAAAGTCCCGAAGTAGAAGGATTGAATAAAAAAGAAAATACAAGTATTTAAACAAAGTCAAAAATTTTGTTGATAAGCAGAAGAATTTACAAATAGCTCGAAGTCAGATTACAATCACTAGGCTCCCTTTTTCTCACAATACTATTCACTCTTGCTCTCACTATCATATTCATTCAATTACAATGATATCATGCCCGAAGGCTTACAACTTGCGGATGCTTCAAAAGGCAATTTTTATATATTATGTCCCATATAGGTGAAGACTCAAACGTGTCCGCACGCCTTGAAAATCCAAGAAACTCTATGCCTTAGCACGTCCAAGCTAGCTCCGCCCCGAGCGAGCAAGTACCTGAACCTGCACGTGCAAACTGGTGGGGTGCCAGTACACAACCATACTAGTAGGGGGCATCCCGCCCGCCCATACAAAACCAACATGTTTATTTAATGAGTGCACACTATGATTTTAGTTGTCATTTTAATCGTGCCTAAGCATTAGTTGTATGGCATAACTATAGCCCATTTGTATAATAACATCGTGATCGTGCCACCCTTGTGTCGCAATATAGTGATTGTGCCCCTATTGGTGAGATTAAAGTCGTGCTATTTGTCACGACCCATACCTATTTTTTGGATACGAGTACGTGGACAAGTCCAGCCTATGTCGCGGTATCTGTGGTAGAACGCTATCTAGACCTCTATGATCAAAGTCACAATATTTGCTCATAATTAATTTATTTCTTTTGTTCATTCACAATACTAAATTAAATTATAATACTCACAAGTTTTACATTTGAATAAAGATACAATGTCTTACAAAAATCAAAACGACTATCAACACATCTATCTAACTAGTCTCTAGGATTATGCCTTGAAATACATATGTAATCTCTCCCAAGGATCCAACGCACAGAGTAGCAAATGACTAATCTAAAAAATTGGTTTCCAGTTAGGAATGGAATGAGTACAGTTCGAGCATGCAGTTCCAAATATATGATAACAACTATAAAATAGTGAATAGTCATGGCATACATGATGAAATAAGTAAACTATAAGACATGGCATGGAAAGTAAGGTGGAACGACAGTTAACATGAACTATAAGAAAAGTAAAACATGGAACAAGGAATCATAAAAACTACGTGATTTAAAGTACACCTTTCAATATACAATCAATCTGGGTAGTTATACTGTACGGTCTACAAGTTCTACTATATAACATACAATATGACATGCAGCAAGGTCTAAGGTCTGATAACGTATTTACTTGGTACTTCCCTGCTCAACTACTACACATGAATTAAGTCACGATAATGGGTCACAAAACACGCTTAAATAACCCAATATAATATGGTATCATGACTAAACTCATATGCCACTAATCCGTGTAACGAACGTGTTAAGAATCAAATATAACATAACTAACCATGCAATTATAGTGATTAACAATACTGAAAACAAACAAGAAATGTACTCGCCTGGGGTCCTTTGCTGGTGAAACAGATAATCCTGTTAGGTCCAGAGTAGTCCAATTGGCTAGGGTAGATGTGAAGAAGTTCAATTTCGCAAGGAAAAATAGGAATACGATTAGTCGTAATCCATGATTTATGGTCGAAAGGAAATTTATGAAATATATATAACTATTTTAGAAACGATTTATAATATTAAAAACTATATTTATTGGTTGAAACAATTTTTAGATAAATACTTGGAAATCAGGAAAAAATATTGAGGAAATTCTTGTTTAAAGCATTTACTATTCAAAATAATATAAATATATTATTATTATCAAAAACGACTTTACTTAGATAAAGTCCAATACTATTTTAAAGAAACCATTTATATATATTTTAGTCGAAGAAAAATATATTCATTTAGGAAATATTTATAACTATTTTAGGAAACTTTACAAAACATATTTGAAAGACCTTTAAGAAAATACCACCTAAATCTTATAAACACTTTTAGAAATATTCTTTATTTTGATATATACCAAAAACATATAAATTATATTCCTAAAATTATTTTTATCTATAGGTCCCAAAAATCATTTACAAGCCAAATATATATTTATAAAGTCCATCACTAAATAATATATATATTTATAAAGTTCATCACTATATATATATATATATATGAGGAAGGATAGGCATCCCCGCACTTTTTGCATCCCCAAGCATCCCCCCTACTCACACCATTGGATGGTGCTTTAAGTCATCTAATCTTAACCATTGATTTACCAACGGTTAAGATTAGATGACTTAAAGCACATCCAACGATTGTTAACATGGGGATGCTTGGGGATACAAAAAATGAGGGGATACGGATCCCTCCTCTCTCTCTCTCTCTCTCTCTCTCTATATATATATATATATATATATATATATATATATATATATATATATATATGTCCATTTTATTAACTAATTTGTTTGGCATGGTAAATACCAATTTCTTCTAAGTCCATTAGATCTACTAAATGGGTTAGGACTACAATAAATCTTTCATATATATATTTCCTATTAGGTTTTAAGCCAAAAATATTGGGCCAGGGTCTTCTGTTCACTCAATGAACAAAAAAAAGAAACAAAAATAAGAAAGAGAGAGTGTGAAGAGGTTTCGAAAGAGAGAGACAAAGGGAGGAAGCATGGGAAACGATGCTCACCTCTGGAGGAGGCTACTCCGGTGCTCAGCGCTGGGGTATCAAAACAGTAGCGGGGTCAGATCTGGCATTCGTCGGGTGTGGGAAGGCGGTGCTGGAGGATTAGGCGGTCGGCCGGCGTCGGCACTGCCACGAGAGGAGGGCGGTCCAGTGCCAGAGTGGAGGCGAAGGAGCGACATCCCGGAGGCAACACCGGGGGAGGCTAACCAGGTCTCGGCACTGGAGCGGAGATCTCGTGGTCGCCGGCGGTTAAGTAAGTGGTGACAGTGGTTTTGGTGCTTCGGTCGGTGGCCGGAGTTGATCGGCCATGGCGGTGGTATTGGCTGAGGTTAGTTGTAGGATTAAGGTTCCAGCGATGGTGGTGCACAGCTAATTGGGGTCGAAGGTGGTGTTAGCTTGGTCAGTAGGTAGTAGATGTTGGTGGTGGCGATGGCCAATAGTGGTGTGCGTTGTGGCATTTGCTGGTGGCTTGGGTAATCGGAAGATGGCAGTAGTTGGCAGGGCGCCATCGTCGGGTGGAGCGGGCTGTTGCTGTGGTGGCATTTCGTGGCAGGGATTGTCGAATTTGGCCAATGGCGGGAGGCCGGGGATGTCGATGGTGCCGGTGTGAGGTTGGGGACGAGGCAGTGGGTCCGGTTGTCGATGGAGAAAATGGTGGTGGGTTTAGGTGGCCGTAGTTTGTCGGGAAGTCGGGGATGGTGGTTCAGACGAGGTAGTGCCGGGATCCGCTAGATTAGGGTTGATTTCTATGGTTGTACTGTCCATGTCGAGATGTCGACACGGACATAGGAATTAGAGTGTACGAATTTGGATGTGTCCGGGTGTGTCGGACACAAAAAAGATAGAATTGTATATGTAATAAAAGTAGTGGAATGAACTGGATGGACATGGACACGATGCACGACACAATAACTATGGTGGATGATGGTTGTGGAAACATTGGTTATGGCTAGTAGGATGAAAAAGAGTTGGAAAAATTAGGAGAAAGAGGCCTCCGTAAATAGGAGTTGAACTCCTAATCCGATAAGGATTATCAATGCTTGTAGATAAACCCTCTTCTTTTAATTTAAATCAAATAACTTTAAATTAAAATTAGTCTAATCACAATCCTTTAAATGATCGCAAATAATAATTCAAACTAGTATTCGACATTATCGAATAATTTAAATCATATAAATTCAAATTAAATTAAATAACTTATTATCATAATAATTTCAAATAATATTTGATGTCATCCGATAATGTAAAGTACATATTATTTAAATCCAAATCTTTATTTAAAATCGATGAAACCCTTTTATTATTCAAAAATGATTTTCAAAATCATTTTTAGAAACCAACTTTTGAAAGATCAAAAATGATAACAACATATTTTATATTTCAAATAATAAAATTCGAGAGCAAAATATCTTTTTATAAAACTAAATAGTATATTCAAATCATTTAATTTAAAACTAGTTTTTGATAAAAAAAATAATCACAAAATATCTTTTACAAAATTTTGACAAAAAATACTTCTAAACACAATAATTAAAATATATAAATAATTAAAAAATTAAATTTGAAAATTCTGAAAAAAGAGTTACAAATCTACCCACCTTAGAAAAATTGTCTTTGAAATTTATGGACTACTAAGATAAAAGGACTGGGTGAATCGGTAAAAAGATAGGAAAAATTTATGATAGAAAATATTGATCAAATAGATAAAAAGAAAAAAAAAATCTTTAATAAGAATATTGATCAACGAGGGTAGAAATAGAAGAAATAAATAGATATGGCTTGGTGTTGGAATCTTAGGCTATGGTCTTGAACTAAAAGGTTCTATGATTCAATAGAAGAAAGACCTATAAATATGAATGAAGACAGACAAATTTTGATAAGAAAATACGATTAGCGGACATTGTTTAAAGAAGTACTACCTACATAACATCTAAACCCATCACGAAATCAATCCTATAAATTCGTACCCTCAAGAATGTTTCAAAATTCCTCAATTTTAATCATAAAATTTTAAATCATACACTCAATTTAAAATCATGATTTAGCAATCATCAATATCATCTTATCAAATTCATAACCCTTAATCCAACTGGAAATGATCTTCAAAATCTACCTTCACAAAATGTATAGATTCCGCAAAGTTTAAATTCCATAAGTTTTCAAATCATTTCTCTATTTTATTGATCATCAAAATAATTTCCGTTAAAAAATTTAATATTAGACCTTAGCAATAAATTCATCAATCGTATAGAAATTTAAACCTCCAAAATACCAAAAGCTAAAATATCTTCAACAGTAACCTGAATACTCAATTTATCAATCGAGGATTCTACCCACCTTTGATTAGAGTCATCCATCAAACTCAATATTATCACGTAAAATATTTCAAATTCATCAAATAGATTATCTCAAAATTCAAATCAAATAGGGTTATCTCAAAACTCAACGAATATCACTATCTTAATTATGTAGCCTATGTAACAAACTTAACTACCCAAGCAATCGATTCAAAATAATTTTATGGGTTGCCAACGGGGTACCTAGGGCTAGGCCTAGTAGTTATCCTAAAATCAAGTCAACCTAATTGTGAATGAGCATTTCCTAGTCGCAGGCTTACAGTAGTATGACTAATATAGGTACTACCACAAGTTTGCACATGTAGAAGCATGGAATTTCAGAGCCAGAAATCCTATGCGCCAGACACTACATGCGCACAGCAAAACCAACAAATATGGACATTTGAAAGAGGACTTTTTATTACATATAAAAGTCTATTACATGTCTAGAAAAGGTGGTACAAAGGAGAATTTCTACAAGGAAAAGACCCTAAGTCTACAACCAGCAACCACCATGCGCCTTCAGTCAGGCGCAGCAACCACCATACGCCTTTAGTCAGGCGCAGTAGCCACCATGTGCCATCAACCAGGCGCATCCCGCCATGCGCATCCAGCAGGGCGCATCCTTCCAGCAGCTTAGTTATGTGCATCCCCAGTTATGTGCATCCCTTCAGCAGCCCAGTTATGTGCCGCTCTTCCAGCCAGGCTCACCTGATAAGTGCTTCGACTAATGAAGCATTTAACCCTCTAGCCGGAATCAAGGAAGAGAAGAGCACCGTAAATCTGTGGCCAGGGGAGGCTTCGAAAGAGCCTCCAAAGGCGAAGGAAGACCGTGATCGAAACCGCGGCTAAAGGAGCAGCTTTCAACACAACCAGAATGGGCAACGCCCACTTTGAAGGAAGAAAGAGCCTAGCACCGCCATTCCGATCTACGGCTCTTCCGGAATAACAAAAACGAGGCCCGAGCATCCCTATCTTTGGATGCAACAGGCACCTTCCGCCTGCCTCGGAAGCCCTCGACTCCGTCTTTTGGATGTAACAGTCACCTTCAAGTGCATCAACGAAGACATGGCGTCGCATCTTCACCCTTGGAAGCATTTTGTCAACAGAATGCATTCGAGCACACAAGTTCATGTCGGAAAGACGTGAGAGAACAAGAGGCCAACCCTCTCTCCATACCACTATTTATAGGCCGGGCAAATCAAACCTATGCGCCAAGTGGATGGCTCTCCGAATTTCGTGCAATGAATTTGCATTAAATGGATGAACCAGACGCTTCGAATTCAGCCAAGTCAAAACGGCTATTTAAAGCACTCGAAGAACGTAACAGTTGCACCATCAAAGACTTCTCATAAAGTGGATGCGCCGGCCAGACCGCGTATCATACTGACGCGCCCTTCTACATCAAGCGCATCACACAAACGCGCCCTTCAGTACCAAGAGCATCACAGGGGATGTGCCCCCATGCGTCCCCATGCGCCTAGTGGAACGCCAACCGACGTGCCCACTCAGCTGTCCATCAAATATCACAAATATTAAATGCTGAACTGACAGAGTTGGCAGCACGCCTCCCAAAGTCTGAGCAGTCGGCAGCTTCTTCAGAAGACGAAGCATCGCCAACATCAGCATTATTATTACTCCTCTTCGACGGCTACTGCCACGTGGCCACCCAACCAGCTCACATGCGCCTCCGCGACCATGCACCCAGACATGCATACGCCTCAAAAGCTGTGCGTCTCAGACTTTTCACTGATCCCTAAAGACAGAAGAAAAGTCACTGTCACAACTCTGCATGTGCCTCAAAAGCTATCCGCCCCAGACTTCTTCCTGATCCCAAAAGACAGGAGTAAAGTCACTACTGAAGCTCTGCATGTGCCTCAAAAGCCATGCACCCAGAATGGTTCGTGACTCCTAAAGTTTACGAACCAAAGTCTCCTCATGCACCCAATCCTAGGCGCATCCTACCAGATCATTCCCCCCACCAAATCCGAGATCTCTGAGCCATGGGTCGACGACACGTGTCCTTTGACTCGACTCATCTAAGACCTCAGCAACAGAAAAATCTTCTTCTTCATTACGTGCCGGTTCACAACAGCAACATGAAGAAGTCAACCCCCTCGATCACGGCGCATCGTCCATGCACCTCCATCAGTAATCAACACGTGGCATCCCCGCGTACAGGCGCATCCTACATATGCGCGCACGAGCAGCCAGCCTGCAAAACTATAAATAGAGGGATCATTTCCTTCTTGGAGACACACACGGACCAATCTACGTGCATACATATCAACCTCCACAGCGAACAGACAGAGACTTCGCACCAGCAGAGAGGCAGATACAGACACTCAACGTCTTCCTCCTCTCAACAAGCTCCAGCACCCAGAGCAATCCAGACCTTCAGAGAACCGATAACCATCGTCAGATCGTCAACGGAGTCAACGCATTACCACTCACTCCATTGGCACAAGGAACCCAGATTAAACAAAAGTGTACTCCTAGGACTACATCTAAGTCCTATCTTGTAACACTGTTCTGCTTGTATTAAAATTTGCAATCAAAGAATTTTAATGGCAAACAAGCTGGCGACTCTGCTGGGGACCTCTTTCTCCTCCACCCAGAAAGCTGTGTCACAATCCGACGATGTGAAGGTGGGCTCCTCCCACAAGACGCTGGTTGTATGCCTCAATCAACAGGCGTATGAGGAGTTCATCTCTGAAGGCAGTGCGAGTCCTTCGAAGCGGCTGCCGAAGCCGAAGAAGACCCGCCGAGTCTGGGTGCGCAAGGTCGACGCCTCGGGCACCACCACCGAAGGGGATGCGCCAATCTAGCCTTCCCTTCCTGCTGACATCCTCAGCAACCAAGATGCGCCCGCTGGTACAGCGCATCTCTCGGGGAAACGTGCGGCTAACCACGTTCCCCAGCCATCTCCCTCTCAGGCGAAGAAGATACGTCGACGGAGCAGGGGCGCAGCCAATGCCCCGCACATCACCTCTGATGCACCACAGAAGATCTCTGTCTTTGACAGACTCACTCGCTGTAGTGGCAAGAAGAATTTGGATTCTGAGTACTATGCACCCCCGCGGTCTGGTACGAAGAAATCCAAGGCAGCACGGGCCATACGTCCCAAACGTGCTATGCCAGCAACAAGCCAGAAGCATGCGCTCACAATCATGCGTGCTGCTGATGGTAAGTTGTACAAGGTCGACTCGAGTGTTGCGGCACCGAGAACGAGCCGGCCTTCAAAGCCCTTGTCTTACTTGGGCGCATCTACTGCGTGCACAACAAAGTCGAGCAAGGCAAATCCAGTGGTCTTGAACTCCCGCGCCTCCTCCAGTGGTACGTTTGAGGTCTGTTCAAGTCACTCCAAATGCTGTGGTTCCCCCACTACTGATCGGGATGCCTGTTTGGTATTAGATCAGGGGGCACAGCACTCACTTGACCACCCCGGCGCTTAGCCTTGCCATACGCTTGAAGGGGGTGCGAAGGTGGCACTCTCCTCCAACGATCTGCGTAACGTGATTACTCACAAGCACCGATCAGGAGAGTTGACTGACAAGCACGATGCGCCTCTCACGGGGCATACTTGTGCTGTGGTCACCATTAATTGCTGTTGCAAAGCGGCAGTCCCACCAAGGCAGTCGGTGTTCCAGCGGCTGCAATCATCGACACGCCGACGTCGCCTCGGAAAGAAGGTGTCAACAGAAGAGGAATTGATGGTTGCCTCATGCAACGTGATCTCCAACTCTTCGTTAGTCCGAAAGGCGACTGGCAGTCTCTCTTCCTCGTCCAAGAGCCAGTCGAGGAAAACCACGACAGCTGTCTCATCCTCCGGAGTGTTTGAAGGCACTCGAGCGAGGAAGAAGTTCTTGGAGGAAGCTGGGGGTAGTCAGACCCTTGTCAAGCCTCCTTCCGAAGACGAGTATGTCCAAAACACACTTAGGGCAGATCCTCGAGGCAAAGTCAGCCTCCCAGAAGCCCCTGAAGACGAGGATATCCCCAGAACATAGCTGGGGGTAGCCTAGCATCTGCGGACCCGAGTTCCAGAGACGAAGAGGCCCTTCAAGACGGAGCTGAGGGTAATCAGGCCCTTGCAGATGCGCCTGTGGTGAATGTTCTCCCGAACATAGCCGGGGGTAGCCCAGACGAAGCTTCAGGAGAGGCAACTCCCCTACAAGGGAGTGAGGCCGAGAGTGAGGCCTCAACTCATCCATCCACTCTCGGCCGTGTCATGACAGTGAACGTGACTGAGGCTGATGTCGAGTCTGACGCACCGCCAACAGACCTCGTCCAGCGCATAGATACCCTGGAGGGAGGACTCAAAACCCTCTCTGCCTCTATACAAACACTGACTCAGGCAGTATTTGAGATACTGTCAGCTTTGACCAGGACACCTTCTACCGGTCCCGACCCAGGGGCCAACGGAGAAACGAGTGTACCCCTTCAACGGGTATCCTCGGACGCAGATTGCCGAGAAGCTCCTCGGACGTCGGAGCCCTCAAATGCTCAACATCCGGTGGTGCCACCTTCCCCGACTCCCAGATCCACAGAAGACGTGGTCGAGATGATCAGGGACCTGCACGAGCGCTTTGAGTCCAAGACGAGACAAGAGGAGCGCCAGAAAATGGGCATCCCCCAGCCTTATCCCCTCGAGTGGAACAAGGTGGTTTATCCTCCAAAGTATAAACCACAAACACTGACGCCGTACGACGGAAAGGACTCTCCTCGTCGCTACATGACATATTTTCAGTCTCAGACGGGACATCTTCCGAAGGAGGACGCGCTTCTTACCAGCATATTTGTTGGGGCACTGAAAGGAGTGGCGTACGACTGGTACTGCAGCCTCCCCGACAATTCAATATCTTCCTTCGACGACCTGACGCGCCTCTTTCTTGACCGTTTCTACGACGGCGGGAAGAACATGACAATGGCATCCCTTATAGAGATACGCCAGAAGGAGAAGGAAACAGTTCGAGTGTTCATCGAACGTTTCTGACAGGCCAGCTTCAGACTGCCCCCGGGCATGCCAGAATATGCGCTTCTCTCCTCCTGCAGTTTGAACATGCTGCCTGCAGTCAAGCTCTGGTTCAACTCTACTCCTCCTCCCGACTGGAGCTCCTTGATCATTGAAGCAGAAGCTGTGGAGAAGAAGGCAGCCAACGCTCATCTTCTAGGAGTCAGTTTCCGTGCCTTCGAGGACAAGGGAAAATGGCCTGCAACCAACAACCCCGTACGACAGGCAAAGGGGAAGCAGGCATTGACTGTCAATGCCTCAAAAGGTGCATCAACACCTGCTCAGAAACCTCCACTTGTACCAAGACCGAGGAAGGTTTATTCGTTCAACGATGAGGACACCCTGCAACTCTTTGAGATACTGAAGCAGGGTGACAAGATCAAGCTTCTGGACCCTAAGCATCCCGATGAGGTTGGGAAAGTGGACAACCCGAGGTACTGTCACTACCATCGGTTTGTCGGACACCCAACCAAGGACTGCTATGTCCTCAAAAATTACATCCAGTGCATGATCAATGCGGATGTAATCTCCGTCGACTACGAAGAGAAGACGGTGTCAGCCAATGTGGTGTCACTCCAGTTTGGCACCCTACCGCCGACTACAACACAGGATGGCATCGTCCCCATCCCTAAGACGACAATGGAGGTGGTTAACTTACCACCAGCCCGTGACAATGTGAGTGGACTCATCCCACTCACCACATCTCGAGGAGAGATCCTGTGGGTTCACCCCGATCTTGTCTCTGAGGTGACTCAACCGGAGGTACGCCCTACCTCCAAATCCAAAGGCAGAAAGATCAAGTCTTGCCGTATGGTCTTTTCTTCAGTAGAAGAGGCACTTCCTGTGCAGACGCGTTCACAACAGAACGTCCAATCCGACGAAGCTGCCATCGAGGTGGTGCCTCCTGGCACCGTCCCTGCTGTCCAGGACGAGGGCCCGTCTAAGCCCTCAGCAGCCAATAAACAGAAGCAGATAGAGGCCCGCTTCGATAGGCCTTTGCGAAAAGAGAATGCTTCGGGGCTAGCCAAGCCCCACAACTTTGACATACTGGCAAAACTCGCCAGTACTCCTGCCCGCCTATCTCTGTTCGAGCTCCTCCGTCTTTCTAAAGACTCCCGAGAAGCTCTCTGCGAAGCTCTGAAGGATGCTGAATCCTTTCTCAGTCAGGTCAAGCAGCCTGAAGATCTCCCGATTGTGTGCAAGCACTGTCACTATACGGAGGAGGTTATTCCCAATATAACCTTCACCCAATAGGACATGTTGCTCAAACACAATCGACACAACAGGCCGCTGTATTACACAGGGTACATCGGTTCAGTCAAGGTGAAGCGGATTCAGATCGATCTGGGGTCTTCCCTCAGCATCATCCCGAAGATGCTGCTCTCAACACTGGGGATCCCAATGTACCGACTGGCGCCCTCCAACACGACAATCAGTGGTTTCAACGCCAGCAAAAGCGAACCACTGGGCAAAATACGATTAAAGTACCACATCGGTAACCTCAGAACCGAGGTCACTTGTTATGTCGTGGATGCTGAAGTCAACTACAACATTCTGTTGGGTCGTCCATGGCTGTACGAGTACATGGTGGTGCCATCCACGCTCCACCAATGTATGAAGTACGTGTCCACCAACAACGTAATCTATACGGAGTTCGCGGACATCGACCCCTTCAAAGGGATTGAAGCCTACTTCATCGATGCCGACTTATATAAGTCACCTGACAAGGAGGAGGCCAATGATGCCGATGATGAAGCAGAAACAGCAGCAGAGCCGGACATGGAGCTTGAGGTCACTCCTGATGCTCCTTTGAAGATCCGACTCAAAGGCAAACCGCCTCAGAAGTTGCCGCCCATGAGCATTAAGCTATCCGGAAGAGCACCAGCTGCTCCTGAAGCTCCCCTGAAGATACGGCTCAAGGGAAAGCCGCCTCAAACATCGGCTCCCCTTGTGGCAAAACTACAGGGGAAGGCGCCAGGCACCGGAGGCACAGCAGAGGCACCTCTGAAGGTGCATCTTAAAGGAAATCTGCCGCCATCCCAGCCGCCGGAGAAGGCTCATGTAGTCCTTTCCGACTCCCAGATCAACGATGTGGTGGACCCTCTCGATCCTACTACAGTGCTTACAAATGAAGAGCTGAGGGAATATATCTCGGCCGATGTAGATGCCCCCTCCCTCGACAATGTAATCCTACGGGATAAAATCTCGTATTTCATCAATAATAGAGTGTCTTTTAATTATTCTAGCATTCCACATTGGAATGCCATGTATACATTAGATAACGCTCTACGGTCGTTGCAAACACAAATAACGACCGTTCACCATGTAAATCGAGTAGTCCCGTCCCAAGGGGTCTATTACATAGTCCCACCACGGAGTCGAGACGAAGAATCCATCATCTTCGGCAGGGTTGAGCGTCATCAAGACCTCTCGCCACTCGAGCCAGAACCAGATACCGGCAGAATGCAACTCTATCGGTACACGGACAAGGTAAGTACCTCATCCAAAAGATGGGTTACGACCTAAAAAGCGACAAAGGCCTGAACTACAGCAAAGGTCAACGTCTCCCTCTCCGGCTTCCAACACCTAAAGGAAAGCCGCAGGACTACTACTACAAAACTCGACGGGGGGTAGGCTATGTCACGCCGCCGTCAACTCCAGAGAGTTCAGACGCAGAGGAAGTTGAACATTCTCACTCATCTGAAGCATCAACATGGGATTCCGATAACAGTATCGGATCTGTCTTCAAGAGAGTGCTGTCAGCCAACATGACATCTGCACAATCTCAAGAAGAAGAAGGCGAAGGCCAAGCGTCAGAATTCTTCGAAGAAGAACCTTGGGCTCAACGCCTGGGACAACAATGGTAGTCTCGTTTTGAATTACGCGAACCTCCCACCGAAGACGAAGTCGAGCAGATCGACCTTGGGGATGGATCTTCTTCCAAACCCATCTTCGTCAGCAAAAGCCTCAAAGGAGAAGACCGAGAATCTTTAATCCAGCTGGCTAAAGAATATATCGACGTCTTCGCCTGGAGCTACGAAGATATGCCGGGACTTGATCCCCAGATTGCGATATATAGGTGCCAAGCCTATCAAGCAACAACAGCGGCGCTTCCGTCCGGACATCATGAATGCCATCGATCAGGAGGTAGATAAACTCTTGACTAGCGGCTTCATCCGTGAAGAGCAACACCCAGACTAGGTAGCCAACGTCGTCCCCATCACCAAGAAGAATGGGAAGTTACGAGTCTGTATCGACTTCAGAGACCTCAACTCTGCTTGCCCGAAGGACGAATTCCTGCTTCCAATCACCGACGTGATGATCGACAACACGTGTGGCTTCGAGTGCATGTCTTTCATGGACGGGTATTCGGGCTACAACCTGATCAAGATGTTCTCCGATGACGCAAAACATACGTCATTCAGGACTCCAATGGGCATTTCTGCTACACAGTGATGCCCTTCAGCTTGAAGAATGCTGGTGCGACATACCAACGTGTTATGAGCACCATTTTCCGTCAGCACCTTCGTAAAACAGTCGAATGCTATGTCGACGACATCGCAGTCAAGAGCCGCCTCAAAGGAGATCACCTGCAAGACCTCAAGACAGTCTTCGACCTCATGCGGGTGCATCAACTCAAGATGAACCCCGCTAAATCCTTCCTTCGGGTTTCGAGCGGAAAGTTCTTGGGCTTCATCATCACGGCGAAAGGCATTCATGTCGATCCGGAGAAGACCAAAGCAATTCTTGATATGGACCCTCCGAAGAATCTTCGAGAACTTCGAGGCCTACAGGGACGTCTGGCGTACATCCGGAGGTTCATAGCAAACCTTTCCGGCAAATGTCAACCCTTCACCCAGCTCATGAAGAAGGGAGTCTCTTACGTCTGGACAGAGGAATGCCAAAAGGATTTCGACGACATCAAAGCCTACCTGACGAGCCCTCCAGTTCTGGTGGCACCCGTCGCTGGCAAACCATTCCTGCTCTACGTCCGTGCCATGGATCATTCCCTCGGTGCCCTGCTAGCTCAGAACAGCGACACAGGCTATGAACAAGCAATCTACTACCTCAGCTGAACCCTGATCGGGGTTGAACACCGGTACAACCCCGTTGAAAAGGAGTGCTTGGCTCTGGTATTTTCCATCCAAAAAACTCGTCATTATGTCTCGGGCCAGACAATTCACGTCATTTCCCGAGTCAATCCGCTCAGGGTCCTCATGACAAAACCAGGATCACTGAACTCCCGGCTAGCCACATGGGCAATTTTGCTAACGCCATACAACATGGTGTTCGTTCCACAGAAGGCTGTTAAGAGTCAAGCTCTGGACGACTTCTTAGCTGCACACCCATCTCGGAGTCCTCAAGACTCTATGAAGACATCCCGTATGAGGTCCAAGAATCAAACGTCACCGAAGAAGGCTCCGTCTGGCGGATGTTTTTCGATGGCGCTTCAAGAACAGGCCCCAAAGGCCAAATCATCGCAGGAGTGGGGGTGGTACTAGTCTCCCCCGATCAGCTGGTCATCCAGCGTGCTTACTCCCTCTCGAAGCCGTGCTCCAACAACGTGGCCGAGTACAACGTGCTCATTATGGGACTCCAGCTAGCACAACAGCTGGGGGTAAAACATCTGGAAGCCCACGGCGACTCAAAGCTCGTCGTAAATTAGATCAGAGGGCAATACGAGGTTCGCCATGAAGATCTGATCCCCTACCATGAAGTTGCATTGAACATCATTTCAACCTTCACTGGGTTCTTCATCGAACACGTACCTCGTCTACAAAATCTAGAGGCCGATGCTCTGGCTAGCCTCGCAGCCTCTTTGGCGGCACCCCTCGAAACTCAATACTACGTCACGGTAGTGGGTCGAGACTTGGTCTGCCCTAAAAACAACCTGCGCTCACAAGTGGCCCACGCCATGTCAGCGGGTGCCGGTGTTAACGTTCGGGACTGGAAATTCCCGTTCATCGACTTCACTGTCTATGGAATTCTCCCAGAGGACCCGAAAGAGCTGTCTCAGTCAGGAGACGCTCTCTTCGATTCTACTACGATACGGCAACTAAAATGCTGTACCGACGCTCCTACGATGGACTTTTCCTTCGATGTTGTCTAACGAAGAAGCAGCCGAAGCCCTTCGAGAAGCTCATGATGGAACCTGCGGGGCCCATCAGCCCGATCCTAAGTTGCAGGATCGACTGCGACGCATGGGCTATTACTGGCCAACCATGGCCGCTGACGTTATTGAATATGCTAAGAAGTGCAATGCGTGCCAGCTTCACGCAGACTTCATTCATACACCGTCCGCACACTACATCGTACAGTTGCCTCCTGGCCCTTCGAAGCTTGGGGAATGGACATTGTGGGACCGATCACCCCTTCTTCATCGAGAGGACACCGCTTCATCCTCGTAATCACCGACTACTTCTCCAAATAGGCAGAAGCAGTTCCTCTGAAAGAAGTGAAAAGCTCCAGGGTGATCAGCTTCATCAAGCACCACGTCATCTACCATTTCGGGGTACCCGGAGGATCATCCACGATAATGGTCCTCAGGTTACTCAAAAAGGTCGACGAATGCTCGACGAATGCCTTTGGGCCTACCGCACAACGGTACGGATCCCGACAGGCAACACACCATTCTCCTTGGTCTACGGGAGCGAAGAGGTACTGCCTCTTGAGATTCAGATACCATCACTCCGCGTAGCATCACAAACCAACTCACAGAAGAAGACAATCAATGTCGTCGTCTACGGGAACTGGAGGCACTTGACGAGAAGCGTCTCCTAGCTCAACAACGCATCGAACTCTACCAAGCCCGTATATCACAGGCTTTCAACAAGAAGGTCAAGCAGAGGACTTTTCAAGTTGGCGACCTGGTTCTGGCAGTCAGGAGGCCGATGGTGTTGACTCACAAAACACCAAAAAAAGTTCGAGCCTAAATGGGAAGGACCTTTCATCATCGAGACGGTATACTCAAACGGTGCTTACCGTCTCGCCAAACCCAATGGGGACTTGTTCATGATGCCCATCAACGACAAGTTCCTAAAGAAGTACTACTCTTGACATCTTTTCAGACATGTACTTCCATTCCATAAAATTATACGCTTCTGGAACCCAGTTGTTTCGTAGCATCCTCCAGTAGAAGAACAACCACGTCCACATCACCTCTAAGTTGTCCCCCTACACCCTACAAGACGAAATCTTATACCCCGTAAGACTACGCTGTCCTTCATGTTTCCACGTCCACATTACCTCTGAGTAAACATTCCGTACAGACAACCCTCGCGTTGCCGTACATTGATCGCAGAACTTCCACGTCCACATTACCTCTGAGTAGTTCCGTGCATCTCCCAGGGTTATTCCTACCATGTTCACAACACCTCTGAGTAGGAAGATTCTATCATTTGAACCCTATATTTGCCACGTCCACATGACCTCTGAGCAAATACACTGAGTCCTTCAAACTTATTATCTGTATCTGAAACCAAGGTAAGCAAAAGATAATAGGTCCACAAAATCATCAAAGTTCATGACAAACAAAAATGAACACATCGCAGAAAATGGTGTACTTCTTTATTATTTCTAAAAAAATGAGAGTAAAGGATTATACTATCCCCAGCAAGAGTTACAAAAATACAAAAAGCAGAGACTACAAGCCCTAAATATCCCCAGGGTTGGCGGAAAGCTCTGTAATTCGGCGTTTCAAGTCTGCCGCCCGAGTCTCCGCAGTCGCCAAGACTCGACGTTCAGCTTCCTGACGCATCGCTTCGATAGCCTCAGCAGATTTTTCATTCTTCTGCTTCTCATCAAGCTGCTGTCTCTGTTGAGCCATTGTAAGAACTCGGAGAGTGAAAGCTGCTTCCTACTTCTTGAATGCTATGTGTTCAGCCTGGACACGTTCAGCGTCCAATAGGAGTCGGGCCCGCTGATCCTCAAGGCGGCGTATCTACGCGTCAATCTCCGGAATATTTGCGTCCAGCATAGCTTGCGTCTCCTCTGTCTTCCGTGTAGACTGAGATAACCGCTCCACTGCAGCTTCAATCTCAGACACTTCGCATTCCCAGACACGCACAGTAGCCTGGTAGGAAGACACAGTCTCGGCGAGCAACTTCTCCTTCTCCGCATCTATCAGGACGGAGAGGTCATTCCACTGGATGCGCCCTAATTCAGAAAGCCGCTGGTCCAACTCAGCCACCGTGGCTTCCAGAATGTCGGCCATATGCTCGTGGCCCGGGTGAACACGGATCAAGTTGATATGAGGCAATGCCAAAGTTGTTGCCGTCGCAAAGCTCCCCTTGGTGTCCATCACTGCTGACACCCCTCTGCAGCATTTTGTATGCTGCCTCAACGATGAATCTCACATATTCATCTGCGTCCGCCAGCACCTGTGGTGTCATGACAGGAGTTAGAGGAGCTACCCCAGTTGGCGGACCGCAAGAAGACCCGCCAACCTCGACTTGTGAGGCTTGAACCTCGGCATCAATAGGCTCTTCATCAACAGGGGCTGGACTACTAGCCCGAGGAGCCAAGGGAGCAGAAGGAGCCGGCACAGGTGTCGAGATAGTACCCCAAGTGGAAGGAGCAACAGAGGGTTCCATCACACCCTTACCCTTCCCAAACTTGGAAGTACCACCGATGTTAGCGACCACCTCTCCAGTCCCCAACGCGCTATCAACAGCCAATACCTCCCCTGGTAGAACAGAGAGATCAACACTTGTCTCTTGACCCGCCCCAGGAGTCGAGACTGTCAGACGAGTCTCTTCATCAAATCCCTCTACAGGGACAGGATCTGTGACTACCTCCTGATTGGTAGCCACCTCAGCTTCCGCCGCTGAGTCTGGGGTAGGGCTCTGCAATGATGCAGCCGACCTCCCCTCATCATAACAAGGAGGAGAATCAACCCTCTCCTCTGTTCCAACCATCTCTGTTGCCCCCGTAACAGGCTCTTGCAACTCTGAAGCAGCGTCATCCGAAGACGACGAACTCCACCCCACATCATCACCAGGAAGCCTCGTGTCTGCTGGACCCTCAACGTCCAAGGCCCTCACGGCAGCTGGCACCTCCCTGGAAGTTGCTGCAACCTATGCATCTCTTCCAACAAAATCTGGAGATAGTAAAACCTCTGCGGGAACATCTTCAAGACTCTCCTCTATTGGAGACATTACCATCAGAGGGATGCGCTCATCAGGGGAGTTTGCTACCTTCTTCGGTTTATTGACACCCGGTTTTGAAATGCGGGTCTTCTTCTTCGACGATCCCTACAAGAAGAAAAGCATAAGTCACCAAAATGACAAGATAAGCCAAAGCTACGGAGGACTCCTTACCTCAGCAGGAGCTGATTCCACTGGCGGTATAGATGGCACTCCCGTTGTCTTTGGATTCGTCGTCTTCCTCGACCTTTTTGATACAGACTAGCCGGCTTTCGCGTCAGCCCGCCTCTTCCCAACAAGAGGATCTCTCACTGATGCTGCAGCAGCAGCCCAATACCCTACCGGTTCTGGTGGGCGATATGACCGAGCCACCATCAACATGTTCGCCGTAGCCTCCAGCTGGATTCCAATGATGAAACTAGTCTCTCTGTCATAACATGGAGACGCAGTATTCATTATACAATACAGCTTAGCGGCCGAATACAGGATCTGTGGCCGAGGGTTACGAACGGGCGTCGTAAACTGAACACCAGTACACCCGGCATTGTATTGCCAGCCCCGGGCTCCATCCAGCAAACTACCGATGAATCCCAGACTGTTACTAGGATTCCGTAGCATCAGCTGAGTATAGCCAAACTGGCGAGCGAACCGGCTGGGCAGATATGGCTCCAGATAACACCTATTCTGGTTGCGATAGACAAAGTGAGAAGGCCGAATACTTTACAACCAACGAAAACCCCATTTCGGCAGAGTAATCGCATCTTCGTCTGAGTCGATTAAATCTTGGTCAGCCTCGAAATCTTTGAAGATGGGGGCGACCTTGACAATCTCTAACCCCTGAAGGTAGGACAAAACTCTCCTACAAACGGGAACACCAGTGTGTAACCACTTCCTCTTGTAGAAGCGACGGATAAAGGCATCCCTTTCAACATGATCCTCCTCCGGACCGGGACTCATCACATTCGGATGATGCAGAATTAGCCATCCCATAAGATAATGGAATGGCAATTCAGCCCGGGGAAAGTTGTCATTTTTACCCCTCTCCGGGATCACGTCATCAGCAAAAGTCCTCAAACCCCGCAATAAGTTACACACCATAGTGGGAAGGAGAGCTAAGGGACGCCCGAAAGCCAACTTTACGGCAGAAAAAATAAGGTTCTGGTGCACCCTCTCCACTGCACCAGATCCGCCCGTAAACACACAATCTCGAAGCCATATCATCAAGTATACTGTCAGCACCGCTTTAGACGACATCCGGTGCGCACAGTGCCAGAAGCAGCTGTACGTGTTCTCGCCATCCTCATTGGAACGAGGGGTCCTCTCGTCCAGTCGGCTTATCTCAGAAGTCACTTCTGCAGGTTTCAGCCCTTGCGGAGTCGTAAACCGGATCCTCGAGGGATCCGCCAAATCCTGCTTGAAAACATAATCCCTCCAAGAAGTCATATGAGGCTGAGTCTTGACTTTGTCCTTCTGATGCATCAAATAATGATGGCTGGCCACTTCTTTGAAAATGGCCATCATCTCCGAGTCCTTATTTTCTAGAACCTGGATCTCTTCATTTGATGGAAAATACTCCTCGTACGGCTCTGAGCCCCAGGGAAGCTTGGACACTTCGTACATCTCGTGGAGAGCTAACCCCAACTCCCCTACGGTAGTGTAGAAGGTACCAGTCTGGGTATTGAACAATTCCAAGAGTGCAAGGAACATAGGCTTATTGAGATCCACGCCAGCCTGCGTGGCACGGATAGCGGCTGTCAGCCCAATCTCCTTAAGCTCAGCCTTGAACTTCGAAAGCACCCAAGTGGTCAACTCGTCCCACCTCGAGATATGATGATACCAACCTTCGACCCTAAAGCTACCTTTCGGATACATGACCCTCGATGTCAGCATCCGACTCGTGAAGGTTGAAGCATTGAAGGCAAAAGTGTCAGTTGGGACTTCACTGTAGAGGTTCCCGGGACGCAAAGTTCGACAACTGAACGAGGGACCGGTTCGTGAAGCAGATAGGGTATCCCTCTGATTTGAGGTAGCAACAATCGAAAGAGCACCTCCTAGGGCCCCTCCCTGAGAAGGAGTAAGATCCCAGGACATCGTTCTCTTCGAAGCTAGACGATAGAAGGCTGTCAGTGGCAACTGGCGGTCAAGTTGTCGTATGTACAGCACCATGCCTTTTGCAGAAAAGAACCATTCTTCTTTGACCTTCAGTATCTTCGCTTCCGTGGAGATCAGGCGGTCGCCGAACAAAAAGGCGGGTTTCAAGAAGGTCACATCTTCGGATTCAGCAGATTTCAGTTTTTCGCTCTCCATCATGCTCTGGAGGAAAGTCGGCAACTGGTTCTGGTTCTGCAGCACCCTCTCAGGAGGTTGATCCTGTAAGATAACACCCTTGGCAGGGTTGATAACCGCCTCATCAAAATCAACTCCCATTTGACAAAGGGAAGCATCCAGAAGGACCTCGTTCAGCAACGAAATCGTCATCGATACTGGCACAATAAAATCAAAGGTCAGACAAAAAGACAAGGTGTGTCGAAGTAACCTGGCGCATCATCTGGGTTTAAACCCATGCGCCTCAGTAAAAGGCTTCGGCGCATCATCCGGGTGTAAACCCATACGCGTCAGCAAAGGCTTCGGCGTATTCAGGGTGTAAACCCATGCGCGTCCGCAGTTAAACCTCGGTGCATGATAAAGGCCTAAACTTATGCACGTCGGTGGGGTGAAACCTCGGCGAGGACAGAAGTCCATGCGCGTCGGCAGAAGAGAGTTAGGGCACGTCAACTCAGTCGCATGATCCAAAGACCGCCGGAACAAAGAAAGTAGTGGAAAAGACGACACCCACCCGTCACCGTAGGGCGAACGTCGGCCAGAGTCACAATGGTGACAGGAGCATCCTCGTCGGCGAACTCTGCCGGCTCCTTTTCCTTAGCACCGCCGCGAGGAGTCTTGGGAGCCATTCTCTTGAAGAAGAAAAGTTAGGGTTTTTGAAGAAGAACTCTAAAGAAAGCAAAGACAGATGAAAGAAGAACTCTCTTTCTCTCCATCGCATGCCTATTTATAGGCACGGTCGCACGCGTGAACCGATGAAGGGTGACCTCAGCCGTCGCCTCGGGTCCTGTAAAAAGATAACAGCAAATAAGACCAAAAGATCATCATTAATTTTCGGGTACCGAGACATTATCATTTGCATTTACTGAGAGGAGCATGCGCCCGAACAGGCATGCGCCCGAACAGTCATGCGCTCCAACAGTCATGCGCCTTGACCACCATGCTTCTTATTCAAAGTATTCCAAAACTTATCTAAAAGTTTTAAAAAATTTGAAGGGGGTCTTGTAGAAGCATAGAATTTCAGAGCCAGAAATCCTATGCGCCAGACACTACATGCGTACAGCAAAACTAACAAATATGGACATTTGAAAGAGGACTTTTTAACATATAAAAGTCTATTACATGTCTAGAAAAGGTGGTACAAAGGAGAATTTCTACAAGGAAAAGACCCTAAGTCTACAACCAGCAACCACCATGCGCCTTCAGTCAGGCGCAGCAGCCACCATGCGCCTTCAACCAGGCGCATCCCGCCATGCGCATCCACCAGGGCGCATCCTTCCATCAGCTCAGTTATGTGCATCCCCAGTTATGTGCATCCCTTCAGCAGCCCAGTTATGTGCCGCTCTTCCAGCCAGGCTCACCTGATAAGTGCTTCGACTAATGAAGCATTTAACCCTCTGGCCGGAACCAAGGAAGAGAAGGGCACCGCAAATCAGTGGCCAGGGGAGGCTTCGAAAGAGCCTCCAAAGGCGAAGGAAGACCGTGATCGAAACCGCGGCTAAAGGAGCAGCTTTTAACACAACCAGAATGGGCAACGCCCACTTTGAAGGAAAAAGAGCCTAGCACCGCCATTCCGATCTACGGCTCTTCCGAAATAACGAAAATGAGGCCCGAGCATCCCTATTTTTGGATGCAACAGGCACCTTCCGCCTGCCTCGGAAGCCCTCGACTCCGTCTTTTGGATGTAACAGTCACCTTCAAGTGCATCAACGAAGACATGGCGTCGCATCTTCACCCTTGGGAGCATTTCGTCAACAGAATGCATTCGAGCACACAAGTTCATGTCGGAAAGACGTGAGAGAACGAGAGGCCAACCCTCTCTCCATACCACTATTTATAGGCCGGACAAATCAAACCCATGCGCCAAGTGGATGGCTCTCCGAATTCCGTGCAATGAATTTGCATTAAATGGATGAACCGGACGCTTCGAATTCAGCCAAGTCAAAACGTCTATTTAAAGCACTCGAAGAACGTAACAGTTGCACCATCAAAGACGTCTCATGAAGCGGATGTACTGGCCAGACCGTGCATCACACTGACGCGCCCTTCTACATCAAGCACATCACACAGACGCGCCCTTCAGTACCAAGAGCATCACAGGGGATGCGCCCCCATGCGTCCCCATGCCCCTAGTGGAACGCCAACTGACGTGCCCAATCAGCTGTCCAAATGTCATAAACATTAAATGCTGAACTGACAGAGTTGGCAGCACGCCTCCCAAAGTCTGAGCAGTCGGCAGCTTTTTCAGAAGACGAAGCATCGCCAACGTCAGCATCATTATTACTCCTCTCCGACGGCTACTGCCACGTGGCCACCCAACCAGCTCGCATGCACCTCCGCGGCCATGCGCCCAGACATACATACGCCTCAAAAGCTGTGCACCTCAGACTTTTCACTGATTCCTAAAGACAGAAGGAAAGTCACTGTCATAACTCTGCATGCGCCTCAAAAGCCCTGCGCCCCAGACTTCTCCCTGATCCCAAAAGACAGGAGTAAAGTCACTACTGAAGCTCTGCATGCGCCTCAAAAGCCATGCGCCCAGAATGGTTCGTGACTCCTAAAGGTTACGAACCAAAGTCTCCTCATGGGCCCAATCCTAGGCGCATTCTACCAGATCATTCCCTCCACCAAATCCGAGATCTCTGAGCCATGGGTCGACGACACGTATCCTTTGACTCGACTCATCCAAGATCTCAGCAACAAAAATCTTCTTCTCCGCTACGTGCCGGTTCACAATAGCAACATGAAGAAGAACCCCCTCGATCAGGGCACATCGTTCATGCGCCTCCATCAGCAATCAACACGTGGCATCCCTGCGTACAGGTGCATCCTACATATGTGCGCACGAGCAGCCAGCCTGCAAAACTATAAATAGAGGGATTATTTCTTTCTTGGAGCCACACACGGACCAATCTACGTGCATACATATCAACCTCCACAGCGAACAGACAGAGACTTCGCACCACCAGAGAGGCAAATACAGACACTCAACGTCTTCCTCCTCTCAACAAGCTCCAGCACCCAGAGCAATCCAGACCTTCAGAGAACCGATAACCGTCGTCAGATCGTCAACGGAGTCAACACATTACCACTCACTCCATTGGCACAAGGAACCCAGATTAAACCAAAATGTACTCCTAGGACTACATCTAAGTCCTATATTGTAACACTGTTCTATTTGTAAAATTTGCAATCAAAGAATTTTAATGGCAAACAGCACAATTTTACGAAAACTGACCTGCATGGGCCACAAAAAAAACTTGTCACGACCCGTACCCGCTTTTCGGATACGAACGTGGGCAAATCCAGCCTACGCCGCAGTATCGACAAGTAGAACGATGTCTAGACCTCTATGATCGAAGTCATAATATTTTCTCATAATTAATTTCTTATATTTGCTTATTCACGATACTAAATCGAATTATAATATTCACAAGTTTTACATTTGAATATAGATACAATGTCCCATAAAAATCGAAACGATTACCAATACATCTATCTAACTAGTCTATCGGATTGTGCCTTCAAATACACCCGTAATATCTTCCAAGGATCCAATGCACAGAGTAGCAGGCGATTAATCTGAAAAATAGATTTTCTCTCAGGAATAAAACGAGTACAGTTCAAGCATGCAGTTCTAAATATATGATAACGACTATAAAAAATAGTAAATAGTCACGGAATACATGCTGAAATAAGTAAACTATAAGACATGGCATGGAAAGTAAGGTAGAACAATTAACATGAGCTATAAGACAAGTAAAGCATGGAACAAGGAAACATAACATCTATGTGATTTGAAGTACAACTTTTAATATGTGATCGGTCTATGATAGTTACACCGCACGGACTACAAGGTCTACTATGCAATATGCAATATGACATACAACAAGGTGTAAGATCTGATCACATATTTACTTCATACTTCCCCGCCCAACTACTACACATGGATTAAGTCATGATCTGGGTGACAAAATATGGTAAAATAACAAAACAATATCTAGTATCATGGCTAAACCTATATGCCACAAATCCGTGTAAAGAATATGTCAAGAATCAAATATAACATCATCAATCATACAATTATAGTGATTAACAATACTAGAAATAAGCAAGAAATATACTCGCCTGAGGTCCTTTGCTGGTGAAATAGATAATCTTGTTGGGTCCAGAGTAGTCCAATTGGCTAGGGTAGATATAAAGAAGTTCAATTTTGCAAGGAAAAATAGGAATACGATTAGTCGCGATCCATGATTTACAATCGAAAAAAAAAATTCATAAAATATATAACTATTTTAGAAAATATTTATATGACTGAAAAACTATATTTATTGGTTAAAATTGTTTTTAGAAATACTTGA
>JANAVB010005279.1:0-31778 GCA_029216955.1 Iris pallida
GTTGAAAATTAAATCAGGTTTTACGGTTAGATAATCTTGGCCTAAATTGACCCGAAAGTTGTGCAAGAAAATGAAGCACAAAATGGAGTGTCTGAGTGGGACCGAAAGTCATGGGTGAAGAGCGTCTCGAGTAGATCAAACATGACAAGTTGGTTTCGAGAAAAGACTAGTCTGGTGCTCCTAAATTAAAAGTCATGGTAACGCGCATATGATGATCAAGGAAAAGAGTGGGAATTCAATTAATAATTAAATGGTCTAATATTGACCCGAACTTACGCGAAGCAAAAAGAGCACAAGGGAACGAGTTTAAGTGGGACATGATATATCAAAATGAAGATAATCTCGTCTACTACAAACTCCAAGAAGGAAGTTTCCAGAGACTGGCATCCCTGATGCTCTAGAATTCCAAGTCACGGTAAAGAGCATTAAATTAAATATAATCAAATAATAATATTTATTCAAAATAATTGATTTATAAAAATAAAAAAATAATAAGCCCTAATTTCAGGGGCTTACAATCCTACCCACCTTATAAAATTTTGTCCTCGAAATTAAAGGTTGGTAGTGGGGTTAAAAATAGGATAGAAGATTTAGGTAATATTTTAGGCACGATCCAAGAATGACGAGTTTGCACGATCAAGAAAATTGATTTACAATTGTTCAGGCACGATGAGGGATTTGGCACGATAGAATCATGGTATGAACAAAATTATATGTGCATGATTTCAGAAATAAGCCAAGTCATTGGGGCACAATTTTTGAGACGATTAGGAGAATCGAGGATATAATGAAGTTCAAGTACGGGGTGATTTGTAGGACTTAGGTTGATGGAAATCAACCCGAAAGTCGCATAGGCCCGATCAAGATGAAAGCTAACCATGACCAAAACAAGCTTTGGCATGGTTGAGATAAAATTTCAGACACAAAACAAAAATTCATATAGGCCCGATCAAAGATTAAGGAGGATGATTAATAAAATCATGAAATACGATTCAAGTTCGAACGTGATTAAAATCGAAAATAGTCTAAGTTCACTTGGCACGATTTATGGGTTAAGATTGTCAAGATCATGAAAATCAAAGTTGGATAGTCATGATCTAAAACAAGGCTAAGAGAAGCAAATGGAGAGAAAAATTTGAGAATAGCACGATTGAGAGATAGATTTGATAGAAATCAGATTATAGGTCACATAAGCACGATCAAGATCCAAGTTCAGCTATGAAAGACGATAAAATCATGAATTCGAAATCAAGGTCCTAAAAGCACAATTTAGGAAGGAACCCAAGTCACAAGAAATTTGAAATCATCTAGAGTCTAGTCAGCAACCAAGACTCTTTGGCACGATAAACAAGACGACCAAAATTGATTGGTCATGGACAAAAGGAAATCAAATTCTTAACAGTATCGAAATTTAAGAAACAATTGAGATATGAAATTTTCAAAATTTTCAGAGTTTCCAAGTGTAGATGACAGATGTAGATATGAGATAGGTGATTTGTGTAATCAAGACATAGCTAAACAAGGCACAGGAAATGACAGTAAGATAAGAAAATTATCATGCGATGAGAGAGAAATAATGATAAACAAGAAATAATGGTAGGAATTATCTTGCTCAATTGGTAAAAGAAGTGAATCAACTTAAGATATGACCTGATAACCATACACGTCTATCCAAAACCATGTTGCCAGAATTTACGCCACGTCAGTAAACATAGTTGCAATAAACGATAGAGTCCATAACTAAGGTATACACCCTATAATCATGTCATCTAGATTCCTTACCACGCCAACCGGTATGGCTGCAAGAGAATCTAAATTCCATAACTAGGATAGTATATCCAAAATCAGGCTCCATGTCCCTGTCAGGCTAGCTAATATGACTGTGATAAATTCCAAACTCCATAAGTAAAGTAGACACTTACTGTTCTCATCGTCCTCGTCCAAACTATGTTTATCATGATATCTTAACTCAATTCTTAAAAGAATTATCCAAAACAAAATCAAAGGTCAACAACGAATATTCAGATTTAAAATTCAACAACAAGTCAAGGGTAAGTTAATAGAAACAACGAAAACAACTTCCGAGTTAGGGTTCAGAGGAAAATCTCAAGAAAAGTCCCGAGGGTACTACCTAGGTCAAGATAGAAAATGGTGGAATATAATCTAAAACAAACCTCGACCATGATACGAGGTTGGTAAATCATATTCTCTCTCCAACCTAGATATACAAGTCCAACTTATACCTTTCCTCTGGGGTCCACAAACTCATTCCAAGAAAGAATAAAGTTGATAACGGACAGATGTTTCAGAAATCAGGACGGACAGAAACAAATGGGAAAAGTTTCGAAAAGTTCGAAATAGGATTCCCAGGGGTCATCCCTGGAATCTACCAAGAGTTCCTAATATGTGACTGAGTACCAAATTCCTAAAATATTCTATTACTCAACCTTAATCCTAGGGCAGGCTCGCAGTAGTACAGAAAAGCTCAAGTACTACCACGACTTCGTATTTACTGCAAACTGACCTGCATGGGCCACCACTAAAACGTGTCACGACCCGCACCCGGATATACGGGTACGAATACGTGGGCCACGCCCAGCCTACGCCGCAGTATCGGCGGTAGATCGCTGTCAAGTACACTAAACTAACTACAACATCTAATGATCCATAACTAGAAATGTACTCATGTCACATCACGAAAACTAAGGAAGATAAGACAAGAAATAATAACAATATCACTAGAACAACTAGAATCTATAATGATTATGAGACAGAAAAAATAAAGAAGGAACAACAAGACTAACTAAGGATAACTACCAGGCAACTCACATAGAAGAAGTGAGATCCACCTCAGCTAGCAACATCATGAAGTCCAATACTGAGGGCACAACTACTCCTAAAATTTGTCAACATATCCGGTCAGGATGGAACGAGTACATATATCTCATAACAGATCTCAAGATAGAATAAAATATAGACTGTAAATAGAGCATATACAATAAAAATTATGGAGTGTACATATATGTATCATGGCATGGTAATCTGTAGAGCTAGAGCTAGAACAAGAAAGTAGAACTGAATCATGGTATGTACACAAATCAAGGTAAGCCATATATCCAATGTGTGTGAGTAGCAGTTTCAACTTGTGATCGACTTGGGTTCATGTCAAGAACTGGCCTGGCAAGTCATGTGCGGTATATGACTCACACTGTTCGGGAATACGGGATGGATCTGATCACAGACATACGCTACTACTCTCCCCCTACCCCAACTGGTAGAATGGATCCAAACAAGACACGTCACTGCACGGGATTCTAATGAGAAGGGAGCAAGTCTTCTCTAGAATCAGTGACCATATATTGTGCAAGAGCTACAAGGGAGCTTGCACAATACATCCCAACCTAAGAAGGAGAAACATCTCTCGTCGGAATCCAGGAATACCAATCCGTGAGAACCATGTGTCAGAAATAAGCATATCTACACTAAGTACATGAATCATAACAGTTATCATAAATTGGGAAAAAGTTATCAGAGAATGTACTCGTCTGATATCTGGTGGAATATGTCATCTGAGTCCAAGAACAGTGCCTCGAGGACCTATAGATGGAATACTGTATCAATATAAGGGTTTGGAAGTAAAATGAAGTCATACCAAGTCAAACTAGGTCAATCTAAGTCAAGGGTTGACTTCTGGTCAACTGGTCAACTCTGGTCAACCCTAGGTCAACTCGGGTCAAACTTGACTAACGTTGACTAACAGTTGACTTTGGGTCAACTGGTCAACTCTAGTCCAGTTCTGGTCAATTTTAGGCTACGGTTGACTTCTAGTTGACTTTTGGTCAAATAGTCAACTGTGGTCAACCAGGGTCAAAACTAGTCTAACTTAGATCAAATGTTGACTCTACTTCGATGTTCAGTCAAAGTAGTCAACCATAGTCAAACTGGGTCAAAGCTAGTCTCTACAAACATCTACAGGGTCAACACATCCATTTCAGTGATTGTGAAATCACCGGAATCGATGGAACTCAAAATAGCACAAAGGAGAAAGATTATAATAATAGGGTAAAAAACCTACAGATGTTGTCGGATGATGAAACTAACATCACCAACGTGTCCAGAATGGTCAAATCAGCTAGGATAGCCTGTCCAAAAGTCCAATTTGGACACAGGGGCAAAACGGTAATTTCGGGCCAAAATGATGTCTGCCGTTGGACACACTTTGCACCGAAAAATGTGCCGAAACAAAAGTGCATAAAACCTAACAAATTATATGTCCACGAATCCAGAATGACGATACGAACCCAACGATATATCCAGAATTGGATTCCGTTGACCCGATCTCAAATTGGTCCGTTGACCAGGACATTGAAATTTCGATTTGCACGGAAAAACGTGTCGGAGCCTATGTCCTCAAAACTCAGCAAATTATATGTCAACGAGTCCAAATGACGATACGAACTCAACGGTATATCCGGAATTGGATTCCGATGAGCCGAACTCAAAATGACACGTTGACCCAGAAAGTGGGACCCGCTTTGCACCGAAATGCGTGCTAGGGCCCACGTTCTCCAAATCAAGCAAACTTTATATGAAAACATGCCAGAACGACGCCACGAGTCTACTGGTGGTGTCAAAAATTGAATCCGGAGTCCCCGGATTCAAAAATGGAATTTTACAAGTGCAACACTAAGAATTCGAACGGCCAACTTTGGCGTCGAATTCGACCGACCTAACAAGCTCAACTGAAATGAAATCTAAAGGGGGCAGGAAAAGGGCTATACCAGCTGTGCATTGGAACTAGTAGCACGCAAAACGGAGCTACGACGACGAAGATACGAACCCACGAAGTTGGCATCGCAAAACTGTCCAAAAATAGTTCAATTAAAACGTCAACTTGGTGGCCGGTTTTAATCTATCAAACGACGAAATTAACGGGTGAAATTTGAGAGGGATGAAGGGGTATATACCGAGATTGAGACGGAGCGAAGAAATTGTCGATCCAACGGTCGGATTTCCCGAAAATATGTGCACGAAGTAGCTATCCCGAAACGCGAATTCTGAAACTTTCTTGCGCGCGCGTCTATGGAACTCCGTGCAAAACGCACGAATCGGGCGTTTCTCGCACCGGGGAAGAGGCAACGTGCCACGGGGGCCTACCCGAGGGTGCGCCCGGCCCGCGCGTGGCCGTGGGGGGGCTCGTCGGCGCCGGCGACGGCCGCGGCAACGCCGGTGGCTGCGACAGCGCGCGCTCTGGCTCGCAGCTTGCTGCTGTCGTTGGATGTTGTTGCTGCTGTGCTGGCCGCGGGGGAGGCTCATCGGCCTGGCGCGGCGGCACAGCCAAGGGGGCGCGACGACTTGGTGGAGCTCGGTGGTGGCGATGTTGGACGTGGTGGTGACGTGATCGGTTTGAATGGTGGAGGTGGCGGGAGTGGTTATGGTTATGGAGATGAAGATGATGATGATGATGATGATGATGATGTTGTGTTAGGGAGGAGGAGGAGTTTGGAGTCGGGGAGGAGGATATGGTGAGCTCGGCAATGGAGGGGCTTCCCCTTGCTGTTGGTGAAGGGGTGTGGGTGAGTTTGTGAACAGAATTTAAAGAGAGAGATAATGAGAATTAATAAAAGATAGAGAGAGAGAGAAAGATAGAGATGGAGGGGGGGATGTGTTCGGCTGATGTGAGAGGGGAGTGGGTGTGGCTGTGAGGAGAGGGGGTATGTAGGTGTAAAGTGAGGGGAGTTGTGTGTTGAGAGAAATGAGATATATATATATATATTATATATATATATATATATATATATATATATATGTATATAATATGTGGGTGTGTATATTATATATAGAGAGAGAGGGAGATATTTAGTGTGAGAGATATTTAGAGAGAGAGAGGGAAATATTTAGTCGGCTGACATGGGGAGAGGGGGTGTTTGTGTGTGTAGGAGTTATTTTAGGAAGAGAGAGAAAGAGAGAGTTATATATATATATATATATAGATATATATATATATATATATATATATATATATATATATATATATATATAAGAAGATAAAATGATATATATATATATATTTTTTTTTTGATATATATATATATATATTATATATATATATATATATATAATATATTATATATATATATAATATATATATATATATATAAGAGATAAAATGATATATATATATAATATATATATATATTATATTAAATATATATAGAGAGATAAAATGATATATTTAAATAAGTAGAGAGAGAAAAGAGATATTTAAAATAGGAAAAATAGAGAAATTATATGGGGGTGTTCATAAGGGGATAAAAATCTGGTTGGGCGTTGGATCCGGTTCGATCAGGTTTGGACAAGCTTGGGGCCAAAATTTAATTAAAATAATAATTTAAACTATTTAAAATCATGGACGAAATGGGAGCACAAGGGAAATCAATTCGATGGCACGCGAGTGGCACGTGCACAGTAGGCTCAAAACAGGCCAGGGCCATATATTGGGTCGACTGGATTGGACAGATGTCGGGTCCGAAAATTAAGTTGGAAATTAAATCAGGTTTTACTATAGATAATTAATTGGCCTAAATTGACCCAAAAGTTGTGCGAAGAAAATGAAGCACAAAATGGAGTGTCTGAGTAGGACACGAAAGTCATGGGTGAAGAGCGTCTCGAGTAGATCAAACATGACAAGTTGGTTTCAAGGAAAAGAAAGAGGGCAAGCATGGCTAAGGTAATGAAGGCGAGCGCCAGTGACTCCACTCACTACCTTTTTAGCGTGAACGGATAAAGAAAGGCCATCAAAGCAGATCGATTCGTCGTGAACATTTTTATATAGCCCCGCCAACTGTTGATACGTGTTGCTCCTAAATTAAAGTCATGGTAACGCGTATATGATGATCAAGGAAAAGAGTGGGAATTCAATTAATAATTAAATGGTCTAATATTGACCCGAACTGCACGAAGCAAAAAGAGCACAAGGGAACGAGTTCAAGTGGGACAGGATATATCAAAATGAAGATAATCTCGTTTACTACAAACTCCAAGAAGGATGTTTCCAGAGACTGGCATCCCTGATGCTCTAGAATTCCAAGTCACGGTAAAGAGCATTAAATTAAATAATAATCAAATAATAATATTTATTCAAAATAATTGGTTTATAAAAATAAATAAAAATAATAAGCCCTAATTTCAGGGGCTTACAAGGGGGGAAGACAGTTATTAGCGTAGGGGCTACATGTTCAGTACACACATAGATTTGGGCCGATAGTGTCTCGGATGAGCGCTACTTACTGCCCCGGGGCTGATAGTTCTCGTATGAGAGCTACTTTCTGCCCATGGTCGATAGTGTCTCTTATGAGCGCTACCTACTACCACTCCCTCTCCATCTATGCTGAACACCTAAGCTCCTGCGTAGAACGTTGTCTTCTCAAAGTGTATATCACATAGAATGGTTAGGAACCTTTACGCATGTATATTTTCTATTGAGCTCTTACTATTCAGTTTATGGCATGATATTTGTTACGTCCCTCTGAGGACCTGGTTTTTTCCCAGGTGTGTGTTCATGTTTTCTGCAGGTGTTCTAGCCAAGGCCGTGATCTTCTCCATTTCTCGAAGATGATTGCTCTTGGTTCGTTTTATCATTTTGTCAATCGCCTCCTTGTACATTTATTTCATTGAGATAGTTGGTAGTGGACTTTGTCTCCGCCTAACGATTGTACCATAACTATTCAAGTTGATTCTATCTTTATTTTATTATATATTTGTGGATGAGATTTAGCATGTCTTGGTTCTCTACATTTTACAGCTTATGTATTTATACGAGGATTCCATACATTGGAGTATTTTCGTATATCTACAGCTGACATGTCTATGTACTTAGTCCTACGTATTTTGGAACTGGGACGTTACACCTACTTTCCATAACTGATTCAACTCATCTATCAATGGCTGTAAGTACACATCAATGTTCCTATTGGGATTGTTCGGACCAGGAATTATAACGGTTAGAAACATGTACTGAGTCTTCATGCACATCCAAGACGGTAGGTTATACGGAGTGACAATCACAGGCCAGTACGAATACTGGGATCCCGAAAGACCAAAAGGAATAAAATCGTCAGAAGATAGCCCCAACCTGACATTACGCGGATCTAAAGCAAAATCAAGATACACTCGATCAAAGTGCTTCCACGCTTCTCCATCGGAGGGGTGATCCAACACTCCTTCAATCTGTTCTCGCATGTGCCAACTCATATTTTTCGGTCGTCTCTTTTACCATAAATAATCTTTGCAACCGCGGCATTAAAGGCAAGTAGTTCGTTGAATCGGTCGGTCTTCTTACACCGGTAGACCTTCCTGTACTAGTTGTCTTATAGCGATCAGCGCCACAAAATCTGCACACATCTGCTTCCTTGTCGTCTTTGTAGTACAGTATGCACCATTGTGACAAGAATCGATTTTCTCGTATCCCATCCAGAGCGATCTCACCATCCTCTTAGACCGGTAGAAGTCTTTAGGCAACTTAGCACCAGCCGGTAAGATCTCTATAATCAACTCCAACACTCGGTTGTAGCATTCTTGCGACATGTTAAAATCTGACTTAATGCTCAACAGTCTTGTAACCACCTCCAACGGTGAATGATCCTCACAACCAGGATACAATGGAGTCCTTGCATTATCCAGCAACTCCATGAACTGTGCAGCATCGGCGTTCGGTGACTCCTCAGGTGCATCATGAACGAAACTAGGCCCCGCAGCGTCGAAAACCATGTTCACGCACCCGTCGTCGTATGCATGATTATCTGAAACAAAATTAGGTCCCGCATGCATATACGGCTCAACATAAGGCTCTGGCTCTGATGCTAAAGACACAAGTTCTCAGTGTGCGGTCCACTGATAGTAATTAGGCGTGAAACCCCTCGAGTACAAATCATATGTCACTTTCACTTCTAGATAATATTTCACGTTATGACATTTCACACACGGACACTTAATTTTGGTGCCGTCCATGTACTGAGGGAACGCCTTAGCAAACTGCAGGAACTGCTCTACTCCCGCTATGTATTCATCCCGCACACCACACATATCATCAGGACGACGATTGTACATCCATGAACGATTGTGCAAGTAGTAATTCATATCCATTTGGAAATAATTCTGCAAAGATGGACACACGTTATCCAATAGGCACAAATTCGTATATTATGTCTTATTATGGGACACACATTAGTAGCGGACAGTTACTAATAACAATGATATGCAATCTAGGTCAAACTAGGTTGTACTAAGTCAAACAAGGTCAAGCTAAGTCAAACAAGGTCAAATAAGGTCAAAGTAGGTCAAGGGTTGACCTACAGTTGACTTTGTCAACTCTTAGTCCAATCTAGGTCAGATGTTGACTCTACTTTGACTTTCAGTCAAAATAGTCAACCTTGGTCAAACAAGGTTAAATCTAAGTCAAATATCATATTTCTAGTCATTACCTACCAAGCGCCCTTTACCTTATCGCTATTGGTATCCCAATACCAATACCTTAAGTTGGTACCCTTTACCTTATCGCTATTGGTACCCTTTACCTTTTCGCTATTGGTATCCCAATACCAATACCGCGGTAACATGGTTGGTACATAAAGGGTCTTTGACAAGATGACATGTTGCGAAAAATATATCCTTATATATAGTTCTCCTACGGATTTTCTTTAACATTACGTAAGAGAACTATAAGGATATATCTTTTCACAATATGTTACCTCCTCAAAGACCCTTAATGTGACAACCATGTTTCCGATACCAAAGTCCGATACTCCGATACGATACCGCCGATACTACCGATATCGCCGATACCAATACTCATAGGAATAGTCCGATACCGATTCCGATACCGATATTGTGAACCTTGGGTATATATTGTCAACATTTCAGATTCTTAATATGAATTTCAAATGGATTTTGATTGTATATATATGTGTATTTGTGTGTATATACATTGTATACATATATTTATATATGTATTTGTGTGTGTATGTAAGTGTGTGAGTATATATATACATGTATATATGTAGATATGTGTATTTATATATATAGGTATATATGTATGTATTGTGTGTGTGTGTGTCCTGTGTCCTGTGTCACAGAGTCGTGTCCGAAATAGGGTTAGGGTCCTGTCCCCTGCCCCCTCCCCCCTATAGGGTATCCTATTACCATAGACTAATCTAGGACACTCTTAAGATACTAGGATATCTAACTATCCTAGGATACCAAATTCTAGCCAAGATACTAACTTAGGGTACTAACTTCTAGTATCCTAAGATATTAACATAATCTTGATACCCTCAAGATACTAGCATAATCTAACTACCCTCAAGATACTAGCATAATCTAACTACCCTAAGATATCTAACTTAGGATACTAACTTATCTAGGATAAATAGGATACTAACTAACCTATCCAAGACACTAACTAACCTATCTAAGATACTAACTTCTAGTATCCTAAGATATTAACTCACCTATCTAACTCTAGGATACTAACATCCTAAACAAGATATTAAATTAGTGCCTAGGATACTATCCTAAATATCTAACTTAGGATACTAACTTATGGATACATATCTAAATCCCTCTCACCTTTCTCACTCTCAAACGCACACACACACACACACACACACACAATCTAACACTTATCTCAATATCCCTCTTCACTCACACTCACACTACCATACTACCACACTACCACATCTAAACAAGCTATCAATCACACAACTACCTATATATTACTATATATATATATATATATATATATATATATATATATATATATATATATATATATATATATATATATATATATATATCACTACACCAAAATGACAAATTAGGAACACTAGATATTTTTTAATCCGGAACGCTTATTTTATGTACCTAGGTTCTGGAACGGAATAAAAGCGTTCCGGATTAGAAAAGCATTCCAAATATCAATTTTTTAAAATAGTTTATTTAGATATGCTTTTGTACTGTTCCAAATACGTTCCAAATATAACATGCACACATGTGTATCTCACGTGATATGTGAGAAAAGCGTCTAAGCCAAATTTTTTTTTTCCTAAATCCACATCAACCAAACTACTGTGAATGTGAAACCTAAAAAAAAAAATCCTATATCCCTTCTCCCTCATCATTTCTGATGATTCCATATATCAATCCCTTTTACGGATGCTGGCCACCCATGGGCCTCGATCACCTCAAGCACGGCCAGGCATCCCTCGTGGTCAAGACCATCGTCAGGATTTTCCTGGTGGTGCTGTCCTCCGGCATCTACAACATAGTCAAGATTGGTGATCGGATGGAGGACCTCGGATCCCTCTTCCCCATTGACTAGGTCCTCATGAGCCGCAACCTCCTCGATTACTCCCTCATCGTTACTCTCTACTATGCTCTCAATTTGTCGAGGATTTGTTCGCTGTGTCTGACGCTCTCAATTTGTCGATGATTTGTTCGCTGTGTCTGACGCGTATGGGACACGCCATAAGGTACTACAAAATTTGTGTATACCTAATCTTGGCATTGTTTGTCCTGGCTACTTCTTGGTTTTGGAGTTTGATTGTAATAGTGAATAGGTGATTTTGTCAAAATTGTATATGCGTGATCTTGGCATATGTTCACCACATGTTCGGTAAAATTCCTAGCAAAGATTTTCTCTTCTTTGTATTTATGTTTGTAGCTAATTCGCTTCTAATATTTAGTACTGATATTGTGTATTATTATTATTATCCCTAAATTGTAGTGTTGATTTTCTCTAGTTTGTTTTGGATTTGTATACACCATATGGAGAAACACAATCTGATACTGATACTGAACTCAGATATTGGGATGCCCATAACCTTAATTATCTTTGTTATGGAGAAGATTATATGTTTAAAACAACGCTTGCTCTGTTTGTTCAGCTCTTGCAGCACCTACCACATGAGGAACTTGGACTGAGCCTGGCCGCAAAGAAGGTTTGGAAATATAACACTACGCTATTTTATTTTCGTAAGCCAAATGCTTGGTCTTTGAAATATAACTAGAAGAATAGTACGATGCAGTGCTTTAGCTTACTCTTCCACCTTTTACTTGGCAGCTTCAGCCTAAGGCATCATGGGAATTTCTGGATTCTCTGAAACATATATGTTCCGACTATGAAACACAAGCTCTTGCAACCTAAAATTATGAAAGAAAGCAAGATGCGTGTTAGAGGAATATTTAAGTTATGCTAGAGCTATATTTTGTTCAATGCTTCAAGGATATGTCTTAAAGGCTGGAAAAGTAAGATACTACATCCCATGATTTGGTTGCTAACTAGTTACAGAGTCGTGCAGCTACAGATCCAATATTGTTCTGGACTACTTACACAAAGGAAATGGGTGTCAGGTTAGGAATGTTCATCTATCCAAATATCTACTCCATTGAATTTATAATCCTCAGGGAGCCTGTCTGGAACACATATATATATATTGATAATAGATCATCATTAATACTCTAGGGAGCATCAAGGATTACATGTTCAAGATCAATTGCAGTTTTCTAACTCTAAGCATCGAGCTGCTCTACCTGATAGCTCACAACATAAAAGACTAGTTTCAAGTGTGGAGGCTGATATCTAGGGAGCGTCTATATTCAGTTGCCCATCCTTGCCAAAGCAGGAGGCATCAACTGCATCGTCAAAGTCCTACACATTCAAAGAAGGTATGTCATGTGTAACCGTTAAACCACTAATCTATGTTGTACGGATGAATATAACACCACCATATTTTGGATACGGCAATACGGATCCAATACATAATTTCGTGTGTCGTAGTATATTTTTTGAGTGTGTGGCTTGTCCGATACATGTACGACACGATTCCACAAACATGATATGGATTTTTGGAGTGCATGTGCTTCCTAGCCACAAATTTTATGTTGTTCTGATGTTGAATTTTCTATACCAACGGTTAATCATGTATATCTTCATGTTCTGTTTTATTGCTTTTATGAGTTCTTGTTTAATAAGACTTGATATTATCTTATTTAGGTGATAGGGTAAGATATGTGGCTCACTACATTCACTAGGATGCCCTCTTCAAACCCCATATAGGTATGTTTTCATTGTCATTTCTAATCACCTTAGCATACAGTATTGTCTTCTAGTTTTATTTTTAAGGGTTGTTTTACACTTATTAGGTTAATAGTCACCAAGTGGGTTGAGTTGGTCTGGTCTATTAAGGAAGTGTGGTGATGAACATAAACACACCAAGTGACCATTGCACAAAAAAAGATGCAACAAAAAGAAACCCAACAAAGCCTCATCCCAAATTCCTGGATATTGCACAAAAAAAGGATATAGCAATAAATTTTAATACTATAAAATTATATTTTAAATGGATTTCACTCTCTGATACTTATCTTTTTGTGAAGTTATTACAGAAACGGAGAAAAAATACTAATGAAATGTGACTTAAAAGTAAACAGGAAGCATAGATTATAAGAATACTTTTAAAAGAAAATACTTGGACCGAAACAATGTACTGGTGGGTAGTTTGAATAGGCAGTTTGGTTATCCTTAATATATGTAAATTTTGATTCTATGGGTGACAATTTTGTATCTGGAACTATGAATAGAAATAACTTCTTATACAAGTTTTTAGGGATGCTACCTAAAACCTTATTCTATATCCATCTCAAGGAGGGACATCTCATTAGTTAATCTAGAAAAAATGATTTCATTGTAACAGCTTTAATCCATTTTATTAAAGTTCCTACCTCTGTTGGTTTAAGTTACACATGTTCAGATCACCACAAACTAGTTTCCCCATGCTATCCTCAGCCAAAACAGCTTTTAGCTTCCTGTGCTTGCATTCTTGTTTAGTTGTCTCTAGTGTGACCATTCATCCATCTCACATTTGCATGCTTTGGCTTTTGACATGTTTCTTGTTTGCACAATATTTGTACCTTTGAAGGATGCTGGAGAAAGCAACAAGTCACATCTTTAAGATAAATTGTCAGATTTATGGTCCAATTACCTGCAAATTTCTGCAAAATCTCTTACGGAGAGAGAGAGAGAGCGCTTAGGATTGCATGAGCGTACTATTATCTCTCTTTATATTTCTTTATTAGGAAGTCTCTTTATTAGAGAGCTTAGCACGAAAATGCATGCAATTACCTATGCTTCAACAGTACAATTGTCACCAGAGCAATGTTGTCTGCACACAAGCACAAAAGTACCTACAATTACCTATACGGATAAGGACATGATACAATGCAAGAGAGTATCAATGTCAGCATATTATTTTCATTTTGTGCTCAAACTTTGATACATCAGAGCAATATTGTTGGGAGAAAACTTATGACAACAAAAAAAGACTAGACACTGGTAGCAATTACAACAACTTCAGTCTCTCCTTGATTGTATGTGTTCCATTATCTAAACCATATATGTTCTTACTAGTTAAGCTCTCTAAATGTGTTGCTATATATAATTACTGATGGAACACCAAATGACATCTTTTGCGGTCATTCCTCATTATCATTAATTGGACCACCATTTCCATTCCTACCATATTTTGAACACTTCATAGGAAGGCCTTGGAGGTAGGACGTGTGCACCAAACTTCCAACTCATCTGTAGCATTAGTTCAAACTATTTTGGCCCACAAGGTTTCTTCCTAACCAACCGTTAGACCAATTTAATTTTATTGGCTGCAAAGCTAAAGATTTCATGATATGGAATTATTAGCATACTTATCAGCTTCTTTACATTTGGACACAAGTTTGCTCTATCGTGGTTCTTTGGTCAACTTTCCCTACTGGTTGGGCTTGCAATTTTGTTCTTCTAGTTCTTGAAGGGTATCGTAACTTTTTCTCTAACCTTAAACACATTATGCAAAAAAAAATCTTAATTTTGAAATTCTTAAGAAGCCCACTTCTGCTAACAGTAATACCTGGCAGGTGATATATGGGCTCCTACTCTCACATGTCAATTAGACCAACTACGTCAACAAGGCATTTAACTCCAGAACTGTGTCTGACTCATAAGTGCTTTTGTCTATACTCCCTTGATTGGCTTTATCAGTTTGCCATTTCATCTTCTGGGTTGTCCAAGATATTTTTTATGCAATTTATTTGAAAATAACAAGCTAATTACGACCCATTTTACTAATTATGCAATTTATTAGTGATTTCTGATTTTAACTTGTTTCTTAATGTTGCATGCAGGTGTTGCTAGTTGTCATTATTCAAATCTCTATTATTCGGTTGGACTATTGTTTTGGGATCATGTTTCGAGGAACTAATTTTTGGTGAGACAGAGTCCAAGTAGTAGTACGGAAGTTGGGTCCACCACCAAAATGGACATTTAGGAACAATCTATATAGCAGGTTTAAACCTAGTCTGTTGTGTAGTGCCGACTCGCTTTTTGACATTCAATATGCTTGACTTACTGGAAGGAGATGAAACCATCAAAGAGAGGTAACCACACAACAATCTAGATATTTTCTATACAAATTTATTTGTGCTATTAAACCTGAATTACATTAGATTTCAAAAGTTTTTTTATAATAGTGTAAATATATTTGTGAACCTACCACATTCAGTTGGATCATTTGATTTCTTGTATACTAAATGAACTAAAGTACCATGATATAATTTTTAATCAGTTTGTCACCTCAAGTTGTGTCATGGTGATGTGTATCGCGTATTGTATCGAGTTGATGGAGTTCCATGACATTCGAAGATGGTCTCCCTTGTGTTGCTTAAACTAGAATTTGCTACCAGTAGAGTGCAGACATGCACAAACACACACAAACACATGCCTGCGTACATATACATATATTTCTTACTGCAGACCAGATTATTTGAGGACTTAAATATGGATACAATTGTCTATGCATTATATCTCACTCTTCCTTTAAGTTTAGCACATTATCAACATGTTTGATATAGATTTACATGTGACTTGTTTATCTCCACCATCAATTATCAAATTATCAAATGCAAAGTCACATCCTTCTATTTTTTTTAAATGTCTTAAATTTTATTATCACCTTTGTACTGTATATACTGCATCTAAACAATGATAATACAACCATTTAATTTTCTTTTCTATTTCATTCATAATATCTTATCCAATAGAGAATCATGTAGTTAGAAAATAAAACTGCCTATAAAGTTTGTGTACTGACAGTGTGCAATATGTTCCAGGAGGATGTGGATGTTGCTAAACATGGAAAGGTTTTTAAGATCTTCTCTAATCTTTTTTTTTTCTCTGTTATGCAAAAGTGAGATAGTAACTTCCATATCTTGATGGATTGCAGATTTCTATTAATGAATATGCACTCTGGTAGTAGATGCGATATAAAGACAGTAGATATATCGGTTGATGGTGGCAAGACTTTGAAATAAGCTTTAAGATATCAGAAGATCTTTTTGTCATACATTTCATATGTGAGAGATCAAAGCAGGTGTACTACAGAAGTTGGGTCATCCATTAGTTCATCTAGGAGGGAGTTTGATGGTGCTTGATTTTAAATTACCTTAGGTTTATTTTGAATACTAGGAACTAGATATGAATGTTATCAGATTCTGTACTTCTCAATAATTTTGAACTATTTCAATTTTCTGGTGAATATTTGTGACTTGTGAAAAGCATTAGCTGCTCTTTCTCTTGTAGCAATGTTTATATTGCCCGTTGGAAGGAAAGTTTTGACTGGTGTCTGTTTGAAATAATCTACTAAAGTGTTATCTCTTTTAAAAGAGTAAAATTGTGGATCTTTGGAAGAGAGGTTTTAATGTGTTAATAATTTGCTCAAATGTTCTCTTATTTACTGTTGTGTTTAAGCTATTATTTAATGTTGTGTCTTTAGCTTAACTTGATTTAGAATAGTGAAAAAGGTAATGGATGAAAGTATAGTATGATGTACCTATATTCCTGATATCATCATTTAATGTGATATCTTCAAAAATATGAGTGTAGCACCACTTATTATGTATTTCAATGTTCAGTTTATAAATCATTAGATATAATTGTGGTTCAAACTGAAAATTGGAATGCAAAAATAAAATTAAAAAATAAACAGGAACATTAATAAAGTGTTGCAAACATAGCCATAAGAATAATGTAGAAGTGTTGCAAATTATATTTAGGAACAGGCTTAAAGCGTTTCAAAATGTCATCTAGAAACATTTAGAAGATGTTCCAAAAATAATTTAGAAACACATTATATATGTTCCAACATCTAATTTTGGAACGCCTCATAAATATTCCAAACTAAATATAGGAACGCTTTATAACTGTTCCAAATATTGCAACGTCACTTTTAGGAACGGTTATGATATGTTCCTAAAATTATTAGAAACATATAAAAACTGTTCCTAAATGCCTTTTTTGGTGTAGTGTATATATATATATATATATATATATATATATATATATATATATATAGGCATACATATATAGGTTAAGATATTTACATATACTAGGCTATAACCAAGGGGACACAATATATACATTCAACAATTTATGCATTTATATACTAGAGAGATAGAGAGTGTATAGTGTCAAGTGTGCATATACAAGTGTCATGTGTGTACCTGTCTCCCAAACCAAACTCGTGTCCAAATACTCGACACAATGTGTCCAAAAACAAACCAAACTCAACACATCCAAAACTGGACACGAATCCAATGGGCACGAGTCTTTGGGGACACGAATCCAATGGACACGAGTCTTTGGGGACACGAATCCAATGGGCACGAGTCTTTGGGGACACGATGTGTGTCCGTGTGTGTGTGTCCGTGTGTGTGTGTTCGTGTGTGTGTGTGTCCGTGGGAGAGGAGGAGGAGGAAGGAGAGGAGTTAGGTTAGGGTTTACCTGAGGAAGATGAGGAGGGGCTTGGATTGGGGGAGGAGGAGCTCGAGGAGGAGGATCTCGAGGAGGAGGAGCTCGCCGGAGGGGGAGGGAGTCGCCGAGGGGAGGGGGTCGCCGGGGGTGGGAGGGCACTGACAGAGGGGGAGGGAGTCACCGGGGGGGGTGGGGGGAAATTAGAATTTTCGAGTATTTTCGAGTGAGAGTGAGGGGGAAAGAAGGAAACGGTGTGCCGTAAGTAAAAAAAACTTAGCGACGTCACGTGTTGCAGTCGCTAAACGTCGCAAAAATAGCGACATATGCTAATAATCTGTCGCTGAACGTCGCTATTCAGCGACGTAGTAAACTCCTGTCGCGGAACGTCGCTAGGCAGCGACGTTTTGCGACGTGTTTATAATGCTGTCGCTAAATTACATAACTAGCGACGTCATTTCTTGTCGTTGCTAAATTACGTCGCTATTAGATGATATTTTAGTAGTGACTGTCCAGAGGAATAAAATTAGCCTTCCTACCCTGCACGAGAGACATTTGTCATTCTGTTTTAAATGATGTTAAAGCTCAGAAAAGTAATGGAGCTAGAGCTTATCGACGTAGGGGGGAGCAACGGTTCAATTCGGTTCAAACCGAACTAAATATATGAAAATCGAAATAACCGTAAATCGTATTTCTCAAAACCAAAAATCGAACCATTTTTGTAAAAATCGAACAAAGCTGAACCAAATTAATTCGGTTCAATTTTCGGTCGGTTCAATTTCATGGGCCAATGTGCCGAACCTTAAATTTTTTAGCAAAATGTGCCTATTTAAATAACAATTTTTAAAAAAAATAACAGCATTATTGTATATATGAATTATTATATTACATATAGTGAAAAATATTAGTATATAAATAAATTGAGGTAGAGAGAGAGAGAGTGCGCTCAGTTAGGGGTTAAAAAATATTAGTATATATATATTGAGGGTAGTTTGATAAATTACTAAATGTAAATCAGTTTTGGTTCGGTTCGGTTATTCGAATCAAAAATCGAAAAGCGAACCATTATTCCAAATTTTTGAACCGAAAACCGAACCGTTTGTCGTATTTTGGTTCGGTTCGAATTTCATATGCTCACCCCTATATCGGCGTCTCAGAATAATCTTTGAGGCGGTAGTCTGGCATGTGTGGAGGGAACAAAATCGACATATTTTTGAGGGGCTCTCCCTTAGCAATTTTGTTGTACAAAAAAATATAGTGGAAGTGGTCCTTGTGTTACAGACTCCTGACCCGAAGGCCTACAAATTCAGCTTGAAGGGCACTGCACCGCATCCGTCTTGCATTCCGGCTGTCCTCACATTAGTTCCTCCACATGAAATTAAATGTGTTTTTTTCGTTGCTCGAACATATAACCTCTGGGGCCATATGCCTTATTCTAACCACTTGAGCTAGAGATCCTTACTCATATATATATATATATATATATATATATATATATATATATATATATATATATATATATATATATATATATATATGTGTGTGAGCGGATCAAAAGCCCCCCTTAGAAAGCCCCCCAAAAACCCCCCTCACTGTAATTCGTAATTTAATGTTAATATTAATGTTAATGTTAATATTAATGTTAATATTAATTTTAATGTTAATATTAATTTTTTTTAAATTTTTTTATATTATGTTAATTTTATTGTTAATATTAATGTTAATGTTAATATTAATTTTAATGTTAAGTTTAATGTTAATTTTAGTATTTAATGTTAATATAAACATTAATATTAACATTAACATTAATATTAACATTAAATTACGGATTATAGTGAGGAGGGTTTTTGGGGGGCTTTCTAAGGGGGGCTTTTGATCCGCTTCCTCTATATATATATATATATATATATATATATATATATATATATATATATATATATGAAGAAATGGGTAATTGTGGCGAACTCGCCTCCACTGGGACTCGAACTCCTGACCACTTGGGCCGCATGCATCTCTCTTAACCACTAGGCTAGAGGTCATTTGCTATATATATATATATATATATATATATATATATATATATATATATATATATATATATATATATATATATATATGGAAGCGGATCAAAAGCCCCCCTTAGAAAACTTCCTAAAAATCCCCTCACTCTCAGCCGTCCATTTAATGTTAATATTAATGTTAATGTTAATAATAATGTTAATATTAACATTAAATACTAAAATTAACATTAAACTTAACATTAAAATTAATATTAACATTAGCATTAACATTAACATTAACATTAATATTAACATTAACATTAATATAAAAATAAAAATAAAAATAAATATTAACATTAATATTAACATTAATATTAACATTAACATTAATATCAACATTAATATTAACATTAAATGGACGGCTGAGAGTGAGGGGATTTTTAGGGGGTTTTCTAAGGAGGGCTTTTGATCCGCTCTATATACTAGCATATGTGCACGTGCCTTGCACACATTTTAACATTTTTTTAATTAACTTAGGAAGACTCTTTAGGAAGACCAAAGGATAGTCTTCCTAATTATTAAGTTGACTTTATTAAAATTAATGAACAATTTTTAATTAGTATAGACATACAAGGGTATTTTCGGAATTCAAAATTTTCACCATCCAAGTTTTCCTATTATATATACTAGCATATGTGCATGTGCCTTGCACGTATTTTAATATTTCTTAATTAGTTTAGAAAACTCTTTAGGAAGATCAAAGGGTAGTCTTCCTAATTACTAAGTTGTCCTTATTAAAATTAATGAACTATTTTTAATTAGTATAAGTATGTAAGAGTATTTTCGGAATTTAAAAGTTTCACCATCTAAGTTTTCCTATTATATAGTAGAATATATATATATATATATATATATATATATATATATATATTATATATATATATATTGAAATGTCTTACGAAAAATAAAATAACTAGACTACCATGAAAAAAAAATAATGGGTCTTATTTTTCAATGGGAACCAGTCTAAGTATTAGCACACAAAAAAATCAGTTAGATTAGTTTTTTTTTTTTTAGATGAGTTAGATTGGTTGACTCACTTGTTTTTTATTGTGTCAACCTCTGACTGGTATGAAACCGGATCAGATTGACTTCTCTGCATCTTCCTGGTAATTTTTCTCTGGTTAGTGAGGGTTTTTTTTTTTTTCCTAATCTATACTGATGGTTGGTCAAACACACAGAAAAGTGTAAAGGCTTAATTGCTACTTGATACCCTCAACTATTACCGTTTTTCAACTTGGTACCCTAAACTTTTTTCGTAACAACTTGATACCCGGATATTATTTTGGACAAAAATGCCCCTATCCCTAACCCCCCTCCCCCCTGCTAGCTTCGCGCCCCCCTCTGCTTGCTCCGGCCGCAGCTCCCCCCCCCACCCTCCCCCCTGCTCGCTTCAGGCCACCCCCTCCCCCCCCCCCTCTCTCGCTCTGGCCGTCCGCCCGCTCCCGCCTCCCCCTAGGGCTCGGCAGCGGAGGAGGGGGGGCTGGAAAGGGGGGTGCGGTGCGGGAGGCGGGGCGGGAGGCGGGGCGGGGTTGGCCGGAAGCGAGGAGGGTGGGGGGGGGGGGGGGGGGGGGTGGCTGGAGTGGGGGAGGGGGTGGAGGGAGGGAAGGGATAAGGGCATTTTGGGATTTTTTAAAATGTTAGGTATTAAGTTGAAAAAAAAAATAGTTGAGGTATCAATCTGTTACGAAAAAAAGTTTAGGGTATCAACTTGAAAAAGTGTGATAGTTGAGGGTAGCAATTAGCAATTAAGCCAAGTGTAAAAGAATGTGAGAAATAAGGAATATAACAAATGCTGGTATTGCAACAAGGAAAATTTGATAGCATTATTTAAGAGAGGATATGGAAGGAAATGGGCTGCAAGTTACATATACTTTTACTGCAAATTGAGGTTCAAGCTGGCAGCTACTAGCTACAAACGAACTATTGCAGGTGGAATGACCATGCAAAAAACACAGTTGTTAGGACATTATCATACTTAGGTCAACCAAGTTTGAGCTAATTTGCACTTTAGTGCCTTCAACTTCTAGTTTTGTTCATAAACTAATGTTGTACAAATATTTTATACAGTAATTTAAAACTAAATATCTTACAAACTTTTTTGTGCAGATGACTATCACAATTGTTGCTAATAGTTACTCAAGCTAGTTATTTCCTTTTTTTCATCATTTCATGTAACCATTCTTGTTTTGCTACTAATTTGTAAACAACTTATAGCTTTTGTCTGTACTTTTATTTTCTAAAGCCTTTTAGGATGAGAAAATGATGTCATAAAAGAAATAAAACGTAATCACTTGATCTAATTAATTGTCTAAAGCAGAAGTCATTGGTGACATCTGTATATTAAATCTTTTCCCTCCAAAGTTATAGCAAAATTTCAATACTACCTTTAATTCAAGAATATTACTCTTAACCATTTTAATTCTGATTAGTCCATAATTCTCGCTTCCCAATAATATTCCCTTGTTTCTTTCATAGTAAATCTAGATGAAAGGACTAGTAAAACTCATATGTATATGGAATAAGGTCTAGTAGGAATAGAAATGTATATTTTTATCTTATATTTATGGTAATCTTTTGTTGAATATGCAAAACAAGAAGAAAATACAAACGTTAATGACAATGGTTGTCCTATAATTGACCCTTTGAGCGAGATGGTAGAAACCATGGTGCAAAATATAATTTGACTTCCATTAGAGAAAGAGAGATTGGAGGTGACATTAAATGTTATGTTTCTAAAAAAAAGCTTTGATATATGTATGTTTGACACATTCTTTGGATGTCAACGTTATTACTGCATACATATTAGGTGAGAAATATGAATTTTAAAATTTAAAATTTTAGCTTCCGAAGTGGAAGAATATGGCGACGTCTCTATGGTTTGCAAGAAAGAAATGAATGTTTACTTGTTATTTAGCTACTGCATCATATTTTTATTTGATAGAAGTTGAATATCATGTATTGATTTTGGACAACTTGTGCACAAAATTAATCTCTCGATCGATTGTCGGGATACCGAAATCGTATCGATCGGCCTAGGAGAGAATGGACACCAGGAGGCTTGTACTTTCTTGCGACCAGAAAGGTGCCATGTCAATTAGAGAGATGGATTTGTACGTCCCAACTTCTAATTATAAAAAGGTCATTCATGGACCATTATGTCGCATGCTAGGGATAACATTATTGCAAGTCCAACAATTTGATGTAGAGGCAGACATAAAACTATACATTTGCAAATTGTTCTAAATTTTGTTTGTTGCAGGAATGGATAGTTGATCGTGGATAAGAATCATTGTATTGGACGGACATATAGTTAGGCTTGTACGTTCTGTTGCTTTAATATGTTCTTGTTATGATTAAGACATAATTGTATCAAGTAAAATATTGCTATCATGTTAATAAAAAAATAATTGATTTAAGTAAAATATTGCTACCATGTCTCTCAGAATGAACATGATTAAAGAATCATGCTGCATTTTGTAAAAGTAGAAATTAATCCATATGCATGAAATAGTCTATATTGTTTGGATGAAAGAAAGCAGAAAGTATAGCTTTTGTTTAAGTTTTCAAAATAAAATCTAACTCTTGATTAGATTGACATGAAATTGAAGTAGGTAAAAGATATAAATACTATTGTTAAAAAAATATTCTCACATGATTACTTAGTGACTATTTTCAGTTGAGTGTAGTTTTGGCCGCTCACATGTACATTTTTCAGTGTATGATCCCCCCTCCACGGGTGTTGGATATTCTATTGGACTTGTTGAGACGACAGAAGACTCTTATCCTTTGGAACAGGGGCGGAGCGTAAGGTGGACTGTCACGGGCTGTAGCCCGGGCTTAAATAAGTAGTAGAAGCTACCAGTATATGTCATATTAAAGCCATAGCTTAGGTGGTTTAGTGAATATGCCTTAATAAGAATGGTCCTTGGTTTGAATCCTGATGTAGTAGCTGCTTGGTTTTGTATTTTTTTTTCCCAGGCCCCCCCCCCCCCCCCCCCCACAACCCAAAAAAAAAAAAAATTCCTGGCTCCGCCCTTGCTTTGGAAGTCGAAGATTATATAAGGCGCATCGTGTTTATTGTATAAAGAGATAAAGTATGGAATAAAGTTATTATATTTCTTTTCAGTTTCAAAAGTTGTAAACCAAGTTGGCATCTTGAGTTGGCCAATGAGAGCCCCTCTTTGTAATTTTGTGCATTGCAAGTATGAATAAAAGAAAGATATATTGTTTCTTGTCTCATTGTTGTTATTTGATTTTCTGCAAAGTTTCACTGCTTCATTATTATTCAGTCTATTTTGCTACTGTGCAAAGTTCGTGTCTTATATCAACACAAATTAGACTTGTACGAGATCACGATCAGGGACAACTTAGCGATCTTAGCTCCAAGATTGGGACGTGAAATGAATTATTGTTATGTTAATGTCACTCTTAAGTATGGCCTTCATTTTTCTTACTTTGCTAATATATATTCATCTACAAGGCTTTTGTGATACCGATTGGGCAGACAATTCGATGATCGTCGCTCTACACTGGGTACTGCATCTTTCATGGACCATATCTTATTGCATGGGGTGCTAAAAGTAAGCAACTGGGTCCGTTATGGCTCTGAAGCAGAGTTGTTGCCACTGTAGGGGCTGAGCTTCTGTGACTTCTTCGTTTGTTCAGTTGTATTAGTCTTTGACTTCCACGTGCTCCTGTAATTCTTTGTGTAATGTGAGTGATGTGTATATGACATATAATCATGTCCTCAATGCTCGCACGAGACACATCGAAACTGATGTGCCACTTCATAGGAAAAAGTTGACTTCTGGCACCTTTACGTACAATCGGACATATTCCTGGAGATGAACAAGTTGTCGATCTCTTTACCAAAGGTCGACGGCCTCACACGCGTTTTTGCTCCCTTCGTTCCAAGCTTCGTGTTCCCTTTGTTTCCACTTTCAGCTGTGGGTGGGTGTTAGACGACAACCAAGAGATTTGAAATATTTCAACTATAGAAAAATTGTCAATTGTCAACTATAGTGTAATTATCTGGTTACAGAAAGTTTGTTAGAAAATTTGTCAACTATATTGTAATTATCAACTACATGGTTATAGAAAATTTGTTATTATTGGAGATATGTCAACTATTATATTATACACATGAATAAAAATTAAAAAAAAAAACTCACAAATCAATCAAAGAAAGATCAAAATCTTACAGAATGTGCATGCATCTAGAAAATCTAATTTAGCTTCCTATGCATCATGAAAGAAAGGGTGCAACTCATATCTCACATAACAGCTCCCACTACAACCCCCCTCCTCCTCTCCCCAGCACAGCAATGGCCTTCTCCAAACACTTGTTGCAGTCTCCTCCCGAGAGGTCCCTGCTGCACTGCGCCAACCCATACATCTTCTCCTTCGACGACCGCCAGAAACCCGTCACGCGAGTCGCGAATAGCAGCGGAGAAGATACGCCTTCGCCCGCAGCCAGCTCATCATCTCCGTAATCCTCGAGTCGAACTCTGCTGCGGCGGCGGTCGACGACGAAGCCGATGGCGTCGACTCACTGAAGAACCCGTGCTTGTCGTCCACCTCGCCGAAGAACTCGGCGTCGGAGTAGCGCAGGAGGCAGCCTTCGAGCCAGACGACGGCGTCTTTCCTGAGAGGGCACAGCCGTCGGATCTCCGAGCTCGCGGCACGAATGCAGGCTCTGCACGAGGAGCTCCTCGCGTCGCCGCGGCAGAGGGCGAGCCCGTGCGCTCTGCCGGGGCCGGCCTGGCCGACCGAGCCGAGCCCGAAGCCGATCGGTGGGGCCTTCTTGGAGAGCAGGAGCATTAGCCGGTTCAAGTTGGCAGCGAAGGGACCGGTTGTGGTGTAGTTGCCGCCCGTCGCCGAGCACGAGTGGTGCCGGAGAGGTTCAGCCGCAGCTGCAGCAGCAGAAACATTGTAGAGGAGAAGAGAGAGTGAGAGAAGGGAGAGAGCCATTTTCTTGAAGGAGTCCATGGGTGAATTGAGAGAGCTACGTTTTTTTTTTGGGACATGGCTTGGATGCATATATATATGTACATGTAGGCAGAGGTCATGGTTGAACGTGGAGCCGTTTTAAAAGACTCGGTTCATAGGTCATTTACTGGTTTTTAAAAATAAATACAAAATACAAAATATAAAATATGGGACTATTTTCTAAATGTTGATTTGTATTGGCCGTGAGAGAAAGTTCGTGGTGAAGTATCATTTCGTTTCGACGAAATAGATATTGACATTATTATTATTTTTTTATATAGTCCTCTCCTTCCTTTCTAGCTACTGAAGGTTCCAATTTGGACCCAGCATGTTTCTAGATTGGGAGACACATGCTGTAGAACGTAGGGATCTGGTAGAGTCGCAAATGGGCGCTTCCGTAGCGCGTTTACCAAATTGAAGCGTGTGCCGATTCTCGTCTTGACCAGTCAAGACCAAGGCAAGCCTCAGGGAGGCCTATGCAAGAGAGGGAACTTAGACATCTTCTTGGGTAGGCGGACGGTTTCGGAATTGAACACGGGAGAGACGGAGTATTTGTGTAAAAATTGCGGACAGTAAATTCAAATGGTATGCACAGTATGCACAAAGTCTCGTGCGTTATGCCAGGTATCGCAAAAAAAAAAAAAAAATAGGCAGGGTCAGAGGTCAGCTTAGATGGTTGCAGGCTAGGGGCATGTGGTAAGTCTAACAAGCCCATCGAGTTTGGACAACCCTCCTGGTTAGGATAATCCAGAAGGGCTTCTAAGTCCCTATCTCTTTTGCGGTCCACCCCAACTCATTTCTGTCAGTTGAACTAGCAATTCACCACGTCCATATTTTGAGTTCTCACTGGAAATGTCTCGAGTAGCTCACGAGTCGTAACTCAGAATTCAAGCTCCACACCTTCATAAAAAATGGAGATATTTTTTTCTTGGGTTGATATCAGTTTAGCATTTGTAGCTTTCAGTTAGTTATAATTTTTTTGATATCTTTTTTCTATAGTCAATAACAAGGAACCAAAATTAGCTCCGAGTAGGACAACTCAATCTCCAGTACTATGTCTCTGGTCCTAAGAGACGATCGGACCACCCAAAGTAGAACAACATGTTAACAGCTGTAGCCACACGTTCATCAATCGTAAAGTTGGATATGCTAAAACTCAAATATTACATAATATTAGACATGTCAATTGGGCCGGACTGGCTAGCACGGCACGACTCTGGCCCAAATAATCTTGGGCTCGGTCTGGTTCGGCCCACTATATTGGAATGTGTTAGATCTCATATCTTGCCTCAGAGAAACCCAGACAGGTCCATCCAAAAGTCCTAGTGCTTATGAGTTCTACTCGAGTAATGGGCTAACAAGGAGCTTTTGTTTTCACAACACTGTGTTGCGCATCCGGTATATGTAATTATTTGGCATTGTGAAACTTATTGAGATATATCAGTTGTGAAACTTTCGCATGCATATATCCTCATGTGACATATCAACCATAACATATAAGATTCAAATTTTACACAAATCAATGGCACATTATGAAAAATGTTTGTACAATTAATATATGCCTTTATGAAAATGCACATAGGTTAATTACCTCCGTAACTCATCCGGGATAAGACACATTATAATCTTTGCCTTGTTTTAACTTCTAATGCAAACAGTTGAATGATACCTAATTTAAGTTTAAGGTAAATTTTGTACAGCCCCTTAACTTTCCAATATATGGCAACCCTACCTCCCACAGCGAGGCCCGGCCCGTTTCGACCCGACCCGAAGCCCACTGTGTCATGGGTCATATGCTTAGATTTTTCCCTTGGGCCCAGTTCGACTCGCTATAGTGCATAGTCCTGAGAGGTCCGGTCCACTTGATAGCTCTATATGATATACACCAAAGTATGCATCATGCTGCAGAATAGGTCGGTGGGACCGGCCAAGTCAAGTTTAGGCTGAGCTGGATAAACGAAAGGACTAAACCCACAAATCCTTCGGATCGGAGCTTGCTTTGCCCCCATATCCTTTAGGTCGGAGCTGGCTTTGCATCCCCCCCCCAAAAAAAAAAAAAAAAAAAAACCACACCTAACCACCGTCAATTCAAGCCTAGTCCACTCCAACCAGGTCGTTCAAATGGGTCTGACCGGGTTTCTTTCTTGAAACTCGGTCCCGACAGGGTCGTGCTATACTCTATTCGTGACTTCAATATATTCGAGGCAGTGCCTCGCCGAGTAGAACTTATGCGACTCGGCCGTGCCAAGACTTTCACTTGTTCTTATGTGCCTCGAGACCATTCTCGTGCCAACGACGTCACTGGGACGACTTGTGCACTAAGATCGAGACCGTGCCTCCCAAGGGTCATCAGACTTAACCAACTCGCCTTACGGCCCTTCCTGACTTAACTCGATACAACAATGCCACATTCATGCCGAAGCACGTGTCCTTTTTATAGCCAAATCTTAGGCTCCAGAATGGTGATGCCACCGTGCACACCTAACTCGTGCCGATTCAAGGTTAGCGCTTGCGATAAACATTACTTGTTAACCCAACTCGTAACCTGCTAGTACTCAACGCAATCCAAAGGCATACACGCGGATAGCCGCTCTTATGCCAACACATCTTATGAGTGGTCACTAGCAATGTCAAGCTATCCTGGATCTTTTGCATATGGTGACCATTCGCGTGGCGAGGTACAAGCTCCCACCGAATGACCCGTAGCCTATATTTTAACGGTTCACTTCAATCGAGTCGTACCATCGATGAAGGCCGTACAATATCTGCAATTCCTCCTAGGCCGACTGTCACGACCCGATCCTAAATAATTGGGTCGAACCGGATCATGCCCAGCCTGCACCGTTGTTGAGACGGCGGCAGTAAGCTGTATCCACTATTGCAGGTAATCACAACAACATCTAAATATTGTCACAACTCAATATTCGGGAATTTAAAACTTTATTTAACATTTGAATAATACAACTGGAAAGCAAAGAACTGAAATGAATGCTGAATTCAAATAACAAAATTTTAAAACAATAAAACTGGAAACAGAAAAATCTAACTAAGCGTTCGGCTCATCGGCCTCAGGTCCTGCGTCCTCCAAAGGGACTCTGGCAACACACCACATGGTACAGAACCGGGTCAAAATAAATGTTGTATAACAGCTCAGCATCCTCAAAATCCCCTAAAAATATTATCTCCAGTCAGGGAGCAAAGTACAATTCATGATAATCTAACAATTGAAATAATAATAGAATCATGCACTTTTAAACAATTTGAAAATAAACAGTTCTCCAGCAGTTAAAACATTGTGATGTGAATATGCAATGAATATGACCGGCTTGGGTTGTACAGTGAATGATATGACTTATCCCCGTGTGTATAAGGGGTAAGCTAATACAGTTCTAAATTATTTGGATGTGGTCATACTCATTACACTACTTCCCCAGTCCCCAAACAGTTACAGTAGTTCCAGTAGTTACAGTCAGTGCTCTCAGAGAGAGTTCCGTGTTGCATCGTGGTTTAAACTTGCAATAAAACGATTATTAAATAAGTGTAAACTAACACAAAATGTACTTGCTTTTGTTTACGACTGGAAACGATGTTGGTTCTGGGAAGATGCTAGGTTCGTCTTCGAGACCCTACAGTTGGATAACTTGACTTAGAACTATTGTAAAACCAAGCTAGGTGTGCTAGTTGCAATCTCTAGTAGCAGGTCCTAGTCAGATTTAATCTTGGATTACGCTATCACAACAAATCTCGATTATCGGGTGCGTTGTTATTAATTACGAGGGAAAGATCAATTTAACTTTTTATTTTGGAAAACTCGTAGTTACCAATTTAATTGGATAAAACTTTGTATTTTTCGTAATTATACTTATAAAAACTAAATTTCTTGTTTAATGAGAAAACATGATCTTTGTTTAAATATTACAAACTTGTAAATTTAAATGTGAAAAAAATCTCATTAATTTTTCTATATCAAAATAATATTTATTTTAGTTTTACACGTTACGCTAAAAACCAGCAAAACCAGAAAATGAAAGAAAAACTACGCTACAATAATTACAGGCCACAGAGAAAGAAAATAGAAAAGCTGGACTTATGCCCTTACAAATTATTGAATTTAAATAAGAAATAGACCTGGGTTAGTCCTGAAATCTCTCCTACAATTAATTATAAATAAAACTAATAATTAAAATAAATTTAATAGTGAGTCTCAGATATTGGTCCAATCGTCATATAGGCTAATGCCTCAACGTCCGGGCGAAGCCGGTTTCGTTTGCACTTAGCCAGGGCCCATTGACCAATACGGTCGTCGTCCAAAAAATCCAAAATAATATTCTTTTCCGAAAAAAACCATTTTAAAATTATATATAAAATTTTATAAAAATTTGGGCAGCATTCCCTCTATATTCGGGACAACCCAAAACTGGGAAAATGCGCCAACAATTCCAACAAATATCCCAAACCAAGGTGAACCCATTTTTATAGAAAATATAATCACAGAAATCATTCCCGAAGTCTAATCAGAAAATCTAAAATAAATCGAAAATCCCGAAATTCCGAAATCCAAAAACCAATCCACAGAAATGTCCAAAATAAATCCAGGATGTTTCCGAAGAAAGTTCGGAAATCCCGAAATAATTCCAACCATCAGAAATCTTTCCGAAGAGTTCTCGAAAAAAACCCAAAATCAACAGCAACTAAAACTACAGAACAAAAATGTCAAGAATGGTTCCGAAATTCCCGGAAACCATAACGTAATAGAAAACCGAATTCCCGAAGAGAATTCGAGGACCAATTTATCATCACAGACACGTTGGAAGTGTAACACCCAGTTTCTGAAATAAGGGTATTTTAAAATTTTGTATTTATAAATATTATTTACTGGTATTTAAATCACATTATGATTTTTGGTGATTTTTTGATTATTTTTAAACTATTTAAAAACTGGTTTAAGTCATGACTTGTGATTTTGGTGTGCAGCTAGTGAAACCATAGAGACTGCATGACCTAGAGCCTAACCTTGTCATTAGGATGATTTAATTATCATTTTTAGCCTAGGGGTATTTTGGTCATTGGCATCTTTGAATTATTTCATGATTTATTGCACTGGTGATTATTGATTTTGACTTTTGACTAGCTGTGACTTAAGGAACTGTCCTAGACTTTGACCTTGACCTTGGTGCCTTAGTTGACTTGGCATGGGACCCTAATCAAGCTTAAGTTGGTCTTGGTTGACTTAAGTTGGCTATGCTCATGAAGAGAGTAGGAGAATTTTACATTGGACCAAAGGCTAAGGACTTGAGCTTGTGGGCTAGCAAACTTGGCCCAAGGCCCAAATATGAAACCCTAACCCTAGCTCTTCATTTTAGGCAGCCACAACAGCCCAAACAAGACCTAACTTTAGCCTATAAAGTGTCTCTTCAAGACCACTTGCCTCTTTTAGAACATCCCTTTGTAGGAAACCCTAATTTCTTCCCCAAATTGTCTAACTCCTCCATTTCTCCACCAAATTGATCCCAACCTCTTGCATTTGGATCTAAATCTGGAGGGGAGATTGAAGAAGGCTTGCTTGCAAGGAGTGGAGCTCTTTGGACATATAATTTGAGGGAGAGGATTCTCTAAATTGGGGCTTTTCATTGAGACTTGCTCTCAATAGGTAAAACCTATTGAAACCCTTCCATTTCCCAATTTTTTGCATGGTTGCATTCATTTAGGTCAACCCTAGCTGTCCCCCAAGTACTGTAGGATTTCGTGTCCGTTACGTGTCCGTATCGGACACGTATCGGTCTATATATTCATGTGTTTGTTGAAATGTTTGAATGGATTTTAAACCATTATTTCAAAAAGTGTTTGTACAGTTTTGTAGCCATTAATGTGCTCAG